>OY735214.1:32010735-32193235 GCA_963457665.1 Thysanoteuthis rhombus
GTCCTTTCATTTATTCAGACATTGATTGAAGCTGCATGAATAAAAATTAATATTGATATTCTGACCGGTTCTGACCCAGAGAGGTGACCATAAGATGTGTGATAATCAACTCCTTATTAGAAATCAGATGTAACTTTGGTAAATATTGCTCTATTTCCACTTCTTCCTGTGACGTTGGAGGCACAAGGGGTGCACTGCCCTGCACTGAGCTACAAATTGTGGGTCGACTGGAGGAGTACATGCAACATGTTATAGCAAACACATCAGAGGACTTCCTGCAAAGGTCTATCAAGATTATATCGAAATTCTCAAAGGGATTCGTAGACCAGCAATGGATTTGAACCTCCTCTTTACGATTTCATCCTGTGAGGTGAGGATTGTAGAGGTGCACTGCATACCAAAATAGCAACGTCTTGACCAACGAAAAACTAGTTTGACTACTATTGACCGATAAATGATAAAGGCAATACCAATTTCCTACTGGGAGTTTGTTTTTTTTTTCATCCACTCTGAAGATGAGCAGATTCATGATATTAGCCACCAGGGCAAAATATCTAGTTTTACTGATCTGTGTCATGAGAGTAGCTCTTGCAACCTGATATTTACTTCGTGAAGCCACCACCCTCTGTAAGGATCGATCTCACTAGATTAGCAATTGGTGAACTGAAACTGTTCCCCAACCCGCTGCATATTTTAATATTCATGCATCGTTGATACTCAATTATGCACTCATAAAAAAAAAGCGAGAAAAGCCTGAATTTTGAATCTATATTTTTAATTCTGCGGATTTACAATACTTATTTATCTTTGAAAAAATAGTTATTCGATATATTACCGGACGAATTTTATTTTATGTAACTTTTTTTATTTTTTCGATATTTCTGAGAGATATTTATTTTAGATATTTCTGAAAAATATTTATTTCAGCTATCTCTGAGCTATACAATTATTAAATCTTTCCAAATAATATTTGTTTTAGGTATTTCAAAACGATATTTATTTCAGAATTTTTTTTTTTCAAATCTTTAACTTCATTCATTTTAGGTATCAGATTTAATACCTTATATCTTCTTGACACCCTCTTACATTCTTATGAACTCTTCGATGTCCAGTGAACTCTTTCTTCTTAGTGGTAGGATTTCAGAAACACATAACAGAATTCATCTTTCTTCAAAAGCTAAAGAGCTCTTCATTAAGATTATTCACAGTAGAAAATGGAGGGAAAAGAGTCTTTGAAAAAGAAACAAAGAATTTTTAACACAAATCGTCAGATCATTTCGCTTGGATGGAGAGGCTACCGGAGCTTCAACGCCCCTATCTTAACAGGCGCTGCCGGGAATGGTCTACACTCTACTGTTTCCTCGAATCAGTTTCTCTCTCCACAGCTTACGTGACTTTGTTTAGTTCCCATGTATCACCTTCATTCCACCAGGCTCCATCGAATTACGTGATGTCTGTTTAGCAAAGTAAAACAACCGACTTCATACACCTCAGTCAGTTAAGTTTGCTTTCGTAAGCCAAAGCATTGAATACACAGCATTTTGAGTTCCCGAGCTTTTCCACAATAAATAGATTGAAATCCAATGGAATCGTTTTTTACGATGTATTTGAACGATATTTTTGATAAAGGTACGCATGGTTTCAATAGAAGTCCATATCTTTTGAATAAAGGTGCTTATATTTTTAAAAACTGTACTTACACATTGCATAAATTTAATACGTGAATTTTCAATAATGATATGTAGGGTTTCAATAAAAGTTGATAAGTCTCGAATAAAGGAGCTTTTTTTTTTATAAGTGTACTTATTCCCAAAATACGTACTTATATTTCAAATAAATGTAAAGATGAATAAAGATCGTATTATATATATATATATATATATATATATATATATATATATATATATATATATATATATATATATATATATATATATATATATATATATATATATATATATATATATTCTTCTATAGGATTAGAGCGGATGGGCAATTTAACCTAAATAAATATATCACTTAAATTCAGCCTCGTTGACCGTCCAGTTCCGTAGAATACCGGCCCCAAGGTCTGAAGGGAAGGTTTCAATCCTGCCTTGTGGTACTGGATGGTATAATGGATTGTCTATAATCACACTGAAGAGTTGTAATACAACGAAATAGCTGTCTGTTGATGATACAATGATCATATATATATATATATATATATATATATATATATAGTGAAATTCCAGATTTTATTTATTAATGGTATTAAACTATGAAATGGCCAATAACCGGGATCGAGAAGGTTATCTACTCATCCTCCCACGCGAATGGAATGTGACACATGTCCTTTTTTTTTTAAGTGCAGGAATCCCACGCAAATGTTGGGAGGTATCTTTGCATTTTAGCACGCCACAGACAGAAGGCCGGGTTTGTGTGTGCAGTGGTGCGTGGTAGTCGAGACAGTAGTTGGACATACCTTGGAGAATTTCCAAAACAGATCGTAGCAGTAAAGATCGGGCCCCACCCCGGGCAGAGCCAAAAGGTTAGTTTGGTTGGATGGTCAAAACGCCACGGTGATTGAAGAAGAGAACGAGAAAATGAAACAATCCACACAAAATGGTGGGAGAAAAGTCCGAATCGTTAAACAGCGGAACAGAAAAGCCATATTGGCTTGCTCAGTCATGCGTGATCTTCAGTGAAGGTAAGCCAGGCGGTCTTTGATTGGTTGACTGGTTGGCAGGGCACGAAAGCAGACAGTCGATTATCAGCCGACAAAATCACGAGTCGATATTCCTGATTTTACACTATCCTATTCTCACTCCAGAACAGAGCAGCTTAAACTTTTATTGGTTATATGACTGCATTTCATCTGGTGTGTTTTCTAGACTCCCTCGGGTGTATAATTGACACTCCAGAATATGCCTTGACGTGAGGTTCTATGACTAGACCTGCAAACCATTTCCACTGAAATGTCCGATCCTCACCGAGCGCCTGAGACTTTTGGACATGTATTCTATTACGATAAACTGTATGAATACTTACAAGTCAACACTTGGGGAAGTAAACCACTACATCTACCTAGGACAACGAATCTCTAGGAGACCCACAAAGGAAAAATAATTCAAGCAAAATATCAGCCTATGATGGTAAGCCTTTGGCAGAGCAAGCTCAACGTTCAAAAACAAGAAAATACCAATAATTTCAAAAAGAAGAGTATACAACCAATGCATCCTCTCACTTATGGAGCTGAAAAATGGAACTTAACCAGGAGACAGACCCGCAAACTGAGAAGCATGCAACGCACGCTTAAGAGAATGATGCTCATCCTCACATGGAGGGATCAGAAGCACAGTATATCAGAAAGAAAACGGAAGTCCAAGACATAATAGAATCTACTAGAAAACTAGCAATGGGCAGGCCATCTTGCAAGAATAGCAGACAACCAATGGACATCACCACTCACAACATGGATCCCCACGGATCACACGTAAAACTGAGGCCGACAGAATACCAGATAAAGAGATGAACTTGACAAATTTAGAAAATACTGACACAGCAACGCCCATGATAGAAAAATGTGGCAGGTTCTGGGGAAGGTCTAATGACGGATGTTGAAAGACTGATGATGATGATTGGCTGATATATTCATCCCAAATCACTCCAGGCGATACATTGTTTAGCTTTTCCTCAGGAGTATAAATCATGTACCGATTGATGTTTGGCTGGCTGTATTCGATTACCAAAAAAAAAAAAATCAACTCTTGATTAGTTGAACTGTTCGGAGAATTTTCCAATAGTCTGCATTTGTTGGAACAGATTATCAGACAATCAGAGTTACATGGAACGAAACAAGTGGAAATCCAAAGGTGACAGACCTGAAAAATACCTTAGGAAGATTTTTCTACCTAAGTTTCATGAACGATTACTTCTTTTGCATTTGCAACAGAAAGACTGTCACTGAAAAGCAGCAAAATCGCCAGTTAACCCCCTTGGCGAGACAGAGATTTTTTTTTCACTTTGATGCGTTATTTAAATCAGCCATTTGCGTAGTGTGACGTTGCATAATGCATGTTAACATTACAGAATACGCCGTAAAGAATTCTGTTTCAAATCCATCAATCACATAGAAAGTATATTTCCATGCAAATCCAATTTAACTCGAGTTGTTGTAGACTGTCCAGCATCTAGCTACAATTCATTTCTTTTTAGATTTTCATTGCTAGAGGAAATCTTGCTTACCCAGCGTCAAGCAAGAAAAGATGACGTACATTTTTCTGAGTTCATATGGAACCTATTTCCGTAGTTTTTTTTCTACTGACCACTATGCCTTTTTCGTTGTCAACCAATGCTGTTAAATATATTACAACCGGACACATTTGAAATTTTTTTTTCCAAAAAGCACAGAAAGACTGCATTAGCCATTAAGTAAAACTGAGATGACATTGACCCTCAATCTGAACTCTGCAAATCAAATGTCTGCCAACTGAAAAAATTCAACAGTGCATTACTCACTATACAGTGACGATTCACAAGTACTTTTGAAGACATTACGAATCAAGTTGCCTTACAAAATTGTTGGCCCATGATCTGTTTGTTGGAAACTGAAGCTTTGCGTATGAGATGCATCAAATAAGTCTTCGAAATTAATCATACAAACACCTTATTTCTATCAAATTTTTCGAAGTTGTTCTCTTCTCAACTGCAATCCCAGTGTATGATAAACCAAAAGCCTTAAATCCTGACCACTGACAATCACTTTTTTACCTAATTTCCAATGAATTTTGTCGTAGAACTTTTAGCAATAAATATCTATTATATATTATTACCCTATTCTTGCAGATATGCAATCATTTTTTTCCAATTTCCAAAGCTATTGCACAGTGAACTAGTTAGATTGTTTGACGATCAGTTGCGATGAAAAGCATTTAGAATGGAAATGAAATAAATACTAGCCAATACTTAATAAGGTTGACAATGACTCACCAAATAAAAACTTTTTTTAAAATAATCATACTGCTAATCGTAGAATGTTAACTTTAGTGGTTGCGATAAAAAGTAACTAAAATCAAAATTGGAGAAAAAGTGGTCAAAAATTAATAATGAGTGACAATGCTTTGTTCAATAAAAAAAATCAAGATAATCTTACTTCTGGCCGTAGAATGGCAGTGAGAAGTTGTGATGAAAACTAACTAAGATCACAATGAAAGAAACTCTAATCAAAATGAATAGAAAAAATAATCCTGCCAAGCTGGAAACAAATGAAGAAGAATAGACAGCAGACATCGAAATCTCTTGTCGAACCTTTTCAAGATAAAACTATCAATACCTGGATATTTTTTTTTCAATATTGAAATGAATGTGCGTCGACCAGTTATGACTTGTTCTATTTCACCAGATAATTGAATCCACAAAATTCGACTTTATTTTTTCTTTTTGTAGAATTGCAATTTGCGTTGGTTTCATTCCGTAACACAGTCGGTCCATTTTCTGAGTAAATTAGCTTAAATTCAAAAAAAAGACGTGCTTTTGAATTTATTTGGCTCTATGGATATGATTTTTCTTGCTTAAATTTTAGGTCTGATTTTTTTCCAATAGTCAAGAAATGTATGCTTTTAATTTGTTGACTTGAGTGATTATTAGGCAGGAATGTCCGTTGCTACTGTTGTAGTTGTCTTTTATTATAAAGTCGCAGTGGGAAAGCCAACGTCCTCTGTTTAAAATTATGCAATTTGGAAATAAACAAAATTTATACATTTCCGTCTATTGCTCTGTAGTTATTGACATAACTTAGTTAAGTCTGGCAAAATTCCACAAATTCTTGGTACTCAATTTATATAAATGTACTAACAGGACTATCATACTAACTATCACTCAACATCAAGTATCTGCATATATATATATCTATATCTATATCTATATCTATATATATATATATATATATATATATATATATATATATATATATATATATATATATATATATATATTACTATGGAGAAATTGGATGCCCCTCTGTTTGTTTAACGTGTATAGATCTTACATGCATCGTTGGAGTTGAGAGTTTGTTTATGAGGGTAAATTAACCAAAGGATGAACATTGGATAAGTGATGCTGACCTCGCAGTCTAGACAGGTCAATTTAGGATCAAAACTACTTTTCTGACCATAAATCGTAAGCTTTACTAAATTCTTTAAAAAAAAAGTTAAAATCGTTGTAAATTGAATCGGCCAACTACGTTCAAGCTCCATATTTTTTCTTTTAATGTTCGTCATAAGATACAGTGTATGTGAATTTATCTTTTTCGATGGGCTCATGCCAGTTTTTCAAGGAATATGACCTTAAAGCAACAATAAAACTTTTTATTTTCTTTGAGCAAAAACCGAAACCTTATCCTTACTCCAAACACAACAATAAAACACTGGAATTATCTAAATCCAATGCTTTGACGTGTGGATTCTGTATTCGAGGATGCGTCCTGGCATTTGCATGATTTAATGGATTCTTCATAACATTGACGCGCCTCAAGTTTTTTGATGTTGTCATATGTATATGTATATATAGATACATATATATTATAAATCGCATTATATTATTTAAAAACACGTATTCTACAAAAACTTTCTTTTTTTTTTTTTGATTAGCGATTGACTTTGAAAAAAAGAATCTCCCTACAATATATTTAATTTTACTTCATTATCCTGGGCTAATAAGTATATTTCAAAACTTAAACTCATGTTCAATCAGAGATTTCATTTTAATATATTAAGAAAATACGTCACTAATCTATAGCCATCTACCTAAAAACTGAAACATAGCATACAAGTGTCACTCCAGTAACAGGATTATAAAAAGAAATAAAGTTATGAGAAGCAAGGCTAAAAAAATTCGTCATCACCGCTCTATAAAATATCATTCGCTCTCCTGTTATTATACTTGATATTTTTTTGTTAGCAGGAGTGTAGAGATAAATTTGTCCTGATAAAGTTTCCTTACTCTGAGCACACACTGGGAAACAACCACAGAATCTTCTGCGTGTGAGGCAGACGTGCTAACAATTTAAACTATCAGAGTGGACTATATGTATATTGCATGAATATTTCTTCCTCTGGTTTAACATTCGATTGAATTTGCTTTCAGATTTCCACGCGCGTTGAAATATCAAAAAGGAATAAATAAATGATTAGAAGTTGCCCAATACCATTTGTAAACTGAAATTACGGTGAGGAATAGAAGAGAACGTACAAGTACGAGTGGCGCATGGATTAGGCTCCGGAAACACCATGAACATTGATTCATGTTGATACTGAAGGCTGCCGCAGCGATGGGATATTTTCCATGGGTTTTGGGAAAGAGAGACAAAGATTGGACGTGACGTAGACAGATACAAATGTGTTTAGAGATGGTGAGTTGAAAGCTTGCTTATATGCGTATAAACACACAATTCCGAAGATAAATAATGACAATTGTTGGCATTATGAATTACTGCCATCCCTAATGATGACTACAAAGTCAGTTCAAACGGCAACGCCTGTCCTTATGGCCACCGTAAACGGGGAAGCCATTTTTTTTATGCCTTAGTTTGTAATTTACACTGCAGCTCTAGCAGGGTGGACACGACCAGTGTTGTTCTTTGATGCTAGGCTTGGTGGGCATTCCACCAGGAATTAATAACATGGCAGACGGCGCTTTTGAACCAAACTTGGATATTGCGAGTTTATGAGGTTGCTGGTGGGATGGGGGTAGGAAAATGTAGTCTTGGGGTAGAGAAACGGGGATGAAGCGTAAAGGGGGCGTTGAACAGAGGGACAAGAACCCAGCACTTATTTTGCAGCGTTCGATTTATTGATTTTGTCTCCATTCGGTATTATTAAGTGTGTGTGTCGGAAGGGGGGGATTTTTTTGTATGTGTTATATTCGTTTCTGATTTATTCATTCATGTATTATTTTATTTAGCCTTTGCGCATTTTCCAGAGTGTTCTCTATTGGGGAAGGTGAAGTAAACTCTCCACAACACTTGTGCATTTATATTATATATATATATATATATATATATATATATATATATATATATATATATATATATATATATGTTTTTGTCCTTTTTCAAGATTTCGGTCAATATGAGTATCAGTTATGGACCCAATAAGCGGCCAGTTCGAATCACCGAGCAAGGCGATAGTTTTATACGAAGAGATGTATATAGAAAACTCTTGTTCTCAGCAGTAACTATTGCAAGGGAGGTAACTTGAGAGTCCTGTTCTCCAACATTTAACTCAAATCATAAGGTAAGAATCATAATATTTAAAGAATTTTTTTTTTGAAGGGAGGGGGGCAAAAAATGAACTTTTGTAATACAGTTGGATATTTTTTTTACATGTTTTAATAGCAACGTTCGGTCGCATTGCATGCTTGGTCCCCAACAAACGGTGCATTGGTCACACGACTGAATCGGTTCTAACAAAATTGGTCATCGTATCAAACAGATAGACTACACACACACATACACACACACACGCATATATATATACATATATATATATATATATATATATACATATACATATATATATATATATATATATATATATATATATATGTATATATGTGTGTGTGTGTGTGTGTGTGTGTGTGAGTGTGTGTGTGGAATTCTATTATATCTCAAGCTCTACTCTAAACCAACTTAACATTTAAAGTTGAATGCATTGAGCACTCTATGAAATAGACCCATCATACATCTGTTATTGTATCATATTATATTATATCATACTATGTTATTTGTTATGATCTGTAATAAACACACATATACACACACACATACACACACATACATATATAGTGGTGCATGTGAGCGCCCCATTGAGTGAGGGAGCAGCATTTATTTTCTAACCCATGTCAGTTGTAGATGGTCGCAACTATGTATAAAGTTAATTTGGGATCCTGAATTTCATGTGAAGGTATTCTCCCCTTTTGTAAGCTCAATGTATGACAATCGTCGTCCTCCACTTCATCAGAAGTCATTCTAACGTATGCTTTTCCAAGGTTTATTAATTTTTTCATTCGGGTTTTATTACTTAAAAGTGCTCGGACAAATTTCTATAGATCGATCATGCATACAGTATTTTTTGGCGTCCGTTTACTCGTATGGAAGTAGAGACACTGGAATAAAAATTGTGACTGTCGCTTCTTGACAGAAGATGACCGTCTCTACTGACATTGCTGCACGTACAGTAGATGACATGTGCTTGTGCTACACACATACCAACCTCTTAGAGTCAAATAGCCAGAGACCAATGACAAGAAGTAGCAAAAAGTCAGGAGGCTATGCCTGTAGAATCTCTTCAGAATACGTACAGTACCTAATATTCATACACACTTACAAACACACACATATATGTATATATAGGTAGAGTCAATAAACATAAACAACAAATTCCTTTTTTTTGCAATTCGTTATCCCCAGAGTGCTCAATACTTTATTTATGGTATCATAGAAATATTATATATATATATATATATATATATATATATATATATATATATATATATATATATATATATATATATATGAATAGGTATGCTTATATATGTGTTTATATATACATATGTATGTTTATATATACATGTAAATATGTATTCAACGATGTAATGTGTCATATTATAAAGAAACTAATCTAAGATGATCCCCGTTGTTGAATGATTCATATATCACTCGCCCTATATAACGTAAGTTATATGTTTGTTGCATTGAAATGGACAAATAGACAGTGAATAAACAAGATGAGAATATTGTGTAGAGGCAGTTATACGCGCCTTTGAATTACCAGCGGCTGTTTAACTCAACGGTAAGAGCATCACCACGTTTGAGTGGCTGGGTTGAATTCCTGCAGCAGCCACATTCTATTTAATCGTTTATTATGTATATTTTGTCTAAGGTGAGTGCTATATTAACCTTGTAACGACGGGAGGTCATTTCAAAAAAGTTTTTACATAATATCATGCAATTTATAATTCATATATATTTATATATAAATATACATATGGCAATTTTGTTAAACATTGTTTTATATATATATATATATATATATATATATATATATATATATATATATATATGTGTGTGTGTGTGTGTATATATATGTACATGTATATATATATATATATATAGATATATATATATACATATATAGGAATGTTATAAAACATTTTTATACATATATATTCAACAATCTTGGAAAAATTGTTACTTGTAAATATAACGCTACGTCAAAATATTGTAGATGCACATTATTAATCGATTGTGGCATGTCAGTGATATGTATTTTCTTAGTGTATCTTGTGATGAGATCAAAGGGAGTGAACATTAGAGCAACGTGGATATGTATAGCATTGAACCCATTTCCCTGATACTGTTCATGCTATGACAATTCGTAAAATCTGTTGTCGGATAGGCTTATGCTAATTATCTCTTGCGATAGGTGGCTTAACAAACAGAAGCGACGGGATACCATTCTTTTTACACTAGTGATATTACCCATCGCGGGGGAGGACACCAACCTCCCACTGGCGAAGGCATTCTTGCTTCCAGCCCGGAGGATGTGACTATCAATAAGATGCTTGATGTATACTTACCACCTCAATCAAATAGCTTAGAGTAAATTTGATTAGCTTCCTAGTCCAAATGGAGAGTTTTACCCAAATCCTTAATGTTCTTCCAGCTCTTCACTCGTACGGAGACTCGAACCTGTGATCTTTCTGCACACGACGTAGATATGCTAACCATTACATCATCCGACCAAGTAACGAGACAATTCCAATAAGCAACCCATTAGGTTATTCCAAATGATAAATACCCGCGTGTTAATGCTGCAATATTAACTGTAGATGATGAAGAGAATGATAACTTAACACAAGAACACTTAAAAAGCAGGGTACAATTAATCATTTGCTTTATAAAGTTATTTTTGATTATGGTGTATTGAGAAGTAACTCATATTTACGAATGTACAAGAAAATTAACCCAAATTCTCTGCTGTTGGTGTCGTTGTTCCTCTTACAATAACCCACATAACAACCCACAAGGGAACACAAGGAATTGACCAAGAAAACTACGTACTATATAATCCGATACACACATTAGCCTTGACTTTGCAAAGGAGATTAACCTCAGTTTTGCAAACGAGTGACCCTTTCAGAAACATGATTCATGTTTCATCTGTGAGCGGTTGAGAAGGAAAAAGGAGAGGGTGAAATTGGATTTCTAGCAATGTAATCTCAGGATAAAGAATATTACATGGAGTTCATTTCACGGTTGTAATCAAAAACTGCTGATGTAAGCCTGCTTATTGACCAGAAATATGGGAATGTTTTGGATTTTTATAGACTGGTCAATTCTACTGAATAGATCGCATTTCATGTTAGTGTCGACACTTTACCTCGAGTTCTCTAGTGGGGTTTATGCCCTGAGATTGGAGAGCCGACCGCAGCTCATCGATATCACTGTCATCAGTATAAGTTTTGCCTCTTCTGGCAATAAGTTCTGGACTTTTATGCTTGAGAAAAATTTAAAACTTCTGAAAGATTCGTGATTTGAGCCGTACGTTACCTTATCTATTATTTCTCGTTACGACACTGACTACCTCTCCTCCATGTTGAATGTTGTGTGAATAGTACTCTTTGTCTGCCTCCTTCTAATTTAACACTGACTATTATACCCAATAATAAGTTTTGATTTCAAACATCGTACCACTCAAGATCACTGTTCTGTGATACAATCTTCATGCAGTTTGGCAAGGTGTAAAGTACCTTTATTCATTGATCAACCCTTTTCCCAAAATTTTGATTTATCAGCTCGACAAGATGTAAAAGATAATAAGTTGCGTAGGAATTATTCTACTTGCGTTTGTTTTTTCTAACAAAGTTTGAATTACAATACGGGAAATTGAGGTCCAAATTATATTTTTGAAATTGTCTATTTCAAGTATTGGGAATGGAAAATTATGTCTTCTAGATAATGGCTTTTTACTGCTGCGCAAGGTCTTATTTTCCCGAATTAATTTTCCATAACAATGTTTTAATATTCAATCAAGTATAGTTTGTTTGTTTTTATAGCTCTTTCATGGTTGCAGGCTTGCTTGCGTATTTCCAGCCATGTAATAAGAACTATTAAATTTTATTGAATATTCCAACTTCTCTATAACTTATGGCCAACCCTTTACAAGTAAGTAAGAAAACGAAAAGAAAGACGGACAAGAAACATATCCTAGTGTAAAATTCAATTCCCTCCATTGCTGGAGTTAAGATGTCATCCTGCAAACACTTCCGGCAAAACGCAAAACTTCCGAATCAGTTCTACGATGGTCTAACAAAATAGGTATTCAGCTCGATCTTCAGACATCTCGCCCGCCTGACCTATTCATCGACCACGGAGCCCAGAGAGTGAATATTCTTGCAAAATCCTTTATTATTCATCTCACACGTCTGCACATGCGCACCATTTCTATTGGTTTCCTGAAAGCTACTCTTACGATTCTTTCTCGTTACTCAATACATTTATTCATAAACGATTTGCTTGGCGGTCGTTCACTGACAGGGTCATCATTCACATCAGGGGTTTTATTGCGAAGACGGAAGAAAGGATCTTCGCATTGTCGACTCAGGCTGACTTACCGACAAGGGAGAATAACCATAAAAGTGAGACGTGTGAAATTCATTTGAAAGAGGAACAATATAGGAAATGGTTGACGGGGATGATTTCTGGTCAGAGACGCCACCATGCCAAGAACTGTTTCCAAAGAGCATTCATATTTAAAGGTCTGTGTACAAGGCCAAAATTCAGGATTAAATGCATAAACTTCTGCTATCATCTACCGGGCGATCGACTTTACCTTCCCTTGTTTTCGGCATAAAGAAAAGAATGCTGAGGTTTATATGGGAACATTCTGGTCAGTTGATGCTCTGAAGGTTTATGATTAAGATCTAAATCTTATATATAAGTAAATATGTGTGTGTGTGCATATATGCATATATCCAGATATGAATATATACATTCCATTCTGTGTGTGTGTGTATATATATATATATATATATATATATATATATATATATCATTATATCTGCATTTATGTATATACATATGTAAATCTGCAAACATATATATGTATGTATACATATATGTCTGTAAACATATATATATGTGTGTGTGTGTGTGTGTGTGTGTACATATATACATATGTACTCATACATATATTTGTAAATAAATGTACATATATATGTATATACGTGTATATGTATTTATACAAGTGCATATTTTTTCATAGATATATATGGACACACATAAACGCATTAATATATGTGTCTATATTTGTGTATATATGCATATATATGTATATTTGTGTATACATGTATATGAATATGTGTATTCATGTGTATATTTATATATATATGTATGTATGTATTTTCATTATATATTTATGTATATCTAATGTTCGAGATAGTCATTCTTTCATATTTTCTGAAGGACCTTTGAGTATCTTTTCTCTTAAAACAGGTCCATCAGGTCGGCATAGATCTTGATAATATTTTGAAACAATCATCAAGTGAGGTGAGGCTAACAGCCTTGGATATCAGCACTAGAATTCCGAGCACATACCGATGCAGGTAACCTCACTCCCCTAACTGGAGAGTTCCTATAAAACTTTTTGTAAGCTGAGATAGAAAAAAGAGCCACCATAGACTGGTTTTGATACTCCACGACATATTTTATTAGTGGATGCATCAATAAAGATTGGGTTAAAGATTAGATTTTTAACGACACCATTTGAAGCCATAGCAGGTTTGGTTTTTTTCTGTAAAAGCCTAGAAGTCTCTAAAAAGTTTCCATAGAACGGAGGTTACCTTTATAGCAAAAACGATTACAAGTGCCAATGAGGGAAAAAGTCTCTACCTCAGTAAACAACCAGCTACTGAGTGTGACTTGATAATCAGTATATAACTCTGTATTGGTCAGTGTATTTTCTTCCATTGAATTAAAAGTAAATCTTGGTCAATGAGGATATTCACACGTCTATGGCACCCGTAAAAACCGTCTATAGGAGTAATTGATTCAAAACTGTCTTTCATCTAATCGAGTCACACTTCCTGAACAGCTATAAATTTACGCAGTCAATCAATTAAACCGTTTTGCATTTTGCGCAGTTATATCGATAAGATTGTCTAGTCACGATTTCATATACACATATTATTATTATTATTATTATTATTATTATTATTATTATTATTATTATTATTATTATTATCAAGAAATGAATATATAATGAATATTCATGAATGCGTTATATTATGAAATGACCTCCTGTCGATACACAGGGCATGTGTCATTCAGCCGAGCCAGCGTAAATAGAATGAAGAAATAAAGAAAAATTGGGCTACTGCAGAAATCAAACTAGCATAGCGTTGTTTTTCAAGCATGGACAATTATATTATCAAGAAATGGATATATAGTCCGACAACAGAATATTCATGGATGCGTTATCTTGAATATTCTGTCGGATTATATATAATTTTCCCAATAATATAATTGCCTACGTTAGTAACAATAAGTCTAACATGGATAGTGACCGAACAAGAAGGAAAAAGTGGGGATTAAGCGTTGATTTGGGCTTTTGCCTTTCTGTTGGGCTTCTTAGCCTAAAGAGAAGAGCGAAGCTATGCTGAAGCAGCTACCTTCTTGGTCACAGGCTCGATTCATGCAGCAGACCCTTTTTCTTTAAATCATTCATTCTATTTACACTTCCTAGGCCAAGTGACTCATTCTCCATATAATGAAAAAAAAATAGAGTTTTAAATAGTATAACACAGTCGTATATACATATATTCACAACATCAGTCTGAATTATTGACACTCTTGAATATTTAGTATAATCTGTAAAATCTATTCAGAAACCAATGGAAATGTATCAATTTTCAATATGGTTCATCAACTCACGTGTAAGAATTTCAAAGAAACCGAAATATGACCATGACAGTAATATTGGCGTCTTTCCTCCAAATCTCGTTGAATGCTCCCCTTGATAACACTGATTGTCTGCAAAAGTTTTTTTTTCCACCAATGTATAAGCTTCTCACACTTGTCAGTTGATAGTACCCACTACTTTCCCTTAACAATTTGTTTCTAGTATGGTTCCTATCGTGTATGGTACACGTTGAAAACATGACTCCAGATCTTTGATTTCTCCAAAGTTTGTAATGGGATAGAGATTAGATCTCATTGTGGCAATGATAACATTTGAAAAGGATTATCGATGACTTTCTTTCTCTTTAAAAAAATATTTCTGTGCTTTTAGGGGTGTTCTCTAGTTTTCTTTTTGGTCACGTTGGAGCACTCATGATCTTTAGACCAAACCAAATTGTTTTTAGAAGGGGTAGTATATTTTGCTCTAAAATCCCTTAGTAGTCACTTGGTTTCATGCTTCCTTTGATACAGTCAAAGCCCCCGGTACTAGAGGCAGCCCGATAACTTTATGGATTCTCGACCATGCTCAACTTTGTTGTCTACCGAGAATTGGTTGATCAGTACAGACTCGCCTGAAGGTTGGTTTTAAACCCATTAAAGCGTGTTGTTGAAGCTTTGCAGGTCGCACGCTATTCAAAGTTTACATTCTTGATATCTCTGCTTTAAAAGCAAAGGCCATCAAATCCTCCATTAGGGTCACAAAGAGGGCCTCCAGATCGTTTCTGATTAAGAGGAGTTACCCAAAGGCCATTTGCTGATAGGACGCAAGCCAGGGTCTACTCAAAACTGGCTTGTTCGACCGAGAAGATGGATGATGTTGATGTTGATGATTTCGAAATCATCACTGACGATGCATTCTAGATGAACTAAGATGTATTTTTGAATTATCACATGAATATATATATATATATATATATATATATATATATATATATATATATATAAACACGGTGTATGTCTGGAAAGTATCCAGCCATTTTTAATATCTTGAGAATCGATGGCGCTGCTGCATAACTTGGCAAATAATCAGAGGGAAATTTTAGGCACATGCGTTTACATACACTCTCCCATGAGGTTATGTGGTCAGCAATCAGACGCCATCAGATGAATTGGTGTACTGTTTGATCGTTGCATTAACAATGTTTGTGTGAGTCATTCTTCACGTCCCGTGTGTTTTTTTTTTTCCTTTCAAAATCACTCTGATCTGTCAGCGTTAGAGTGGTCCAGAATTGGCTCTCTGTGATTTCAGTTCGTGGACGAGATTCAGGAGAACGCAACGAAGCAGCTGATTAAGATCCCAAGAGAAAGCTTTTCATATTGTAGTGAAACGTGGAAATGACACCAGTAAAAGTTTTGGGTCCCAGAGGGAGTACTTCGAAGCGGTAGGTTATTTTTTAATTCTCGAACAATATAACGCTGAATACCTTTTGAACGACGTGTATTTTGTTTTTTACTTTCTGTTCGATTTATCTTCTTTTGACATTCATCTAAATATGCAGTCATTGTCTGAGTATGCAACTAGATAATCGTATTGCAACTTGATAATGATAATTCATATCTTGTACTTTTCAGTAAATGATTCAAGCATTTTCATGTCCCAACTGTTTTGTGAGTTAAATGTTGGATTTATTTAACTTGCTGTTATAAACCTTATATCGTAAAGAGTTAATTGAATTGTTTAAAACGGAAAGAAATCAAAAGTAACCCAAACTTTGTTCCGACAATTGATTTTTTCATGCTGTTGACAATTGATTATTCTGGTCAACCTATTAAACAGCCACATTCAGGTGCTTCTCCGTTTTTTTGAACTGACGGAATAAATATTTGTCGCAGAAGGAAAAATCTGATGTCTAAACAAAATTCATAAAGCTTCACTTAAAATATTGTCAAACTCAGATGAAAGTTAGAGATGACTTTATGATAAAGGACAATCTTCACCAAATTTAAGGGAGTAAACTCTTCCCTAACTACAACATCAGGTTAAAAAACCAAACCTTCCGTGGAAATTCCCATGGTTATGAAGGCCATCATCCTACAAGGTATAGACCCTGTATACGTTGATGTACTGCAACATACACACAACCACAGCGACTCATTCATTAGGCTACATAAGTACTCTAAACCGTTTCAGCTCAAAAAAGTAGTAACACAAGGTGATACCAGCTCACCCAAACTATTTACAGCCTGCCTTGAGGTGATCTTCCAGAACATTGACTGGGAAAATAGAGGAATCAAAATTGATGGCGAATACTTGAGCAACCTTAGATTTGCAGACAGCATCGTCCCTTTTGCAGAGAACCAACACGACCTTCAATTAATACTAGATGATCAAAACAAAAAAAGCAAAAAAGTTGGCCTACACATGAACTTCAGTAAAACAAAAACCATCTGCAATAATCATGCTGAGAATAAGAACATAACTGTGAAGATAGAAGATGCAAAACTCGGCAAGGTAGACCACTACATCTACCTACGGCAACGAATCTCCATGAAATCCTCAAAAGAGGAGGAAATCAAGTAAGGAATCACTTTGGAATGGCTAGCCTTTGGTAGAGCAAGCTTAACTTTCAAGAACCAGATGATCCCGATAATCCTAAAAAGAAGAGTACGCGACCAATGCATTCTCCCAATAGTCACTTATGGAGGTGAAACATGGAACCTAACCAAGAGACAGACCTTCAAGCTGAGAAGTATGCAACGTGCGCATGAGAAAATCATGCTCAACCTTACATGGAGAGACCACAAGACAGTTCAGTACATAAGGAAGAAAACGATTAAAAAAATTAAAAAATGGCAATGGGTAGGCCATGTTGCAAGAATGAAAGACAACCGATGGGCTTCACGTCTCACAACATGGATCCCCAGAGATCGTATAAGAAACCGAGGCCGACAGAACACAAGATGGACAGATGAACTGGACAGATTCAGGAAGTACTGGCTTCACGACGCTCATGATAGAGAATTATGTCGAATCCTGGGGAAGGTCTATGTCCAACGATGGACGACGGACGACGATGATAATGATATAAAAGTAACATGTTCCTACTGATATTTGAAATCACAGCCATATGATAGGAAAATCACTCCCTTATCGATCGACCTAAGCGGATAAATCCTAAAATATTTGTGAATTTATTCAATATATGTAAACAAAGATTGCAGTTCTCGTCTTCAGTCAGAATAGAATCAGGAGTAATGATCTGCCTAGTAGCAGCCAGGCTTGTTTCAAGAATATTTTTGACACTCAATCATTATGTTCCCCTTTAAATGGGGATTAAATGTATTGTCAGCGGTCATTAACTAATATAAGCGGCATTGGCAGACATAACAGTTATATATAATTAGATGTCTGAAAGCTTTTCACAAAATTTGATTTTTATAACAGTTCTTCCAGATAGTTTGAAATGTTTCGAGGCATTTTCAGTGCAATCATTGGCCATTAAATTTTCAGAAAACATAAAAAAAAAAAATGTTATTTTTTGTGTTGTTGATAGTGCTTACTACAGCATTTTTCCCGATCCATTTTCCTGCCTTATCTTGAAGTATAATTTGTGACGGAAAAGATGATTCTTTTCTGATGAATCAAGAACCGACATAGCAATTGTTTTGGATCATCCTAACACCGCAACATGCACGGGCAATACCATGCACCAACACTCTTATAACTTTCGTAATTCTAATTTATTCAGAGAGGCATCCCCCCAACTTCTCCCCTACTGCAAATAGAATCACACCACGCTGAAATTTATAAAGGTCTGACATGCAACTTGTCGATAAGCCTCTTCAAATTTCCGAACGCTCCAGCGTCGTATCCTATCAAAAATAGAATTGGAGTTATTTCCTTGCCCCCTGCAGAGCAGTGGATGCGGATCAGCCCTGTGTATAAATAAGATTCACTTGAGGTACATAGGTGGTGGGGAATGACATTCTATCACCCTCGTGTCTCACGTTGCTGAAATGAACCGGTCCGGTTGAAATACAAAAATATTATTTGGCTGCAAAGAAGTAACTTGGATCTTCCAAAAGCATAACGACTCATTAAACCTAACAGCTGACTTGGATATAGTTGTCGAAATAGAAGTAAAATTATAAACTGCATACAAGTAAAGCAACCCATAACCATATGCCTTCATAACAAATGGTAGAGAGAAAAACGTATTTTAAAGTTTGCTTCACACCACTACCCTCTCACCAAAGAAAATAAAGCTGTTTTATGCCAACCAAAAGAGAATCAAAAGGTTTTGCGTTTACGGAAATTGGCTGCGTGTGTCTTACAGCATGCCGTTAAAAAGTTTGCTCGAACTGCAAGCAGCATGAGTGACACAACCGAGCTCCTTTCCCGGAAATACATAGCATCTCAGCATCAAGCTGCCATAGCTCTGAATTGCGTCTGTAAGCATCAGTGCTCTAATTCCATTTATTTTGTGCATCTGTTTGCAATTTGCATCTTAAAGTATTGGAAAAGCCAAAGAGAGCTCGTAAAACTGGCAGACATAGAATTGGATAATGTGTTGAGTCTAGAAACGAACCAGTGTATTTTAAAAGATTTTTTTTCCAGTTTTCTATGACCCCAAAATGTTGATGATGGTATGTTAAGCCGAGCCTTTCGTGGTTAGGGGTGACAGGAGGTTCAAAGAACTGAATGTAGGAGACTGAGACGAAGGGAGCGACTCTCTTAAAAACGCGCTTAACGCTATTTCCTGTTCGCTTTTCACCAGTTCAAGTAAATAAAATGTGGTGGGAAACAAACTTTCGAAAAACGGAGATACATGTACGTATGGTGGGATGAAAAAAACATATTTTGTTCGAAAATGTGCTACACTCAAAATTAGAGGTGAATTCTGATAAATCTTATATAAAATTGTCATATTTTGTTTAAGAACTAATCTGTTTTGTTCTGCTAATATGTTTCGGAATTTGGGGTTTTTCACGTTACTGTAAGTGGTTGTTGTTTGGACCAATGTACAAAATATGGGATTTTAACACAGGCCCTCTCAACGCTGTACATGCAGCAAAATCATATTACTACCACCAACTCCGTACTTAGAGTTAGATTTTAACAAGCAAAGCTTTCCAGGACTAATGGGATAGTCTTGAATAGGAGAGACTATAGCCAATATATCTACTGGATAATAACCTAGGGAGCTGAAATGTATGCTCTAATCAAAATACTGGCCCTTATATAAAGAACCAGGAAACGAGCACAAGAGAAGATCGTGCTAGGTACCAAATGGAGTGATCAGAAGATCGTACAGTATATATGGGGAAAATTGGGAACTAGAGATATCATAAAACTCATCAGGAAGCTCAAATGGCAATGGGAAGTTCATGTTTCAAGAGAATCTTATCCCCAGAGATCATATGATGGCGTGATGATTTAGATAAGTTCAGAAATATTGGCTACGTGACACCCACGCCGAGAAGTCTGGTGAATTTTTTGAAAGGTCTATGTCCACAACAATGGACGGTAGAATGCTTATGATTATGATGAAGCAAAGCTAAGGGAATATATCAAGAACTAACTTATTTGTTAGATCAGCAACAACACTAACTGCCCAGAATACGGTAGAAAATAAAAGACGGCAGATAATTTCCCCAAGAAATGAGAAGTTATTGACATTTTGAGAAGCTTTTCCCGTTAAATGCTCTCCACTGCCATGCCGTCTTTTCATCTAACAATATTAGCCTGAGCAAACTAATGGTTTTCATTTTCAATTTAGATCGTGCATAGGACTTTTCCCTTGGAAATCTCTCTCGTTTTCTTCACCTCAGTGTTTCTACCTTTTTTAACATTATACTTCTATGAATGCTTTCTTCACCAGTTTTTTTATTTTTCTGTTTTTTCCATGATGCAGTTATTTTCCCTTCTTCTTTCTCCTTTTCGAATTCTTTTTTTTTAAAACTTTCCAGGGTATGATAATCAAATTTCCTATTTCACGCTATTTTTTGTGTTTTGGAAACTGCCAGTCAAAACTGCCACAAAATCTGTCAGCATAGTTTTCTTCAGTTTTTGGTCTGATTTGTTGGTTACGTATGTATTTATCACTCACACTGGCCACACCAATGGGGTTATTTAACATTTACTCCTCATTGCGCAAGAAAAAAAAATTCTCAAAATCTCCCCACTCCACAATAGGTTTCAAGAGGGGGTCGATTTGTAGTGCTAAACTTTCTTCTTGATCACTGCCCCAAAAAGCTAACAGAACTAATTTATTGATTTCCAGTGTTCAATTGATCATCCTGAACACAGCTTGCAGCGAAAAAACAGTTTACGTGATGGTTACTATTGTGTGAGTAACCTGACCAGATTCCTTGATTCGTTTCTCCTGTTCAAATTTTCCCCAATCTCTTATAATTCTTTCTTATTTGTTTCTCAGTTAATCTGAATTTTTAACCAACCTCTTTTTTCGTCACAACTTTCAAATTTCTCTCTCCTTGCATTTTCTTTCACCCTGTCGTTTTTTTTGTTTTTTTTTTCTCCAATTTCTCTTGTTATGACACTTTCTCTTGTTTGTTTTCTTCAAATGTTTGTTTTTTCCTTCCTTGTTTCCTCTTACTTTTCATTTTTTTTTTCTATCTCAGTTCTACTTCGATTTTTCCTTTCTCTCTTTAATTCCCACATTACGATCGCTGTACGTTCCTCCCTGTGTCTTTTCTCAGCTTTTCAACGCCGCCATTTGCAATTCCCATTTTTTTTTACGTTGCAAGATTCTTCTGCATTCTTAGCGTCCCAATCTCAACCTAAATTTTATCAAATTGACTAAATGATCGAGCGAATTCAATTACTCATCCTTTGACTCCTTCTCCTCGTGGAATTGGCTGTTTATTATTCATTCTTTTAATATTTGCAGCCAGGAAGTAATCTAATGCACATTAATGCTTACATATAGATGTATATTGACTAAAAAACAGTCTGCGCATAATTTTAGCGGAGTTTTCACGCAAGCAAAGCATTTCACCTCACAAAGGTTTTTTTTTTCATAGGAAATCTCTATTTTGGATAGCAAGGTAGACCAGTATTCGAAATTTTTGCTTTTTTCACTAGGTTTGTCTTCTGGCACCCCTGGGGAAATACGGAAAATTTTCAGCGACTATACTTGCCCCAGATAATCTATTATATGATCATTCTGCTCGATATATAAGCACACGAGCAATCTTAATCCATCTCTCTATCCATCCATCTATCTATCTATTTATCTATCTATCTATCTATCTATCTATCTATCGATCTATCTCTTCCCCTTATTCACACGCACGCATACACACAGAGGCATGAACACAAGTGGGCATATTCCCTGTAATAGAAATCAGGTTAGAACCAAACCATGGTTACTCTTTCTTCTTCATCATCATCATCATCATCATCATCGTCGTCGTCGTCGTCGTCGTCGTCATTTCGGCACCCAACGGGGTCCGTCTCCTCTATCAAGGGCGTCGCCGAACCAGTACTTTCTGACTTTGTCTTGCTCGTCAAGCGATCATACTTCCTATCTGACACAATTTTGCATGCGATTTCTGGGGATCCATGATGTGATTTGTGATAACGAACGGTTGTCTGACATTCAGTCTTCAGGGTCAGTCTTTTGGTAAGTTCCATGTCGAGCAATAGCTTATCTGGGGCAAGTATAGTGCTGAAATCTTTTTATAAGGATTTCCTGGTTCTTTAAAGTCGAGTTTGCTCTCCTGAAAGCTTGCCAACCTAGTTTGATTCTTCACTCGAATCCTTCTTTTGAGGACTTCATAATGACCAACGCTTCATGGAACACTTGTTCGGGAAATTTCCAAACCACTAGCCTCAACAACCCGGCCTTAATATCGAACCGCTGACGTTGTAAGCCAACATTTTGGACAACGAGCAACAAGCCAATCGCCTCAAGTCGGGAGAGTTAACTTATTTGCATCATATATCTTCTCGTAATATCCCTCAATATCCTATGAATGTCGGAGGTGTCTCGTCTCATAAATATCGAAATTTATTTGCAAAGCAAGGATATGATATGCTTCAGAAGACTGAAAATTGATCACTCAAGGGGAAAATAAGTAAGACGTATATTTAGTAAAATCGATTATGGTTTAATGTTGTTGGTCTAATTACTAAAACATTGCAACTGACCACCCATGGAGGTATCGATCGAATTATCTTGCTATAAATAAATAGAAGCAGAAGCTGTGCAGCTGGTGTATTGGGTGAGCTGGTCTCAAAGCAACGAGATCGATCTTTGTTCAACGTTCTAGTATAAAGGAGTTTTTCAAAAGTAAATTGCAATTCCTATCTATCTATCACTAAACAATCAAGATAGAATTTTTCAATTGGTTCGATTGGCTGTCTACCTATGTGTTGCGCTAGAGGGCTGAAAATCAAAAAAAGAAATTATTCATTTCTAAAAAAAAGTGTCTTTTCTCAAAATCCTCCTCTAAATAGGTTTTTAGTCGGGAGTATAATTTGCAATGTAAGTTTATGCTAAATAGGTTCCTTGGTTTATTCTCAACTGGGTTCACGCTTGTTTTTTGAAAATTCGAACATTTTAGTGCTCCTACAAAAGGCAAGAGAAGTAACTTATCTATTGATCACCAATTTATTATTTATAATTGATCACCCCCACCACTATTCTATTAAGTGACTAACCAGACCTGTTCATCAATCTATCTATCGCTCCAGGACTGTTCATATCTATATCTGATTTCCACTCACAGAAAATGAACATCAATAGGTAGACAGAGGTTTATGACATCAATCATTTACAAAAGTTTTCTTATTTTGTTACCGGACCACAAGTTTCGGAATAAGCTTTGTTTAATCTGAAACTGAGGTTGGACACCGAGTGGTAATCGAACCCACTATACCCCCTGCCATGTGTCTTAGAGCCAATACTTTGGATCATTTATAATTTACTTTTACTAGGTATTTATTAAGACAAGTCTGACGTAAGCAAAGGACACAGCAAAGGAGTAATCACTGAGGAACGAGATAGAAGCCTGGGGAGCTAATGCCCTCAGTGTTACATGCTTCTACCTACAATTAACTAATTTATATTACAGCATAAAGGGTTATAACTGTAGTTTCGAGAGTCTGGTTTATTTGGGGGATGAGATTTGGACTGTTCATTCGTCACTTGTGACGCTGGCAGATTCTGACCACTAATTAAACTTGAGGGAGAAACAGATAAAGTAACTATGAATATATATATATATATATATATATATATATATATATATATATATATATATATGTGTGTGTGTGTGTGTGTGTATGTGTGTATATATATATATATATTGGTGGTTGACAAGCTCATGTTGCAGACAGGGACAGAAAGAAACATTAACCTCTCAGAACAAGCGTCAACAAACACATTAGAGAAGCAGCATTGTAAATGTCCCATTTATACTCACATGTACATACGTGTGTGCACGAAAAAAACTGTATCCTTTTTCTCCCTACAACTACTCTCTTCTCGTCCCATCAATATTTGTGTTTGAATTAAAAAGTTTTCTCATAAAATAGAATGCAAAAAATTAAGCTGTACCATTAGCATCGTTGGAGGGACCACACGATTTAATTTTCCAGCTGGTTAAATAAAGTTAATCCAAAAAAAACAAAAAACAGTATTTTATTTTTACTAAATAAAGCGGACCAACTTTTCACGTCAACCAATGAAACGATACGTTCGCATTGGATAACTCGCACATGGATATACACCCATACGTGTTTTTCCTCTGCCCTGTCTGTCTGTATTAGCATTACTTGATTTCAAAGTATTGAACTTGCAAAGCGTTGACGAGAAAGAAATTCTTTGACGGATTGGCCGTCAGCAGACAGCTACACACAAGTCAGATGTATACACAAGTATACACATGTACACACAAGTACACACATGTACACACAAGTTTCTTTGACGGATCGGCCGTCAGCAAACGGCTGCACACAAGTCAGCCTGTTTACAACGTCGTTGCGTGCCTTCTATCGTCAGCAACGATTCGACGCCATGCGAATAACTCTTTTTAAATAATCACCTTTTCAACAACGTCCCAAAGGCTATGTATAATAATGTATTCAAATCAATGAAGACGAATGCAAATGCATTTATTCAGCGACAAAGACATCCAGGACGTTCGCGTGTCTTCTGTAGTTAGCTCACTTTGTTCCCCGCTCCTCTTCTACGGACACCTTTTTCTATGGGTGTCCAAGAAACGGAAGTACGGTCAAAGTCAGAACGAGACTCCAAGTGACAGGAAAATGCAAATTACTGCCGCCATTTCGATTATCTACCATTTCAGATTCAATGTCAACCTGGTGCGTGGAAGTGGCCAAATAGTTAGCGGCACGGAAAATCGGATAAGCATATCAAGATTGAATTCCGACTGAGATAATGTGCGTTCACTTCATACCGATGACTTTGGCAGGAATCCATCTCATACAATCTGTCCCAGCAATGGATAAATAGTAAATGGAGAAAGCGACGCCGATTCTGATGCTTGTCGCCTCAGAGTCAATTTTCAATATAGCAAAACCCCGAAGAATTTCGGAAAATAGCCGAGACCGGTGAGCTTAGAGAAATGTGACTCCCAGGCAGGAACTGCGTCGCTGTAGCGAGTGTAAGAGCAATATTTATTTATCTTCATAACAAGCAGGTTAAATGAGGGTTCTGTCTTATAGAAACAGACCAACGCAAATAAGTCTGCATGCGCTGGAAGTTTAATCTTGGTTGTAAGAGCAGTAGTCAAACAACAGGGAGGCGGGAAATTAATCAAGTGTCAGGGTCGAGGAATCTGCCGAAAATACTCTTGTTTTATCTCGTAAAGAAAATATCTCTCGGGTGTAATATAGCCTGGAACAAAAAGTTCTTGTCAGAGTTTTTTTTTAGTAGTGCTTTATCCTGATAGAAGCACAAACTATATACGTGTCAACTGGCTCTGACTGTTCTTAAAACTCTTATTTTTAATTTTGTTTATAAAGTGAAGCTTAGAAATAATCATAAAAAATCTGACATGAGGTTCGTTTCACGGAGATTGACAAGCGTGGCGGAAATTCCATTGAAATAGCTTATATAACACAATCCAATTCAAGAAACTATATTCCACCAGGGAGAAGAACAATTGAAGAATATTCTGATATAAGCATCATTTTCGGCCAAAACAGAGATATTTGATTGAAAAATGTTTGAGATATTAAGAAGTAACTATGAAAGATCAAATAAAATCTGTACATCGCATACACAAGCATTTTAAAGTTCTCCGAAATTCAACTAATAATTGAAATTTCGTAAAATCTTCTGTAGTCACTGCATTGATGACTGAATTCATTCATTGAAATGTTTCTAAATGAAAATAATCAGCAGAACTATTCTTAATGTTGGGGCCAGGTCCGATTAAACCTAGATGACATGCTGTTTGACACCACTCACAGGAAAATTAAAATCAGTTTGGTGTTCTTCCCAAGGCTAACACGTCGAAATTATGTCCTTAACTGGAAAATTGAAGTCTTTGAAATGGCCTTTATTTCTTGGATAGAGGACTGGCGAATGCTCTGGCCGTTTCCTGACGGTGTCATTTTTTAAGAAGAAGCCGGACATGATTATGTGTTCTAAACAGTGACACGCGTGAGTGACAAAGTTGATCAGCCCCCGTATAAAGAGACCCGAGTAATTAAACGGGTTTCTTCACCTAGACAGCGCGTCAGATTTTGCTTTTATCTCAGACAACGCTTTTGATTTTGATGAGTGGCCAACTAAGCAAAGTAAATTTCAAAGAGCACTACTTGTACCGTATTAATGTTATGTACAGTTATCTTGACTACCATTGTGCCAGTAGGAAGTGCCCTTTGTCTTGAACAAGGTTACAAGTGTACGGCATCCAGTGAAACTCGGACTCACGACAAGAGTTACTACCTATAATATTCAGAATTGTCATTATCATTCCACTATTCTTCAAGAATACTGAACTCATCCTGTGTGGTTGGCCCAACTGGGATTAAGCTGAACTGGTTGGAATATTAGCCACCATTTTCTATCTTTGTCATTTTTCTAAAAACACAAGCCCTTCTTTGACAATTTTATACGTGTAGATGGTTGTAGTATGGATCCAAAGAAATATGTTAACGTTAAAAAAAATACACATAGTGAACTCAGCATTTACATCATTATCATCATCAGTCTTCTAACGTCCGTCATTGGACATAGACCTTCCCCAGGATCTGCCATACTTCTCTATCATGTGCGTCGCGGAGCCGGTACTTTCTGAATTCGTCTAGCACGTCCTGCTATCTACTATTCTGCCAGCCTCAGTTGTGCGCGTGATCACGGGGGATCCATGTCGTGAGTCCTGATGTCCATCGGTTGTCCACCATTCTTGCAATATGGCCAGCCCACTGCTTTTTTGAATAGCCACAATGAGGTGACTTGATGATTATTTACTCAGCCTAACTAAGTCCAAGACGAAACAATAAGTGAGAGGCATCCAGAGAGGATCGAATTCACCACAATCGTAATGGTCTGGAAGATTAAATTGCTCTTCATTGCTTCGTGAAAAAGTGCTTTGCTTAGTATAGCACGTCCAAAATTTTGAGAATGAAACTCAGTAAAGTAGTAATGATCAAAAACCATAACTTCCCATCAAAGCACTCTACTTTGGTATAACACCAAGATGAAAAAAATAATTTGATATTTCGAGTATCAAATTCGCTACAACAATGAAACCAACCTTCTACAAAATTCAAGACAAGCTTGCAAACAACCACCCTCCTGCATAACCGTGGCCACAAGTAAAAGACACCCAGTAAGAATCGAACTCTCTATGTTAGAAACGGCCCGAGAGACCTTGCTAGACATTGCTCCTCGTCTACACTCCCAAGGAATATTTGGAAGTATTTTAGAACTTAACTATTTATTAGGATGTTTCTGATACAAGAGGGAACAGAGGCTTTATGTACCTTCTTCAACAATGTCCGCTCGTTAAATATTGACATCAAACTTCTTTAAAAAGACTTTTTATTGCTCGTTGGAGACGTGATTCATCATAAAATCAACGCAGATTCAACCTCATGGATCAAAGACAGATCTTCAAATAGAGCACACTATATATTCAAGCAAAGGAATTCATTTCTGATACACACACTGGTACTCTGGCACCCCCATATATATATATATATATATATATATATATAATACAAAAGTACATCAATAAGATCACAGCCTTTCACGTATTTAGAAGCTGAATTTTGATCAGAAATTTTCATTGCAAAATGTTTGCTCGATTAAAAATAATACTCACTACTAAGATTAGTACATTGGCAAGTATTGGGGCCATTTTGAAAGAATGTATTGTGTAAAATCTGCTTTTTCATTAGAAGGCTGCTTACTGCAATCTGCTAGAATCTTTTTTTTCAGAATAATTGTCTACAGAGTTCCAGGCCGATTGTAGACAAGACTCTGCAGGGAAAGCTTAGGTTTGAAGCAAAATACTCAATGCAATTTTTACGCAAAATATCAAAGAACTTCCGAAAGAAACTTTAATTTGATTCTCCATTGCTTGCAATCAGCCAAGTGAGGTATGTTGTTTACAAACTTTGGAGAGTTAGTTAAATTGCTTTCACATGAAATTACAGAATTGACCAGCACTCAGCGTTTTGACACATTTCTTTCTTTCTCCTTGCTCGGCAGAATGTCATTTCTGGTCAAGATAATCATTAATGATAGAAAATAGATTAATTACAAGAATCGGAAACAAAAATAAACATGGCTGAACTCCGAACAGGCATCAACATCAGAACCCAAACACCATGGAATGGTGATTTTTTTTCTCTCTTATTAGTAGGATTTAAAGCGAATTGATTGAACCTGGACAAAATATCAATACAGAACACTGCTGTGAGCAATTGGCTCGTTTGAATTAGGTAATAGCAGAGAGGAACTGGACCGGTGATTTTATTGCATGGCAATGCTTATTCTTATGTTGTATATACGATTCAGTCACTAATCATAGAGATTGGAAGTTCAACACGCAAAGTTTTTCCACAGACCTTTACAGTATCACTTGTCACGGCCCATGAATCGAATCTCTCTTAATCAACAGATAATCTTATCGAAAAATCGTTTGAAGAATTCACCAACTCGAAACCAGAATAGTTATTCCCTGAGGTAATGAGCAATTTGGCTTGGAGGTAGTGTCAATTCACAGATGGCCAGAGAAAATACTTTGATGAATCAATGATGAAGCTCTTGATTTATATAGATACAGGGGTTTTTTTTTAAAGAAAAATTCTGGAAGCTTTTTCAATCTTAACTATGTACTTAGATGCAATTCATTTCGAATTCAAAAATTTAGCGAACTAGTTTAGCAGATCACTTGACATTTCCTGAGTGCCCAATACTGATAGCCTTGTACCAGACTTAGTTTGGAAATTTTCCATAAGGAAAGAAAATGATAATGCGAAAGGGAAGATGGGACTTGATACTACATTATCCATATATTTATCAAAAAATTGAACCAATAATCCATTGCACAGGATAACTAAATGTGAATTTTGGTACCAGGATTGTATCGAAATTATAAAATTCAAATTTTGATACTAAAATTATAGAACCCAATTTTAGTACCAGATTTGTACGAAGATCACAGAAAACAAATTTTGGTACTAGGATTGTACCAGGATTACGGAATACGAATTTCGACGCTGACTTTAGTGGAGCTGTACCCTTCCAGTGATCGCAGCTTAGGTGGCTAGAAGAAATGATTGAAAAGAGATCGAATCTCAGTGGTAGGGTAAGATTTTTCCATGTTCAAGTACCCGAACCTTGGCCAACACACACACACACACACACAAACACACACACACACTCACACGCACACACATACATAAATTCTGAAGTATTTGTCAGAATCAATACGATTTTTATACAAGAAATATTCGTAGTGAAGGCAATGATCAATAATCAAACTTGACTTGCAGAGCTAGCACGTTTAACATGATAAGATCCTAACGTTATATGCAGCTATCCCCAAACTGATCTCAATATTACTTTCTGGGGTTATGACAAAATATATTAACATTTATATAGACAGCCCCAATTTTGCATCTCTTCATAAAATAACCTACCTAAATCATAAATGACAAAATATTTGTCAGAAGATGGAAGACTGAATTATTCCACTTCCTTATGGATACGAATCCGTCAAAACTCTACCACGTAGCTCAGCTTATTCCCAAGGATATTGAAATTTCCTATTAAATCAACTTAGCATGATTTGGATCAGAGCCAATCTTCCCATGATAGCGAATTTTCAATGAGATCATCTTGCTATCCAGCGCTAAATGGCATGTGACCGGTGACAGGCAAGGTTGTCAAAATCTCGCGTTAATCCGTATTAGGATTATGAGTAGTGTCACCTCCGACACGAGTGAGTCAGCAAGGTCATCTTGCAAACATCGCTCAACGATAGGCGCCAATCGCAGGTCAATTTTATATTGCCTTGGCTCTGCATCATGTTGCCCAAGCAACACTGGCTCTGACCATACTGGTAGACAATCACCGACACTATCTTGTGGAGAATAACTCAACGACCAATAATATATTAATTCGATATTTAGCACGCTCAGCTTGATCTGGTTTGGAACCAAAAAGACTTAACTCTGGAATTTCTGGTAAAAGATCTGCGCGGCCATCTGGTTAACTCAAAGGCGGGCGCAAACAGCATAATTCGATATTTGCAAAACTTTGCTAAATCTGGTACCCCAAAATCTACGAGACCATTTTGTTAACTATCTCTCAATGGCAAGCCCATTTGAAATAGTGAAAAATTTCACCTCTAGATCAATATTTTCTCTAAGAAATATCAGAACCGTTTGTGGGGTGTTACATGTTGTTTTCTTCTAATTTGTCGTTTTAGTTTTCAAAAATGAATTTCAATGGAGAAAAAGAAGAAGAAGAACAATTTTCTATCCTCGATCATATGCATTCATATTTCAGACATTATAGAACGTGAAATAATTCAATTTTGATAATACCCTCGACACATTTTTCTTCAAATTTCCAAACTGGCTTCTAAGATTTGTAATTTAAATGTCAAGTTCAACATCATTTTGAATCGTCTTTATAAAGTGAGCTCATTAGTTTGCAATTGTTGCAATATTCACTTTTTTTGCAACTACTGCATATAATATTTACCCTGTTAAAATCAAAACAATGGTCCGTAGGATCAGCTAGTGCTATGTGAGTGGAGAACCGCCTCTCTCCCTCTGAGACAGCCGCCACCCAGACAAAACCAACCTCATGTATAAAATTCAAAAGTTACAGTAATCATATCCAGTCTGAATAAAATTCGACCAAGCTTACTTCCCTCTGGGAAAATAACAATTTTCAAATCATAATTTTTCTCCTTTTATTGTTAGTAATCTTGAAGAAGCCCGACTTTAAATCGAATATCACACCTGAGAAAAAAGGCGGTTGAGCTTTAAGAATGTGTGATCGGAATGTAAGGTTAAATGAACATTTTTTTCAAGAATGAATGAATAACCTTATAAAAACGGTATTTCCATCAAACGAAAACTAAAAATTCAGTATCTTCCTTTTAAAGATCCTTAAGATGAATACTTTTTTTCTTGATGATGCAGCTTATTGGATGATGGTGTATTTTAGGGTGAGTGGAAAATTGAATTGTTGTCATTCTAGTTAATATTTGGTTTCGGTCGGAGAATAAAAATATGAATGATAAACATCACACTATTCAGAAAAAAATGAAATACTTCACTCTTTGTTTATGCTGTCCCGTTAGATTGATGTATAGAATTAACATTCTCCTGACGTGATTCAAAATCAAGGCAAAACAGGAGTCTCTCTTACAGACTAAGCCAAACTGACAAGTCTCCCATATTTACGAAAATCTATTTTACAGATACGCATGGAATGATTTTGATCTAATAGATAAATACATTGGTGAAGAAACATATAATTTCATATATTTTAATTTATCATGTATATAATTCAAAAGTTACAGTAATCATCTCCAGTCTGAATTATATTCGAAGTGGACCCTGAAAAAAACAGGCTTTTGTCTTTTCGTCATCCACACTACAGCTGTCCCATGACACACTTCAAAATTCAAACAAACATTCATCACCTATTTAGTAAGGGAGGTACCTCTGTATCCACAACGTGTTTTTCATTGAAGATTTGACTAAAAAGTGAACGATAGATTTTTTTTTATTCCAGCCGACTAATATAACTAATTTTCGTCAAATTCTATTTCCATAATGACTACTTTAGTTTTGGAAACATTTTAATCAAAGAGATTAATCTTTCTGTCGGCAAACATCAATCATGGCGTAATCGAAGTAATATTGGATAACTAGAATTGACATCTGAAATGGCCTAAAACATTCTTTGAGCATAAGATTAAATGTATGCTATTTTTTTACAATTAAAACGAAAATTAAAACTTCAAAGAATATATTTAAATTATTGGAAATTTTCTTAAAATTCCGAATGAAATAAATTTTGTTACAAGTATATCAGTGATCAATGCTACAATTATTATATTTACCCAGTTAGAATAAGCAACATATGAATTATACTATTTTATGAAGTAATGCTTCTGGGTTTTGAAAGCGAAATATGAAGATTGTATCTGGTCTACACTCCAAGGTATGAACAAAAACATAATGACGTACTTAGTGCATTACAAAGCAATAAACACTGTTTTTTTTCAGAGGTGACAGGGGAGGGGGGACTCACAGAGCCTGCAATACAGGGGTGGGTTGGAACTCTAATATTGCAATACGTACAAAAAATCCCTGAAAATCTAGAAAAAATCTTTTGAAAATCCCCAAGAATAAAGTATATTATATATATATATATATATATATATATATATATATATATATATATATATATGTAGAGAGAGAGAGAAAGAGACAGACAGACAGACAGACAGACAGACAGATAGATAGATAGATAGATAGATAGATAGATAGATAGAGAGATAGATAGATAGATAGATAAATAAATAAACAGACAGAGATGTATATCAGGATATCATGATACATATCTATCGCGTTGAGAAGGAACAAATAGACCGAAAATGAAACGATATGGAGTGAAAACAGTTTTTTGTGTCTCGTCATCACCAGTGGCTCTTTAGCTCAGTGATAAGAACAATGCAACTACCCTATCAGTCGCAGTTTCGAATCTCACCGCAGCCTTATATTCTCGAATCGTTGTCTAATCCGAGTGATACATTAACTGTGTAGCGACGGGAGATTAATTCAAGTAAATGTTTCTATATATTATAATGCAATTTATAATCATATATCTAGATTTGATACTTGACTAATTTAATATATATTGACGTTTAAAGAATCTATTATATGTTGCAAACCATTGTTTTTTTTAAGTAACTGCATCCAAGCAAGATCAGGGCAACTTTCCTGTGATGATAACGGACTGGCTTCATAACTTCAATAAAACAATGCCTTTGTTCCCAATCTGTCTAAATGTTTGAAAACTCCCCATCGAGACACATTGACATTTAGAAGTTTCATCCTGTTTTGCCCTGATGCTGTGGTTATTTACTGTCGTTCGGCAGCAATTTTTCCAACAATTGAATTATTATTGTCAAACTCTAATCCATGTTGAAGTTGACTTTGTCTTTCTCCCTTTAATCAAAACAACAAGAACAATCCTCACCAAATTCACCTTTTGTCTATCCCATCAACTGCTAAACCAAAACTATGTTTATCATCATGATATAATTATTATCATTTCCCAACCTTAATTTGAAATCATGACCATGTAATTGGAAGGCAGCTCACTTACCAACTAAGCTGAATTGACAAGTCTTATATACCTACAAATTTTATTCATTACGTATACAATACAAAAGCAGCTGGGATTTCCAATCGGAATGGAAATAAGATTATTGTCCCTGCAGCAGCCAGCTTCAAGTTTTATTCTTATTGTGACACTTATAGGCTGTTATTATTCATGCAAATTATTCATAGTTTCCAACACGTTCCACCCCCAAGATGGCTTAATTTTCATTTCTGGGTGGATCGGTCCTCTTTACATCAGAATATTCAGAATCACGTTGTACAAATCAGTTTTGGATTATCTGCTTATTCTGAAGGGCTTACGTTCAACAAATGCACAGCAAACCCAGCTTAACCGAAGTTGGCTTCTCTGTGTGCGAGTCAACAATTATTAACCAAAAAGTCACATTGATTTATTCCTGTTGTCACAATTGTCAGCTTGATGGACCGAATCAGATAAAAAAAAAATTCTCACAAAAGTATTTGATTTTTGGAATAATCAATTAATAAACTACGGTAAAAAAAAAAAATGCAACGTGCGATTGAAAGAATCATGTTCAGTGTCAAATGGAGGGATCACGAGACAGCACAATACATTAATGGAAAATAGGAGTATGGGACATCATAGAATCCATTAGAAAACTCTAGCATCACAAATTCACAATGTTGATCCCTGTGATCTACAGAATATAAAATAATGAGACGAATTACACAAGTCAAAAGAGTACTGGCTCCGCAACGCCCATGATAGAAAGGTATGATATGAAAAATATAAAATCAGATGAATACGGTGTAATGACGAATAGATGGGAGGCTTACCAAGGACATTTTCATTATGGACGACCACATGTTAAGACGGTTCTATCATCATCATCAGTCTTTTATCGCCCGTTGTTTAACATAGACCTTCCTAAGCATTTGCCACACTTCTCTATCGTGGGCATCAAGGTAAGAATTATCCTACGTCGTTTTAATCAGTGAAAGAATCCATGTATTGAAATATTCAAGCAATCAGTGGATTAATTTTCTTATTTGACCGAAATAAGTTTTTTAAAAAAAATTCACACATTTGCATTATAAATGTAACCCTAAGATAATTTTAAAGGTCAATATTGAAATCCATAATCAACACAAATCATAAGACAATTGAATCTACCCAATAGTGATTCCTTGAAACTAGCTACTTAAAGCCATTTAGAATTGCCGTAATGAAAAAGGCCAAAAATCAAAATTCTCTACTGCGTGGCCTTTGCTAAGAGAGCCATAACAAGTGTGTATATATATATATATATATATATATATATATATATATATATATATATATATATATATATATATATATATATATATATATGTATATATATATATATATGTATATATATATGTATATATATATATGGGGGGTATTTCTTTTCTTTTCAGCGAAAATAATCATATCATTAAGGATGTTTTTAAAACAGTTGATACGATATAACCTTCTAAAAGAATCGAAAAGTCATTCATAATCATAAATAAATTTCAATTTTCATTGATTTTCCTGCAGCTCAGTGGTTTGAAGCGTTCAACTGGACATCAGTAGATCGTGGGTTAGAATCAACCTAGGGCAACACATTTTCCTTATTTTTGGGGTTAGTGGCAGATTATCCATTAGGTTGAGTAAGCTTTTACTTTTTTCCCCTGCTTTTGGACTCAGTGGTGGATTAACCATTAAGCTGAGTAAACTTTTTTTTTCCTTGCTTTCAAGGCTAATGGTGGATTAACCATTCGGTTGAATAGACCTTTCTTCTTCTTTCTTTTGCCAAACTCCAACTATTAAGTTTTGACATTATTTTCATAAATAACAACGACGGATGGCAATGAACAGACCAAAAATAAGTGACGTCATACCCAGTAACAATGACAGTGACATACACTAAAACTAATGATGAAGTCCCTCCAAATCCTGAAACCAACTCAGGTTGACTTGTTGCAAATCCCATTTATAGGAACTATGGATATAAGACTTTAAGTGGGACCCGTTGTTTGGGAATAATATTGTGTTGAGAAATGAATTCAGTTTTGTTTTCTTTTTATATTTTGATTTAGCTAAGGAGACTGGTCCAAGTGTAGCCAAGATTGTGTATTTATGTTTATTCAAAAATAAAGCAAATACGTACTTCAAATAGACTTGAAAGATTTTTGTGAAAAAAAAAAGAAAATAAAGGGTATTAGACACGAGACCTTCTCCGCAAATTCAAAGCAAAGTCTGCCGAATATATATATATATATATATATATATATATATATATATATATATATATATATATATATATATATATATATAATGTGTACTTTAGAGAGTGAGACAGACTCGGGAGTGAAGTTTTTGGTGGTAAGGTTTATTAATCCTTATATGTCAATTGTCCATACATGTTTCGGGATTCTTCCCATCATCAGTGGTGTGTGCTGCGTGAGTGTGTATTAAAATGTACCATGTGGAACCAGAGTCCACTGCCAGGGGCTATGCATTGTAATAATAATAATAATAGCATATATATATATATATATATATATATATATATATATATATATATATATATATATATATATATATATATATGCTATTATTATTATTATTATTATCAAAATGTTAATTACGATAAATACTTAAGCATAAAAAACTCAGTTTTCTAAAGGAGAATATGTTTACGCTATGGTCCTCGTGGCAAAAACAGCAATCTTTCAAATTAGAATCATACGTATGATCGTATGTGTGGCTTCACGATGTATCTTATATATACTGATTCTTATCGAGACTAGAAAGAGTTTTTTTGGTTTTTTTACAATAGATGCTTTTATTTTCATAAATCGTAAACATAGCCCAATCGCACTGATTTCAGGAAAACAAATCCAGCCACTGTTTTTGTAAATGGTTATCTAACAATCGACGACCTCGAATTATCAATTTTGAATTGGCCAATCGGCTCAAAGCTAATGAAATTTTCGTAATCTGAGGTATGGGGAATTGAATGACCCCGATTGTAAAAAAATATATACCTTTGGATACTCTCTTGTTTTTTTCTGCTTAAGAACAAATTTGCACTGTTATAAAGATCAAGTCCTCCATTGCCTCGACGTAGAACAATATTGAAATGCCAGAACATAGAGCAATATCAAGTCAATCTTGTCATTAGTAGTAGACACTCAATAAAGAGCGTCATGCTGTATAGCAATATTCACGCAGATCCTCTATTGTCACGGAGTGCACTACACTTCTTGCTTCGTATCTTACTAAAATAAGATTGATAATTATCACTGCATCCTGCTCTTGAAAAGTGGTTAATTATGTAATCTCCATAGACCATTACTACAGGAGTGTGTTTGATACTCACTGGGTGCCTTACACTTGTAACATTGTGTCATACTAAGCTGAGCTTGTACTAACTTGTGTACTTTTTTAAGAGCAAAGGATTGATAACTAATCTCTATTGACCATTATTACTGCCTTGTTTGATGATCACCAGATAACTTACACTTGTGGACATGTGCCATACAAAGCCAAGCTTAGAAGAATATCAGAGCGCCTCGCCCTGGAGCACTGGTTAGATAAGTAGTCGATAAAACATAACTATTGTAGTGAGTTTGATTCTCACTAAGAGCCTTGCACTTTTTGCCTTGTATGGTGATAAGCTCAGTAAATACCGATCACTTTAGAGAAAGCAAAATACGAATTTCTAGAAACGGAAACTGTCAACATAGGTTTTTAAGTCAGTCTGGCTGAATTGCTAGCCATGTATGTATCGTGCATACAGGTTGCTTCAATGGAGCTGTATGGCTGAATGTTCAAACATTAATTTCTTATTGTATCTAATAAAAACGTTCAGTTTTGAATGCTGCTTTATGCTAAATTGTTCTTTCCACTTGTGTCCGACTATATCCGCGCTTGCTTTTTGAAAATTCCGACCGTGTAGTGATCACTACCCAACAAAAGGTGGGAAAAATAAATAATTCATCGATCACCCCTCTTTGGAAATGTTTAGTTTATGACCCTCATGCTGCCAAAAGATGATGGTCACGTAGAGATGACTAACCAGATCTGTATCAATCTTAATTTAAATTGAAAAAGTGGATTGCCGCTCAAAATCATTGTATCTTAATTCAATAGATAATAGAAATGCTGATATTTGTTTTCTGGCTAAATTGCAATGAGTTGTAGATATCTCTCATCTTTGGAATGTGACCCAATAATCTATGATTGGAATCTTGCAAGATGGTGTTCTCGTTGTCGGCGACAATACTCTCAGAATATTCTCCCAGATCAACGCAGACAGTATTGAGTTCTGTACTTAGCTCTTTATTTATCAATTCTGAGGTCTTGACCTACGCTTTGTGCGTGGAGTTAATTTTCGTAACCGCCATCTTGTTTCTTCCATTTTGCAATAAAGGATTAAATATTCGATCAACTGCTTTGTTGACTTCCAAAATTAAATATGTTGAAGAATACCGAGTGTTCACAAATTTGATACCTCATATCTTAACTAAACACATATACATACACACAGACACAGAGGTATATACATATATATATATATATATATATATATATATATATATATATATATATATATATATATGTATATATATATATATATATATGTGTGTGTGTGTGTGTGTATGTGTGTGTGTGTGTGTGCATATTTGTGTGTGCACAGGTGTGTTAGTGTAAGTGTGCATGTGTGGGCGGATGTTTTCGGGCTCCCAAGTGTGTCTTTATAGAACCAAAATAAAGTATATCAAATTTATGAACACTCAAAATTATCTTATGCATTTAATTTTAGACGTTGCAAAAGTTGGTGATTGAATATTCAACACGATCACACATACATGAACACACATACACACACACACACACGTATATATATATATATATATATATATATATATATATATATATATATATATATATATAGTGTGCCACAAAACTCATTACTTGCCAGGAATAAATCCATTACCGTTTGTCATTTTCTTGATGGGTCATTCATAAACACTGTCTAATAGTAAAAAAATTGAGCCGTAGTCATGAGTTCAGCAATTTTAACAGATTTGTGATCGTCGAACACTTTCTTACTTTAACTTTAAAACCACTGAAAATAGACCTGACGTGATGTGAGGGTTCAAATTTCAATTTATAGATTTATGTTTTTGTTAAAAACGATGTCAAGCCTACACAATATGAGAAGAGATAAACACTTTTCGATTTCGATCGTGGACGGATTGTGAATCTCTATATTAGGGACTATCAATACGTGTAAAAAAGCAGAGTGAATAACTAAAAGTCAGAGAGTTACGAATTTCTTTGGCATGACCCATGAACAGTCGTATTAGATGCAAGATGTCCGATCGCCATGAGAGGGGAGTTATCGAAGAGCTGCAGCAAATCCCCTATAAGTCAATGATTGGTCTCATGGCGAAAACAGGGGCTCAAGTAAACAAAAAGATCATTGACAAACAATTAAGAAGTCGGAATTCGGACACAAAAAAAAATTACAACTTCAATCACAAGAAATAATCGTTAAAAAATGCAGACTGGAATTAATAAGACCTGAGCTGAGGAATGGAAGATGTTCCTATCGTAGAAATGATGGAATTGAACCTCGATGTTCATCAGGGCCTGACCCACGAATCATGCTTAAGGACATTGTTCGGGGTGCTTTAATATATGATGGGAATATGATATTACGTTGACAGGCGGTTAACAAATCATGATACGTGAATATGCTTGGAAATGCGAATTTAGTGGCCAAAGATGTTCGGATCAGCGGCAGAAAGTTCATTTTTCTGCTGATTAATGCTTCTATTCACGCTGGAGGAGTATCCTAACGATTTCTTAAAGATCTGAGGATGCGAGTTTCAGTCCGACCGACCAGCAACCTGCATATCAAAATCATGGAAAATGTATTGATATGGCCGGAAAAGAAGGGTTTTCTAAGATGAAGGCAATTTAATCTGCTGCAGCAACTCAAAACTGTCATTTGATCAGTTTGAAATAAGGTGCTGATGAATCCTTCCGTCATTTGGTTCAAAGCATGAAAAATCAGATTTTTTCAAATGATTAGAAGTAATGGCAATAGAAAAATGTATCAGTAATGAAATCCTTTCACAAAATCAAATAAAATTCTCAATACAATTAGATTATCAATGAGTTTAAGATTGTGTGGAACCTGTCAATTATCTAATTGATTTCATATTTTTTCTCAGGGTAACATTGTGCGTACATTATTTCACACATTGTTCATTCAAAAGATAACAACAATATATATTGGAACTAATTTTAAATTTTAGCATTTGAATCGGGAAATATCTCCCGAGTTTAATGTTTTGTAACAATATATATATATATATATATATATATATATATATATATATATATATATATATATATATATATATATATATATATATATATATATATATATATATATATATATATATATATTAGAACTCTCCAGTATGGCAATTCATTATCCCATGCAGTACCACGAGGTAGGATTGAGACGGATATCGTACCGCTGGACCACGGAACTGGACGGTCAGAAAGGCTGAATTTAAGAGATCTATTCCTATGGTTGATATATATATATATATATATATATATATATATATATATATATATATATATATATATATATATATATATATATATATATATATATATATATGCATGTGTGTGTGTGTGTGTGTGATGACCTGAAAACTTTTGTATTGTTTTCGTTGCTTTTTTATCTGATTCTAGAAAATGTAAAACGCTTTGAGTAGGAAAACTCTATAAGCATTTCCAACATGGAATCCAGATACACCATCTACTACTTGACACATCGTAAACTAATATTTCGATACTTTATATCTCTCTATTTAGTTTTCAATTTTTTTTTTAACTGATTACGCCCAACACGGTATGCTGCCAAAAGACGTTTTGTCAAGAGACATTTTCTATTGATTGACTAACCAAACTTGTTTTCGAATTCGTTGTATCGATATCGAATTTCGGTCAGATTTTTTTCAATCTTGAAGCTGCATAAGAATGTTAAGATAAACTTTTCGCAATGTATCGGATATAGTCTACAATCAATGCATATATGCATAAACGGTTATACTTCGATCAGAAACTTATTTTCAACATCCGTATACGTGGCTACGTATACTTTAAGGCGTCTTTTTTCAGTCTATTCATTAAAAGGTAAGAGCAAAGGCAAGCTCTTTGTGGCTACTTATTTTTTAGAATCTTTTTCTTTACATCTCTGTAAATCAGTCACTCTTCATAACGTTCGATTAATCAAAAAGTATTTCACATCTTTCAGAATGATGAAAAGTATACTGTGCAGATGAATAAACGATATAGGAATGCTAACGCACTTCGGGGGAAAGAAGAACAGCTGCTGGATATCTGTAAAAGTACTGGATAGCCATGAGTGATTTAAATGACGAAAAATAGATCTACGGAGGTCTCTAGGCAGGTAATTTTTATCATAGTTTGGTAGGAAAATACTTTTCAGAGTATACCATGATGGTTTTAATGGTTTACGAATACATGCCCATACGCAGTTACTTACCAAGGCAGGCGATGTCAATGATAATACAAAAAATTGCACGATATAAATGGAAGTGCATATCTATGTGAGACGAAATGGAGATAGATTAATGGACACAGTAGGGTGAAAATAATGATTTATTCTTGTTCGAGTCGTTGATATTGACTTGATTCAGTTTCGTATAGCACCAGGCCACGTGTATGAGAAAGCTTCGAAGAGCCAAACTTACTAGATTTGTAATGATCTATGAGACAAATTTCCTACACAGTCAAGGGAAGTATCCTTCAGAGCTTAATCATCCTCGGCAGCAGCAGTAGCCCTTTAGCATCTATCGTTGGACATAGAATTTCCCCAAGAATTGCAAACCTCTCTATCATGGGAATCTCAGAGCCAGTACTTTCTGAATTCATTCAGCTCGTCTCACAATCTCACTTCCTGTCACCACTATTTAGTAGATGATCTCTGGAGACCAACATGTGAGTCGTAATGTCTCAGTCATTACTATTTGTGTTTTCTGATTATTTCAATGATATCTGAAACTCCGTTTTCCCTCAAATATACTGTGCTGTCTTGTGATCTCCCCGTGTGAGGTTGAGCATATTTTTCTCAGGTGCAAGTGCCATAATTCTCAGTTTGAGGGGCAATCCTTTGGTTGGGTTCCATGTTTCAGCTCCATAAGTGACTGTCGAGAGGAATCATGAGTTGGATATCTCTCTCTTTAAGACGAGTGTGATTTTCTCATTCTTGAAAGCTGAGCTTGTTCTACCGAAAGCCTTCCAAATTAGGTTGTTTAATTTCCTCTTCTTTTGAGGATTTCTTGAAGATTCGTTGACTTCCTCCACCTCTGCGTTTTCGATTTTGATGGTCGTGTCTTTGTTCCCAAGGTGTTTGTTGTACATGATATTTGTTTTGCTGAAGTTCATGTAGTGGCCAACCTTCTTGATTTCTTCATCATGAAAGTTCTCAACTAAAAGGGAGATATCGTCAGCAAAGCTAAGCTGAGTACTGTGCGCAGCTACAGGTGCAGGACACTTACGGGGGGTCAAATCCCTGACAATAGTTATCTTAAGAGAGACTTGCTTACTTGCCACTTCTCTATGGAGATACACCCTTCTAAGCTCCCTACGGCGCAAGGACAGGTGTGTGTGACACCCTGTCAGAATCAAACTCGCTACTTTAGTAACAGTCAGCGAGATGTGCTTGCTAACCTATGCTCGACGATCAGGCTTATGTCAAACGAGCGAAGAGTAAGAGTTTCTTATGCTCTAATCAACCAAGAGTTGAGGTTCTTGAAGATTAGCAGATGATGCCTTTCTCTCAAACCCTGACGTTCAACAACGGTGGGAAACCTCAAAGTAAGCCCAGCATGGTTTGATTTATTGAATGAGATCAAGTAGAAAGAGATGCCGGTGAAAATAAATGCGTGGTACAAGTTCCCTGATGGGGAAGACGCTATTCATCTACTTTGAAAACAAGCATTCGAAATACGTATTCAAAATAGGATCGAAAAGCGACCACTAACGCCGACAGGAAATGCGCTGCTACCTTAACCATGAAGTGGGGCCATCCTTGTTTGAGACTGAGTAGACCTGTTTCTTCAGCTAGTTTTTCAATTCCTTGTCAATGATTTCTTTTCCTTAATATCCACATTCGGCTTGCATGCTTGTTATTCAGATATCCATCGATCCGTATTTGATCGGTTCAACTTGATTCGGCAAATGAGGACGAAAATGAGAGAACAACCCTAATCTTATTTGTGATATCTCATTAAATATAAAACCGAACAATTAAGTCTATTTCCATGTAACGGTATCAAATATAGAATATACAAGACTTTTCTCCACTCGGGATTATGAGCAACACCCATGTCATGTGATTTAATGACAATAAAGCCGAAACTAATCAGTGTACGTTTGAACATTTTAGTTACTCAAAGTCTTACACGAAATTAACACGAAAATTTCAGTTAAGCTTTTAAATAACTGTGTTGGCAAACTGACACAGAGCACAGCTTTAGTTTTATCGTTAGCAAAGCAATCTATTTACTAGTAAACCTAATACCTAGAATTGGGTTTAAATAATAGGATAGTATGGTGATAGATAGCTAGGGAAGAAATCTGCAGGATTAGATAGATATATGGTGAAGCTGAGGGAAAGCAAGCATACAGGTGCAAGAAGAGTTTTTTTTAATCAGGTACGGAGAGAATGATAGGGGAAGACAGAATGGATCCAAGATATCACTTTGTACAAGATGATTACAATTGGTAAACATGAAGGGCTTGTACAAAACACTACATGGATACAAACAGAGTGATAGATATCCCAATAAGAAGCACGCAAGTTGAATGGAGATCTTGAGGAAGGGAAATGATGGACAAGGAATGAAAAACTAGCTGAAGAAACAGGTCTACTTACTCTGTCATTAGAAACCGTAGCGCAACGAATATTTTGGACAGTATGCAAAATAAGAGGGGGGATCAATTAAAAGATTCAAAAAGTGGATGATCAATTTAAAAATTACTTTTTTCACCTTTCGTAAACTCAGTTTGTAATCTCAAAAAACAAGAGTGAACGCAGCTGGACATAAACAGAGCAATCAATTTAGCATATGCTTAACATTGTAAAATTGACTCCTGACTGAGAACCTTCGGGAGAGATTTTGAAAGATGAAAAATTGTTATTTTCCAAGACATCGAGTTATTTCTTACTTTTGAATATAGCACCACTTGTTGGGCCTGCATATGTGATACATACATAGTCAGGCAGAAAGACCACCCTAAAATCTGAAAGAACCTGACTTGACAGATTTAGTTGACGATTTCGAGCAGAATCCGCTTTAGTTCAGAAAAAATGTGAATACTTGAAACCCCATTATAATCTGTAATTACCCCTAAAAACCTTCATTGAGATTCGTGCTAGTAAAGCCAGAATTGAAAATACTCGGAAAGAGACAAATAAAAGTTTAACTTTGCATCCCTCCCAAAAAATAATAAAATAAAAACAAAATTGACACTGTCACACAAGCACGCGAGTACACACACATGCACATACATATATTTATATGTATGCTGTATACAATGGCAAACTATATGTATTATGACACAAAGATAATAAAATAAAGCTGTATGTCAGAATCATGTTTGATTAACACTGCTATGAAGCCATGTTGATATAACTGTTTGATTTCAAATCCCTGGTTACATGGTAAACAACTGGTGATTGCAATAGAAGAATTCATACAATACCATAATATCTATTTATGTCTAAGCATAAAAACAACACCGAAAAAATTACATGAATTACATTAACAAATAGATGACTGAAATGTATATTTCGAATTTCTCTTGAATATTCCGTGTCTAAAGCTGTAAAAACTTTAGACCACACATGCACACACACACACACACACACACACATACATATATATATGTATATATACTCTCACATACGTGGTCTGTCGAAAAATTTACTGAACTTTCAATACAGCCTAACAATTGGATCTTTTAGATTGCTTGTTACTATTACTTTTTGTAGCAGTAACTTTCTTCATTTGTGTAAAAATTGATAAGTATTCGAGCAACATGAGCTAGGATGAACGTTCGTGTTGTGCGTTTGGCTTTTTTTTTTTGTTTTCTTTTTCTTTTTCTTTCCGGGTCAACAGACAACGATTGCAATGAGAAACTGCATTCTGTGATGTGTGGATATCGTTGCCTAGATGTAGAAAGGCTCTTCTAAACCAACCTACTCATAATCACATAAGAGCATGAAGTATCTTTTGCAAGTTAAATTTTCAAAAATACCTATAAATTTAACGGTGAATGAAAACAGTCAATGGTTGTAATCGAATAGAATATTTCCGTCAGATTTAATGAAAGTCTTCTTTTGCAAGTTTGCCTATATTAAAGGGGGACTTACGCGACATTTTTCTTGAATGTCCAAGGTGCATCTGTCCTTAATTGAATGCCGAATCCTCATCTTGAAACGACAAAAGAATCTTGGAGATATGATTGCGTTTTTTTAGATTACGTGTGCAAATACAACTCAGTTCATCTCAGTAAAATTGTTCTGAGCGTATATATATATATATATATATATATATATATATATATATATATATATATATATATGAAAAAATTGATTGATGGTTAAATTGATGTAAATCCTATTTTGGGGAAGGTGCGTGATCGGTGCATTTACCCAACACTGAAGTGGGAAAACTGTCTTGCGAACTCCTGTTCGCCAGTGCAGCCCCTAAGCAATTCCTGAATAGGAATGTGCTAATTATGTGGTCGATAAAACGATATATATATATATATGTGTGTGTGTGTGTGTGTGTGTGTGTGTGTGTAAGGATGAGTGTGTTCAGCTTGCATTTATGCACCCGAAGAATACATGAATGCCCCCTACTACATCAACACATACCATTAAAAAGGTCAGATCGGGCATTGCTTCCTGTTCCTACTATCATTTGATCAAGTAAAACTTATTGCATGTTACATGCGGGAGAAATTTGCATTATCAAGTAATCCGTTTTTTCCTGATGGAATCTCATAAACGACAAAACATGGAACATACCCGGACAACCTAACGACTAACAATGCCATGGGATTATTCCTACTATCTAGGAATGGAACAATGCTGACGCAAATAAATTCTTTCTTTCAAAGTACATATCCTTAGATCGCCCTACCTTTGAACTTACTATGTCGCAGGAGTATAAAATCACTTGATATTGGAGAAAAATATCCAAACTGGGCAATAAGCATCTTAGTCCAGGCCAGAGTACTACACTCAGGATCAGAGTGAAAGCCGTAAATCTTTGAAAATTAGAAGCGCCTAAATTACTCTGGGACATGATTGGGTTTCAAACTTAGGTCATAATTCATTTCTAAGACAAAGCAGTATATATCACAAGCAGGGAATGGGGAAGTCAGGGTTAGGGGAAATGCAAAAGTCATTTCCAATAATGCATTGTAATGCAGACTGGCCCAACTACTTGGAACATATATATATATATATATATATATATATATATATATATATATATATATATATATATATATGTATATATATATATATATGTATATATATATATGTATATATATATATATGTATATATATATATGCTGATGTTTTTATGTGTATTTGTATATATATACATCTATATATAAATATATATATATATATATATATATATATATATATATATATATTTGAAACATGTATTTTTATATATACATATATAAATACAAATAAATATACATATACATACTTGTTTAAGTATCCCAACATTACAGGCGATTGTTGAGCTCAAAAGTAGGAGCAACGTCACGTTCGAGCAGCCACAATTTTAGTTGCTGATAAAATATTTGTATCAGCCCTATTCTCATTTTCCATTGTTCATCCCCACGTTGTCTAGGCTAAATGATTCATCCAACCTGTAATGGAGGGATATAGTCCTAAATAGGAGTTTGACTATGATAAAATGCCATTTATATTCATTATTTCTAATCATTTATCTATTCCTCGATTACATATATACACAGAGGTATGTACATATACTGATACATATATATATGAATATATATATATATATGCATATATGCATATGCTTACATGTATATACATATATATGTGCATACACATATATATGCAAATATATACATATGTATATGCCCATAAATACATATGTATGCATACGCATCTACATGCATATTTATATCCATACACATATATATATATGCATAAGTATGCATATAGATACATCCATATGCATATATATTCATATACATACATATACATTCATGAATATACATGTGCTAATATAGATCTTATAATTAGGTTGTGCACTGCGTGAATTCAGTGTGGTCAACGATAATAGGTCATTATGGAATAATGAATGTTTTTGCAGATCTCAAAATTCAAGTGTTTTATGTCAACGGAAATCTATTTGCATTGTTTCAAACATGTATCAATGCGGATGGATACACCAGATAATTCGTAGTGTTATTGCTGACCTGTGAATCATTTCTTTACGTGCTTTTTAGCTATTTTCTTCCAATGGCTCGATTAACTTGATGCATGGTGTATGTTATCTACATTTCAATCAAGTGACCTTTCCCATAATCCGTTCACAGCCAGTGGTCAACAGAGTAAGCCGAAAAGGCAAGCCAGCAGTCGATACTTTCATCCAGAGAGAAACGTTCATCTATATTTTGCTCTCACTGCAGCCAACCTTCCCGTCCTCAGTCATTTTTCCTTGCCTTGTACCTTGCATCTACCGTGTTGCATTCTCTGATATCATTCATATGCCGCTTAATCCCGATATTGTGGAAAGGAGAAATAAACAAGATGCTAAATTGTATGTACGGCATGTTCTTCTTCGACGTCACTGCTACTTTTTGCTTTTACTATAGATACGCAAATCATAGTTGCATCATTTTTCTCGGTTGCTCATTAAAGTTTAGATAAGTCAATTGGTGACTGCAACTGGTTTTGGATATTTGATCTCCAGGCTCAAACCTTGGAGATATCACGAGAAACACAGTATGACGGTTCTATCATGCTGACTCCACGAAACAAAAAGAACAAGAGACAGTGGATCTCAACATCAATAGACCGAAACGAAGGAGCAGCACATCTAGGTGCATTTATTTTTTCCTGCTTTTGGTCTTCCGTTGGACCTTAATAGTTTCAACAACACGATGAAACACCCTACTAATGAGATGTGGTCATTAGGAGATTTGTTTGGAAACTCCGACATTGCAAAAAAGAGAACGATCTCACGTGGAAGATAGATGAGGAGAAATATTTGATAGTTGCAGGAAAAGAGAAGAAAGGGGCACAGGCAAAACTTTTCAGGTAACGACTTGGAAAAAAAATCCTTGATTTGTTGTCAGGTGCAAATTGGAGTGAGTTGCATTAGTTATAGGATATGGGCGATTAGTAAGCAATGGATCCAATGGAGGCAGTCCGTCGGCTATCGAATCTACATCAACAGGGGGTGATGCTGTGAGCGTATTTCAATATGGAGTAATTTTTCCCAGTAGTCCTGAAACTGGAAAACGATTAGTTTATGCATCTAAGGGTTGGTTAAGAAACATTGAAATTCAGCGACTTCTTTTTTTAACGGAATCCACCGGAACTAAAAAAAGAGGCTTTGATAGCAGTGGTCGAATCTCCAATCTTATCCCTGACAAACGAGTAGAGGTTAAGGCAGTAGATAGGAATAGAGAAATAACTAGTGGTTCAGTAGACAAAGCAAATAAAGAAGCAAAACAATCGAAAAAAAACATGAATACAGAAATGTCCAACCACCCAGTCGGAGAAATTTCAACCGACCGAACATCACTTGTTGTCAATGTGGTCGGAAAGGTCATATCCGAGAACAATGTTTGGCTTTTCAGATTAACTAAAACTGTTTGTTCGAAAAGGGAAGGTCCCATAACGAATAGGTGTACCAGCGCGAAAAAAAATAATGCTATGAAAAACATCAGTACGATCACAATTCGAATCGATGGTGCAAATTACCATTAACTCGTGGATACAAAGGCCTCCATCATACCCTGGAGAATATTCGAGGCTATGAAGTGGAAACCCAGTAACAGGTCGTTATCATCAGTTCATAGGTACGCTTAAATTGATTCGAGTCGGAAAAATAACCAATCACGGATTTGAATGCGCAGGAAAATCCAAACAGAAATATAATATGAGGACATGATTCGTTGCAAATGAATGGCATACCTATATATTGAGAACTCGGAGCGTTGCATATTAGAGGTGAATATGTGTGAGTGAAAAAAGAATATATCATAGCAAACATAGTATGTATAACCTTGAATACAGTGTTGAGGCCCTAGATAACAATATACATAGTTAATATTTTGAAAAAAAAACGGATATTGATTATATAAATATATCAATGAAAATATTGAGCAGGAAATCTTTCCGGATGAAATAATTGTCTCTAAGTGGTGTTTGTCGCTGGAAACATAATTCGTTTATTTTCCTGGCTTGATCAATTTAGGTAGGCTAGGTATATCATCTACATCCTAATCAAGGAGCATTTCCCATAAAAAGCGTTCTCGGATTGTAGTCAACAGAGTACGCCGAGAAGCAAACCAGCAGTCTTTACTTTCATGGCTAGAGAAAAGTTCCTCGCGCCCCAGCCAACTATCCTGTTCTCCATCAGTTCTCCTCGCTTTGTACCTTGCATCTATCCTGTTGCATTTTGACATCATTCATAAGCCACAGAACCCCGAAGTTGGGAAAATGAAAAATGAACGGGACGTTAAATTGTAACTACGGCATTTTCTTCTTCTTGTCTCCGCAACTTTTCGCCTTTTCTACAGACACACAAATCACGGGTCTTGTCGTTTAGCTGCTGCATCATTTCCCTCAGTCGCTCATTATGCAACAATGACATATTCGTATGATTATAAATTGCGTTATATCATATAGAAAATTATTCAAGATGATCGAGCGTCATCACACAGTTGATGCATAAGTCAAATAGGATGAAGAATTGAAGAAAACAGGGCTGCTGCAAAAAACAAAAATGCCACTGAAAGGGCAGCTAATGAGAGCATCGCTATGTTGAGGCAGCTACCCTATCGGTGGCAGGTACGATTCTTGCAGCAGCCTCACTTTCTTTAATTGTTTATTCTATTTACGCTGTCTGGAGTCACTGATACATTGACTGTGTGGTGAAGGGAGATCATCTCAAAAGAGTTTTTGTACAGTATAAAGCGATTTATAATCATTTTGTCGGATCATATGTATCTATTTCTTGATACACATACAACTTTATTTTCTTTAATCATATTCCTGAAAATAGGACTCTACTAAGAGATAGCTACACACAAAGATGCGAAAATATTTTTCTAAATATGATATTAGAGAAATGAAAAAAAAATAACTCTAAAGTTAAACTCTAGAACAACATAAAAATTTTGAAATTTTTTAGATATTACTTCTGTCTGATCTGAATGATTTTACATGCAAACCACATAAGAGAGGAAATCAGGAAATTACATATATTAGCGCAAAATGTAATCATCTACATGAAATCAATAAGGAAATCCTTAAGTCAATAGAAACTTGGTTAGTATACAATTTCTAAAACAAAATAATATTTAACAATGTTAGAAAAAATACAACACAGTCTGGAATGAATGCAGTTTCACCGAATCTTGTTTTAAATGAAATGAAAAAGTTCAATCCAATAGAGTAAAACGTAGCAACGACATCAAGAGCAGAAACAGAAAAGTCACCTGGTGTTCACAGCCATTCAATCTAAAATTAAAAACCAAATTAGTGAAAATAATCCTCACACTGATAAAAAAAATTTCCCCTCAGGCAAGCCGATGTGTAACCTATGAATAAAAATGGACAAACTCAAAATTGGTTGTAGTTGTCTAGACAATCTACAAAAAAATCATTAAAAAGTACAACTATAAAGTAATAAGGGTACAAATGATATCGGTACTGGGAAATATGAATAAACTAAACTGCAGTCGTACGAATAGCAACAGGTGCCCTTTGCAGAACTAATGTCTCCAATCGAATATTTCTAAATAAAAAATGTAGTTGCTGCCAAGTGCCAAAATTTGTATGGGAAAAAACATAATTTAACATGCCGCTTACAGTGTACAAAATCAACCACCCTAGCTGACTGATTCTTTTTTCATGATCATTATTAGTGGTAGTTGCAGTATTACTATTAATATTGTTATTAGTACTATTATAACCCCAGACACTTTGAGCACAACCTAATAATCTTCTGATAATCAATATAATCATAGAGATATTAACCAAAAGAAATCAAGAGACTTGAACACGAACAACTAATGTCATGTGAAAGTGGACCCTGACACTTGGGGGAGCAGATATAGGTAGGAAAATGTTTATCTGAAAATATTACCCACAACAAAAAACTGATTGATTAACAACATGCTGATAAACATGTCTGAAACATTCTAAGTATAGAAATTAGTCTGGAATCCAGTTCCTCTGTGGAAGATAAAACACATACAGTAATCAACAATGAAACCGGAAGAAAAGGGGAAGAAAAGAAATATAAGAAGAATAATATGAAGTTTTTCTACCCTGGAAAATAGACACCCTTTAATAATGTCTTGAATAGAGATCCAAATAAATCGAATCATTCGCCAAGAGGAGCCCAAGAAAGGCAGAAACATAAATATGTTTATGTTACGAATCCATTATTTCACCAAATTTAAAGCTGTATTATAGGCTAATTTGATTTTGAATGTAATCAGCACATCATGAAATGAACCCATCAGATATTGAATTACTGATTTATACTTTGGTATATATGTATATGCATATATATACACATATGAATATACACGCACACATACACACACACACACACACACACACACACACACACACAGACACACACATATATATATATATATATATATATATATATATATATATATATATATTCAAAATATAGGAAACTTTGTATTTATATGAGAAAAGTTGTTTTTTTTCACCTTTACAGTTTTGGCTTCTTACCGCCTTTCAACGATTTGAGCTCAAAATACCATGAAAGCTTGGACTTGGAAGGGTTGAGATATAGATTTCATACAATTGAAATTAGGAATGACTCCATGAATCTATAAAAAAATCAGAAAAATCTTCCATGAACTTTTTTATTCAGGGTAGAATGAGTTAGCGCTCACTTACGATACCCATTCTCACGTTGAGCGTGATAATTGACGAATTAGTTAACATTTACCCACAGAAACAGATCATTTTTTTCTCTTTTTTAGTTCAATGTCAGCAACCGTATACAAAGCAGTCAGGATATTGAGTTATTCCTTGGTGTCTTACGAGTGGGAAGTATCGGCAACTCCTACATCTATCATTAGTTCTCACACCCACACAAATATCTGCCAATCATAGATATCGTTTATGTTACCATGTTGATGATAACGTTTTACATCTGTGCAGTGTTACCCAGCTCTCTACTTGTTTTCACTGGAAATACACCACTTCCTTCATTTCTACACTGAAATTTGAAACTTTCCTCCGCCCGCTTTCGCCTTATTCTTGCAGTCTTTCCCTTCTATATCCTGTCAAAATCTACTCATCTATTACAAACCATCTACCAAAACTGTTGATATCAACACAATCAGCAACAACATAGGTTTTTGGGATCTGGCTGGCTGGCTGGCTGAGAAGGAAGGATAGTCGGCCACCAGAATCGCAGTCGGTCGGCAGTCTCTTCCGCCTGGTGAAACCCTAAGGGGAAGTTGGAGCGTGGCTGTCGCTGTGGCCGTCACCACGTGTCTCATCGTTGGCCGTGACGGACGGGTACATGCTGCGGTAATCCGACTGGCTGGCTCGCCCGAGACGGGCTCTTGCCGCAGCCATCCGACGCTGGCTGGCTGGCTGGCTGGCTGAAAAGGAAGGAAAGTCGGCCACCAGAATCCCAGTCGGTCGGCAGTCTCTTCCGAAACTCTAAGGAGAAGCTGGAGCACGGCTTCTCGTCGCCGTCGCTGACGCTGTTGCCACGGCTGTCATCGTTGGCCGAGACGAACGGGCACATGCCGCAGCTATCCGACACGCTGGCTGGCGGGCTGTCTGGCTGGCTGATGATGTATCTATCATGCTACGGGCCGCATCAATGGAGGTACAGGGCTGAAATTCAAACATTTACTCTTCATTGTGATCAGAAAAATTAACTTGTTTTACTTTTTTTTAATTCTCCATATGATAGATGTTAGAGGAGAGTTCAAATCCCCCCTGTAAGTTGATGCTAAATGTTTTTGATTTCTATTTCTTTGGGTCTGGTAGCATTTCCGAGATTGTGAACTTTTTAAAATGATGACTGCTCAACAAAAGGCAAAAGAATTATTTTATTCATTGATCACCCCTTCTTCAAACTTTTTCAATTGATCCCTATCAATATGTTGAAACACGTTGGTCACATTAAGGTTTCTATTGAGTCACTAACCAGATCTTTTTGTTTTGTCTTCTTTTCCGATATCACTGCATAATATACTTTCAGAAACATCATCAACTTTGCTTTTTTATTCCTACAATAAATGGATTTTATTCCGTTTTTTCTCTTAATTTCTATTTTTTATTCTACTTTCTCGGCTCCGCTTTCAGGCTTTTACAATCTTTTTTTTTCTTTTTTTATACTTTCTTCGTTTCTTTATTGCTCTTCTCTTTTCTGATTTCTGTTTTGTTATATTTTCTTCGACCATTCTTTTTTTTATTCACCACTTTGTCTCTCTTGTTCCTTCTTCTCTTCCTCCTTTTTCTCCTTTTTACTTTTTCTCTTTCTTCTTTTCTCATACAAGTCTTCTTTTCACTCTGCCTTTTTACGTTCTCATATCCACGTTCTTTTTTCTTCCTTCTGTCATTTTAATGAGTATCATTATTATCCCCCTCTCTCTGTCTCTCTCTGACTCTGTCTCTCTCTGTCTCTCTCTGTCTCTCTCCGTCTGTCTGTCTGTCTGTCTGTCTCTCTCTCTCTCTCTCTCTCTCTTCTTATCAAGTTCGCTTTTTGTTCCTTTATTCTTTACTTTTCATGCGTTTTTCTCTCCCTAGTCCGGGCTCATATCTGAATGAATATTCCTCATTTTTCCCTCTTTCTCTTTTAATTTCAGATTTTTAAACCTACCACACTCCTATATTTTTTTTTTCTTGAATTTTAAATCTTATTCTTCCCTCCTTCATTCCCTTCTCGTTTGAAAACTTTTTTCCCTTTTTTTCTGTCCCAACGTTTCGATCTTGTACGTTCTTATACAAAGAATTCCTTCCTTTATCCACTTTTTTCTCAAAAACATATATTTTGATACCTCTGTCTAAGTTTGGAGTTGATTTCTTTACACCGTAACAAGAAGAAAAAAAACAATCCTCACCAAATTTAGTGGACTAAACATTTAACCAAGCTATGAATAGAATCAATTGGAATCATTGCACATTAATCCCTGTCCTTCCAAGTTGTAATAACTGAGTAATCACACTCGTAAAATAGGAAGTTACGTAATTGCGGTAACTGAATTTTGTGTTGATACAAGTAGCGTATAGCAAGATTTCCCCTATTCCCAAACTTCTCCTCTTTCGACAACGTCCATTCCTTTTCATTGTATTCTTTCCCTCTATCTACACCTGATTCTTGGTTCTTTCCATCTTATTTAACTCTTCTTTGCTTTCTGCTGTATCCTTACTCTTCATCTAGTCGTACATCTTTTCATCCTCTCTCTCTCTCTCTCTCTATTCTCTTCCTTCACCCCATCTTGTCTTTTTCACCTCCATATCGTTCAAAATGTCCCTCTTCTTTAACGCTTCACTTTTTTCTCACAATTACCCCCTCATCCCCAGCCTATCTATCTCCTCATAATAGCAGACCCCCATCGAATGCCTGACCATAAATTTCGAAAGGTTCTACGTCTACAGCCAGATATTCTGTTTAAGTGGACCAATTCTATGTTCCCCTTCGTATTACCACCGGCTTCAGAACGCCTGCTGCATGGCCAGGTGCCATAAATCAAGACTTCCTAATATGGTCAAAGCAACAACGTCGTAGTAGATCACGTGATTTATTTCAGCTTCTTTTTATTGTCTTGTCAGAAAAGCAAACCAGCTAAGAACAATGTTATCGTGTCCGTCCTTAATATATTAGGCTGATGCGAAACTTTGCAGCAAGTTTTTTGCACAATATTATTGAAATCCGAAGAGGTTCCTTGAACAATACCCAGTTCATTATTACTTGTGCGTGCGTACTATTTCGGAACTCTTTAGTGGAAGAGTGATACTTTTATTTCATTTCAGTGAAAACCATCGCTTGATGTAAAATGCACATTCGACTACGTTTATTCTCGGGAAAGCTCAGCAGAAAAAAGGGTACTGCTGTAAATAACAATCATGCAGTACTCTCATTCAGGTGTCGGGAATGGCATAATAAAAATGAAGATAGAAGCTTTTGAACACGGGGAGAGACAACCCCTGGAGAATTTGAAAGTCGATAGATCAGAAGAATATTTGAAGGAAGATGAACACAGCACGTAGACTTGCAAAAAAGGCCAAAAGAGAATCGGTAAACATGTTCAATGGATGCATTGGATCAGAAAAAGACATTTGTGGGCAAAAAAAGTCTGTTAGTGAGTTTGCTGCTTGGCAATGCAGATCCTCATAAGACAAATGCGACGCATCAAAAGTCGTTGAATTGGTCCTTCTACATGCAACGTATTTAGACATATCGCATTTAGACTTTCGCATGTATACTTGAACTTACACACAAATGAGTGCATATATATTGTGTACATATATACACACGGAAATGGGCATATGAATCTACACAAAAACGTGTTTTATACATATATACGCACAAATGTGCACATATATAAATCTACACACAAATGTGTACATGAATATACACATATACACACATTTGTATGCATATATGTATATGAATACAAGGATATATATATATATATATATATATATATATATATATATATATATATACACACACACACACACACACACACACATACACATTTGCGAAATATGTATATACATGAATGTACATATATATATATATATATATATATATATATATATATGTGTGTGTGTGTCTGTGTGTGTGGTGTATGTCATCGTGTATATGTATATACATATACATGTGGGTGTATATAAATATACCAATGTGTAAGTATATACGCAAATGTGTGTATATAAATAGATATGCATAGATAACTCTTACTGTCAAATGGACAATCAGGTACATTTTGCACGTAAATAAAATGAACTTTCACAAAGAGGCATATATATATATGTATATATATATGTATATATATATATGAGCAATGCAAATCGCATACATATATATGTATGAGTGTGTATGTTGTCGTCGTTGTTGCTGTGTTTAAGAACAAAAAATGAGTTTTCGAATGTAAAGATGAAATTTAACCATTTATTACTCTGTGATTAGGACATCATTTTTTTTTTCATGTGTGTAAAATTGCATATGAGGCCTACTTTTGATAGTTATGTACTTTCCTACTCCGATAATCTCCCCTTTTTTCTTCATGTTTTGTTCGTTTCACTAATGCTTTCCTATTCCCTGTTATTATTCCAGACCCCAAAGGCACACACAGGAACTCATTGAAGATTTTTCCCTTCGAGATACATAAAAACTGAATATTTCTCAAGACGAAAACGGAAATGAATGATCAGATGAGTAAGACCGTTGATAAATGTTTGAAACAAGAAAAAAAGACTTAATGATCCAAAACTGATATCGATATTCTTGTTCCAGATAGACATAAAAAATACGTGAACATTTTTTAGTGAGATATATTTAAGAATAATTTCAGGTAGAAAGAATTTGGGGGAGAAAAAGTGCTTATAAAAGAAGAAAGACTAATAATAAAAAAAATAACAGGTCTGGTTCGTCAATCAGTAGAAACCGTCATGTGACAGCAAGACGTGTTGGGATGGACCAATAAAGAATTGGTAAAAAGTTTGAACAATGAATGAATTACTTCTTTTGCATTTTGTTGCGTAGTAATCACTTAAAATATCAAAATTTTCAACAAAAAAAAAAAAAATTTTGAATGCTACCGGACGAAAAATTGAAGGACCAATTTATATAAACCCCTCATTGCAGATAGAAAATCCATTGAAAATCCATGATTGGGAATAAACGTTGAGCAAACTTTTTTTTCTAAATTTAATGGGGAGTAGATGTTTGAAAGCCCATCCTTATAGCTCCATCAAAGCGGTCTGTTTGTGTGATACACACACACACACACACACACACACACACACACACACATACACACACACACACACACACACACACACACACACACACACACACACTTCCTGTAGCAGCCCCATTTTCTCCAATCGATTATTTTATTTACGTTGTATACTTCGGATGGCACAGTAATGGTGGTATGACAGATCATTCCAAATAGGTTTCTTTATGAGATAACACAATTTACAATTCATGTATATATATATATATATATATATATATACATATATGTGTGTGTGTGTGTGTGTGTGTGTGTGTGTGTGTGCGTGCGTGTGTGTGTGCGTATGTGTGTGCGTGTGTATGTGTATATACATGAATACATGGCTAGACGAATCTAAAAACTGAAAAACCTACGTGGACAGTTTTGGTGACAGTTTGGTTGACTGTTTTTTATATCAAGGTAAAAAAAAATCAAACAAATTTTAGTGGAAACCTTGCTAGCATTTGATACGATTTGGGTTGTAGTAACATCCTGGACAGATAATGATAGCAATTTTTTTTTTCAGGTATGTAACTTTGAAGAAAATAATATTGAACACATCCCACTGAGAACATATGTGTCCCCGGAGACGTTTCACGAACTACCGTCTTTGAAACGGGAAACAGACAGCACTACTGACATAAATGATTGAATTAAAAGACAGGTCTGGTTAATGACTCAATAGAAACCTTCAAAGTCTTCAGTCGAGAGAGATCATCGAAGAAAAGATTGAAAACAAATGTGCGATCAATGAATGAGTTATTTCTCTCTCATTTTGTTGGACATTGATCATTAAAAATTATGTCTGAATTCTCAAGAGAAAAACAAATGCGAATACTGCTGGACACGAGCTAAGGAATCAATTTAGCTAAAAGAAAACTTGCTTATCAAATCTTACCACGAAATAAAAACTTTTTTAGTGGCACCCTACTCCAAAAATAACCGTCATTTCTAGACACAATATATATATATATATATATATATATATATATATATATATATATATATATGTCATTGAATTTTGAACTGTCCATTCGTGCAGCCAGTATATGTCATAAATACACGGCCAGATTGCTAGATCAGCTGGAACTGTTCATAGTTATGGTGGATGGCTTCTAATACCGACTATAGACCTCATCAGCCGTTATAATTGACTGAATCATTGGCGCTAAAATAATGAAGATACGGGCCTTTTTCTGCTTTTCAATAGTAGTGCACCTAAAAAAAAGTGTAGATACCGTAAGACGAAAAGACAATCACCATTATTTGTGTGAGAACAAATATTCCGAGACTAAACCGAATAAATGAAGAATCGTTTGAGGTTGTGTTGGGTTGGTAGAGGAAACATGAGAGAGGGGGAGGGACAAAGAGAGAGAGAAAGAAAGTGTGCGCTGCTTCTTTGGCAATCACCAAACTCCAGTTCCATTTATCACCTTTTTTTCTTAAAACCAAAAAGTGGCGTATTGTGGAATTTCGAAAAACGGAGGATACCTGTATATCAAATAGTAAGTTGTTCCTCTAAGATCATATCAATGGATGCACTTAGATGTAAAGTTGAGCCAGGTCAATAAAGATACTATCAAATCATCTTCTGTATTCACAGAGCACCTAAGACGGTGCAATGTTTCAAGGAAGATATCTCCAAAATAGAGGGATCAGCTATATGTGGGCTGCAGCCCGCAATTTAGCCATTGAAATGCTCTCCGTGGGCCTCGAAAAGTTTCTGAAGGAAAATCATTTTTTATGTTTTGGGGGCCATTGAGCGGTTGATGACTTTTAGATTTGTTCAATGTTTGCTCACATAAGCACGGCATTGTATATTTCACTATTGTATATTAACTATTGGCATATACACGGACTTTTGACAAATGTAAAGCAAATACAGAAATTGAATTATGTTCACTCCAGTATGATACAAAATTGCAAAACAAAGCATCGAAGAAAGATACCGTAGGTAATTACAGCTTGTCAGTGAAATAGTTCTGGATTCTTGTGCTAAAAGGATGATATTCTAATCTGAAGTAAGAAGCAAATTGTATTATGTTATGTTCAGTCCTGCTTATATCTCCAAACTGTCCATTTCATTTACAAAACCCATCAAATATTCAAGAAGAAGAGGCGGGTGACTGCTGCTACAACAATTTACATTCTCAAATTTACTGAGGTCAGTAATAAACCCTAATCTTCACACTAATGCGTGTTTCTCAGATCTATTCATTAACTTCTAGCCTCTCCGACTAGTAGAAGAGTAAGACAAGGAGTTACTAGCTCATTTAAACTCTACATCGCCTGCCTTGAGACGATTTTCCAAAACCTAGACTTGGAACACAGGCCTCAGATCTGCTGACGACATCGCCGTCTTTGCTAAGAAGCTTCACGATCTTCAAATAATGCTAAACGAACTAAATGAAGCAAGCAAGAAAATTGACCTCCATATGACTTTCTGTAAAACTAAAGTTATGTACAACAAACATGTTGAGGATAAAAACACAACGATTCAAATCGAGAGCACAAAACTGACGGATGTAGACCACTACTCAATGAATCTCCATTAAATCCTCATAAAAAGAAGAAGAAATCACACGAAGAATCACAGTAGGTTGGTAAGTTTTCGGAACATTCCTCTAGTCCTAAAAACCTGGAGCTGAGACATAGAACCCAACCGAAAAATTGACCCTCAAATCGAGAATCATGCAACGTGCACATTAGAGAATCGTACTCAAAGTCACACGGAGAGATAATGAAACAGCACAGTATATTCGAGAAAAGACAGGAGTCCGAAATATCGTATAAACTTTTAGATAATTCAAATAGCAATGGGCTGGACAAGTTGCAGTCGTGTCAGACAACTACAGGATATCACGACTTGTAACGTGGATTCCAAGAGATCTTATGCAAAAGTAAGACGTGACGACCTGGGCAAAATCAAAAAGTACTGGCTTCGCAATGTCCATGATAGAGAGTTCTGGCGAATCCTGGGAAAAGTCTGTGTTCAACGACGGATGCTAAAAGGCTGCTGGTAGTGCTGTTGCAGATGAAGACGGACTGACCGTGTGAAAATGGATAAATATAAACACTTTGCTTACATATTTATAATGTTTTTACTTGCAGAGTGAATTTTTTTTATATTTATAGTTTTCAATGGCATTTTTGGTAAGTGAGATATGATATAATATAAATTTGGTCCAGGGACAGAAGTAAAGAATCAAAAGTGGGCCATTACAAAAAGATGTTGATCATCCCTATGATACAAAATAAAAGATATTCCTGGTATATATTTTTTCAATCAAAACAAAATATATAAATGTGGTTGAATTTTTAGAAATAAATAAATAATCTTATCAGATTTAAGATATTCTTTTTGCGTGGGGAGATTTGAGAGGAGCATACCCATACTTTCGATTCATTGTATATAATTTGATCTAGAAAAACCAAAACCAGGGGAATTATTAAATATTTTTTTAAAGATCTAATTGCTTCTCTTAAAGGGAAGCAACTCAAACTCCACAATCTTTTAAGAAGCAGAAGTAACCGGACTGAAACTGATTTTTCATTCTTGCAAAGGTTTCGAAAGAATTGCATCAAACGAAATAAAGAAGCTTAGATACATCTGGGTTTTAAGACGTACATGCAAATCCTGCCTCTTTCTATCCATTGATGTTCTGGCTAAAGCCCCACCTTATAAACCATAAAAAAGGGAAAATCCTGCCACTTATAAATAATCTCCTTTAAGCGTAGTAGTATGATCCCTGCTTACGCATGGATTTTTTTTATTTATTTATCTATATGGAAAAAAAGAATCATGACGTTTGTGTGGTAGGATTATGAAGAAAAGTTTGTACACGTTCCAGTATATAACACTGCGTGTATTTGCTTTTAAAGCCCATAATTCAGAAGAAGATCGGTCATTTTTTTTCCTGGAGATCTCCGTGTTTGTATCACAAGATATTCCGTTGTAGTAAAGCCTATTTACTTCCTTTTTATATGGCAAACGTCAAGTCTTAAAAACATTTTCGTACATCCGCCCCACAAAAAGATCTTATTCTCGACGATGATGCCATTCCAGACCGAATAACTACGTAAAAGCATATTCTTAAGACTGAAAGGTAAAAGTCTTTGGAGGAGGATTTTTTTTTATAGATGCGACAACGTATTTTTTTTATTAGCATGCAGTTAGTCCACGTTTCATGCGCGAGTTTCAACGACCCTCTCTCTAACCATTGTTGTGCATCGAATATGTGCACCAAGGATGTTATACTAGACTGTGTGATAATAGATGCAGAGTTGCCTTGCAAGCACGCTGGGGATCACAGATCTTATCTCAGCGTCTGTACGGACGGGCAGAACTGTTGATAGGCCCAGACCGGATTGCAAAATAAGTCCCATTTCTAGGCTACTGCATCAGACATTTTTTTAATCTGTGCTAAATACGTATATACACGTAGTTTATATGATATAGTTACAAATAATAGAAAAAGGATGAAGGAACTAGACCGATTAATAAACTCTGGAATACGCCCTTTAAAATGAGAGAGAGACAGACGGACGGACAGAGACAGAGAATGAGAGAGACAGACAGACAGAGACAGAGACAGAGAGACAGAGACAGAGACTTTGGAAAACAATAAAATGTTGCAAAAGTTCCCCGGTACGATTTTATTACACTTGATATTCCACTGGTCACGCTTAACCACACAGTAAAGAAGGTTAATCAATCATGATTGGTTGCTTTGCATCACGTGATATTGCCACGCCTGCAGGCAGTTTAGGTAAATCAAATTAGACTGCAATTCCCTGAAATGTAATAATAAGAGTCGTGATGCTCGGTCGCTTGAAGATGATGGGACAAATATGGAGAAGGCACTCTCTTCCTTTCTTCCTACAACACTGGCCTCTAGCTTTTATTCATTGGGCTTAAATTGATTTAGTCGTTCACTTTCTTCCCACCTCCATTAATATTTGGTCTTCCGAGATTATTTTTTGCAGCATCTCGCTTATTTTTTTCTCTTTCTCGTGTTAACCCTTCATCTGCTAACATTACTTTCAAGTACCACATGTTTTTTCGATTTATTTGAGATCTGCATGTTCTTGGTGGGACTTTTGAGTCATATTCTTTCATTCTTCAATCAAAATTAGGGTTAACCTATATGATTCATCATTGTTCAACGTTAGTTTTCTTTAAATGGCTTTTAAATATGATTGGGAAAATTGAATGACGAAAAATTTTATAATTTACAAGAAAAAATGATGGAGGCCATTCGCACTTCTCCCTTTTAATGTCCCTCTTTATGGCTATTCCTCTCACTGGGTTGATTTTTTTTACTGATATTTCTCTCCAGTTTTTTTAAAGGTCTATGACATTTCTCTCTTCTATAGTTTTACTTCTTCCCTGTATTCTTTCTCTCTTTTCTCTTTCCTATCTTAACCTTCCGAAGACTTATTGAGGTATATAATGCCTGAATTTTAAAGGAGAATATTTAAAAAAAAAAAAAGTGTGATTGCTATTCAATGTCTGAGGAAACTATTTTACTTATCGGATAAAAATCTGTCTGCATATTGATGAACCACAAACCTGATAAGTTTGTCCCATCAAACATTTATCTTGAGAGATATTAAAAAAAAACACACACACACATACACAGAATTAGCAGATGACCCTGCCTACACGATTTCCTTGCTCAGTGATGAAATTTGAGTTCATTTCTGCGTGGCTTTTATTCTTGAATGGTGTTACGGTCTGCGGTTGTAGTCATTGAAAATTTAGAATAGATGCCCCAAGAGTTTCAAAAGGGTTAACGAATGAGATTTCTTTTGAAGTTTCATCATCATCATCATCATCATCATCATCATCATCATCATCATCATCATCATCATCAGTCTTCTATCGTCCGTCGTTGAACACAGAACCTCCCTAAGATACGCCATACCTCTCTATCGCAGGCGTTGCAGAGCTAATGTTTTCTGAATCTGTCCGGTTTGTCTCGCCATCCCACATACTGCCGGCCACGGTTCTGCATTTGATCTCTTTGGATTCATGTCGTGAGTTGAGATGTTCATTGGTTCTCAGCCATTCTTGCAATAAAACCAGCTCATTGCCATCTGAGTTTCCTAATGAAATCTACGATGTTTCGGACCCCTGTGTTATCTTTCATGCGCATGTTTCATGGTTTTCAGTTTGAGGATCAGTCTCTTATTTAAGATCCATGCCTCAGCTCCATAGGTGACAATTGGGAGGATGTATTGGTTGTACTTTCTTCGTTTTAGGAACTAACTTCTGCCTTGATTTCACACAATGATGATGTTATAGTCTGTACTTGTTGTCTTTGAAAATTTGGAATACAAGTCAGCAAAAGGATTAACAAGACGGATTTTCTTTACGTCCCATGGTAGGCATTTATTTTGCAAATAAGAATAATTTCACTCTCAGCATATTCAACTTTTGAAACATTTGAACAGTTTTTATTCCGTCCCTAAAATTGCTGAATCACTTCCCGAAATACCTAATACCAACGTCCTGCACCTTTTCCACAGATATTAAGATTGTGATATATCTTGGTACCCCAAATACTGATATCTTTTGTGAAATACTGCACACCTCAGATTGTGTCCCTGGCACCATGCTTTTTCGTGAGAGAAGGGGGTGGTGTCTCGAAAACAACTCTAATTTCTAGGATCATGTTGTTAGAGCTTTTAATTTCAGATATCGTGCTATCAACACATTCCTTTTTACAAAATCGAAACTTTGTTTTCAAAAAACTATAGATCCTTTTTTATCAATCTCTAATTCATACGTTGTACAGTACACGATCTCTCAAGCGAAATTCTGAAAACTGAAAATATCTGTAAATCAAAGTAAACCTTTTATGGAAGCCAAAAATCAACGTTTGGCACCGAAATTTAATTTAATCGAACGAAGTCCATGCTTAACTCACTGTTGACTCATTTGTGTTATTCGAAGTATTGGATTCATTATTCGTGTTGTTTATGCACTAACCATGAGGAAACAGAAGAATTTCTCTCATACTTTTTACAAAGATAGGTAAGGAATACTTTTGAAAACAAAGAAAGGCTCCAATTCTTTCTTTAACAATTGTACCACAGGAAAAGACCGGAGAATGAATCGTTAACAACCGAAACAAAATAATGAGTCCCATTGTCCGAATATTTTCTTGAATGATAATGACATTTTATCAACGTATGCAATTAGGAGTGTATATGTCACTTCCCACTAATTTTCATTTGTATGCGTCTGCATGTCTGTCAGTGTATCTGGATGCTTGACAGTCTATCTGTATGTGTATGTGTGTGTGTGTGTGTGTGTGTGTGTGTGTGTGTGTTTGCGTGCATGTGTGTGTTTAATTATGTATCTGTCTTCGCGCAAATCTGTCAATGTGTCTGACTATGGATTTTATATGTCTGTATACGAGTCTGTTTATGTGCATCTGCATGCATGTGTGTGTGTGTGTGTGCGTGTGTATGTTCATTGCACAAAAACTGAGACGGTTCAGGGCAGATGCTGTACCCGATTTTAAAGATAATGGAATTAACAGGAGCAAGATTGTCAAATTACAAATCAAATCTCAATTCGAATCTTAAATTGAGAAAATGGAGGGAAAAAATGAAGAAAAAAAAAAGAAATTAAACTTCAAAAATAAATTAAGAAAATATTAGCCTGGTGCATTCCAATTCTGAACTTGATTCTTTTCCTTCACATTTTACATTTTCACTACTTGATTTTTTGAATGGAACTTTTTTTTTCTTTTTTTTTTTAAGAGACTGAAAGTGATTGATAGTAAATAAGTGACATTTTTTGAAAAAAGTGCCAACTTTGGTTTCATTTTACAGAATAACTTCACCAAAATTGTGAGAAAAAAATGATTAAAAAATCTGGTTTAAGCACTGAAGGTTTAAGTGGATCGATTTGAAATTTCTATTTCAATCATTCGTCGTAAAAGGTTTGTGCATTTGCCCAACTAGAAAAGAAAACCCATCCTTTGACTTGCCATCAGCTATAAACATGCTTGGTTTGATCTAAAGTCAAGGAACGAATTTCTCAGATTTTACCTGTCTGCTTTTCTCTTAAGCTTACACTCACACTTGCCCAAATACTCTGACCCTACCTTCTTCTAAGTGCAATGTGGGGTACTTCCAGAGGGAGCGGCTCCCCGGAAACTAGACTTCGCACTTTGGGGGCATAAAAAAAAGAACCTCTTCCTGGTAGGTATTTGGTGAAGCTATAACATTTTGCCAAGTAAGTGTCGTGCTAGTTAGAATACAGGAAAAGACACATAATTTAATAACCCCACGATAAGATGAGCGTATTCTTCTCCGTCAAAATAGCTTTGAATTAAGCCTGCTTTCACCTCCTCCGATTGTGTTTTGCAAGACAGTTAAAGTTTCTATTATGTCTTGTTTGAAATTTCTGTTACGATTCACACCAGCGTCACACCTTTGTGCCTTGGTTTTCCCTTAGGTCTATACACACCACAGTATTTCATGGCTTGAACCACAAAGAAAAGTATGTAAACCAATGTTGTAGAATACTTAACAGTAACAACAAAATAATGATCATAAGATATCCATAAGTAAGTCAGAGATTTAAAACCGTACCTTCCGAAAAATATGACACACACTGACACCAGTCTGTTGAGAACTGTCAAAGAGAGGGCAAATGAACCCACAGCGAACAATACGAGAATGTAAATAAAATGTTCAATAACGTCATATGTCCAAGACAAAATGGTTGAAATGAACTATTGACCACGGAAATTCGGTCCGGAAAAATTAATACGCAAAGATACACATTATGTACTTGGAACTGTTTTAAAACGTCAGGAAACAAAAAAAAGTATTAAATGAAAGATATGAATGTTCAAGTCAACCAGCGAAGATGACTTGCCATTTTAACGCGTGCTGACACGTCATTTCGAGAGAAGATGGTATTAGATTGAGAGAAACATATTGAAAAATAACAAACTTATTTTGAAAATCAACGTATAATAAACATAACTCTGCAATAGGACGAAAATATTTTATCTAAATCCTTACTCCTTCATTACCGCTTTTCATGACAAAATTTAGTTTATATGGAAAATCAAGACCAATCATGTCTCCAGTGGTTGAATCAATAACCCTGACCTGTCTTTATTACTTGAAATTTGTTCTGACAATTTCACTGTATAATATCCAATCTACTTGATTGATATTCACAACTGAATTAAGTGCATAAACAAAGAAAGGGATTATTTTGAAAAAATAACTATTTGTCGTGTAAAGTATTTGTTTTTGTTGTTAGCTGCGAACTCATTGATGTACCTACGGGTCTTTGATAATAAATCTTATTAGTTGTTGCTATTTTTTTAATGTTTGCTCTACTTAGCAACCCTATAAAACAGTGTCAGGTAAACTTTGATCATGCTGTAATTCCTAGGCAGATGTAATTTAAAATTTATCTAGAAATTTCGTATGAGAGATAAGACACATACAGAAAGGTATTGAGACTTATTCTTGAACGGAATGAGACCAATACATTTAAAATAAAGAATGCTGAAAGAAAAGCCAACGAAGAAAAAAAGGTTATTAGATCGATATGAACAGAGCGTGAAAATCAGCCAAAAGATAAATAGGGATGGAATTATATGAATGGGTAGAATAACTTACTATCTAAACTCCGAGATCGCTTGCTGTGTCGTATTTGTAACATGAAGATGGGGTTTCGCATGAAGTAAAAACAGCTCGCCCAGAAAAGAGTCTTTTATCTTCCGGTACGTAAATCAACCAAACCAATTACTCCACGCAGCGAGGTGCAATAACGGTTCCTTTAAGTTCCAGGCATTTGTAAGAAAAATATATTTAAATCCAATCAAGCTCAAAGAAAAGAAAAACTAATCTCCAATAAGATTTTGATGGTAGCCCTGAATGTAGCCACGATTTTCCTTCCTGTAATGAATTCATTTTTTATCATGTCCACAAATAATTTTTTTCTGTGAAGATTTAGAAGAAGATTGAAAGGTTCCAACGCTGACCGATGTTTGTTTTTGTAAGTTCAAGTGGTACGTTTTCCCAGCTTTAGAATATTTCATAAGCTCAGCAACTGCCGTAAACTTATAAGACACTTTTAGACTGTCCGTAACACTTTGCAAAAGGTTGTACTGGAAAATTTTGCTCGAACTGTATATATACTTGGAGAGGCCTTTGCATGCATGTAAACAGCACAGTTCTGAAGCCAATATCTCTTTCAAGTGTTCTCCGCTTTTATTTACAAAGATAAAGGCGGGTGCAGAGGGGACTTCTCCATAACTCAGTATTTCGTCAGAATAGGTTATGCTACGCACATAGCAGTTTAATAGAATTTGCTGCGGTACAGTTGTCTAACGCGAAACGGTTTCTTCCTGAGAAAGCACCATTACTTCCAGCTGTTTCCCTTAGAGACAGAAACTTACTGAGTGAGCGCTGATGATAAGTTATTATACGCCACTAGAGAGTTGTGAATACGGAATACAGGGAATCATGGATTATCCCAGATGGAAAAAAAAAGCAAAATAGAAATCATTAGGAATTCAGAAAAAAACAAAACAAGGGGTATATGATTCACCAGGAAGGTCGAAGCTAAAAGAATTATCTACTAAATTGTATTATTCATTTTTTTTTTCCTTCAAGTTTCGAGTAAGTTTCTCTTTCTTTTTTTTCTTTCAGCAATCATAATGGTTGAGGAAATAAGCGACGGAAGGGCGCTTCAGGCATTGTTGAACTAGTTCTACAATGTTGATCTTCATGACAAACAGATATCCAAGCTCCTTATGACCGACTCTTTATTAGTATCTATGTATGTACATATCTATGTATATAAGTAACTCTCTCCTTTTTCTTTCTCTCTCCCTCTATCTCTCTTTCTCTATCACTCTCTCTATATATGCTAATCCACGTCTTTCTCTCTGTCTTCTTTTCCCTCCTTATATATATATATATATATATATATATATATATATATATATATTTATATATATATATATATATATATTTATATATATATATACACATATATCGTTCCAATTTCATCCACATATCTCTGATTCTCTCTCTCTCTTTCTTTCTCTCTAAAGAAATATAAATATATACATAATCTTATCAAGTTTTCTCTTTTTCTATTTCATTTGCTCTCTCTTCCTCGCCATATATATGCATATATATGTATATATGTACAATTTTATCAACGTCTTTCTCTGTTTTTATATAAAATAATTTTATTTGCATCTTCCTGCCCCCTCTCTCTCCCACTATATATATAAATGGATGTATAGATAATTCTATCCATATCTCTCTCCCTTTCTCCCATATATATATATATATATTCTTCTGAGCATATATACATATATATATATATATATATATATATATATATATATATATATATATATATATATATATATATATATATTCCTCTGAACATGTATATATATATATATGTATATATTGTACGTAGAGTTTTTCACATTTCTCTATCACAGTCTCTCTCTCTCTCTCTCTCTCTCTCTCTCTCTCTCTCTCTCTCTCTCTCTCTCTCTGGATATATATATATATATATATATATATATATAAAATTTTAAATTTCATCGATTCATTACGAGGTTGATGTTTTTCATCCTTAATGAGATCATTGGAATGAATGATGATCTGACCTTGTTTATTTTTCGACAACCATAAGTGGACCCATCCTATTGTCTATTTCTATTTATAACTCCTCTCTATGCATTTCCCATGGGGATTTTATCCGTCAAATTAGCTCTCATCATCATCAGCATTCCAACGTCGGTCGTTTGATATAGACTTCCTCCAAGAATCGGTAGACCACCTTAATTCTTATTTTTGTTTCTCCAATACTTAATCTAGCTTTGGAGTATTTATAATATAGAGATAAAAATAGTTAATACCTTTGTATCCTAGCTTTATACATTCAGGAAATGGCATTTGACCTATCAGGTTACATATATACAGAGTCTATTATTAACTATAAACGGCTCAATCGTTTTGAATCAAGTTAAATTCAGTTAGATTCAGAAAACTAAGGAAACCAGTTTTATGCAAATTCTAAATCATCTCCCTTTGTATTTTTCAATTATCTTTGATTACCAACAAGCGTATTCACACAGCGTATACCAATGTAGACACACTTCTCTTTCAACAACACACTCACAGCAAAGCGCAATTGAACATGCTAATTAATCCCAATATCAATCGTTAGATTCAACTACGTATGCACAAGCAAAATCTTTCTCATTTTCACTTCTCATACACAAATGATGGAACTTTGACACTACGACATATTTTTGCCAGAAAAGATAAGAAATTTCAAAACCTCACGTCATCTGCACCCCCCCCCCCAAATTTTTATCGTTTTTCTCATTAGAGAACGAGAGAAAACAGTTCCTCGATACATGTAATGGAGATAAATATGTTCAAGTTTTAAAATTTTTGTATTTCAATTTTGTTTATCAAATCACACACGTATATATATATATATATATATATATATATATATATATATATATATATACATATATATATATATATAACATTTCTCTTAAGTATTTGCACAAGCGGAAATTTGGCTATGGCTATGATCATAAAATAGAATACCAGTTTTTCAAATGTCACCTGAGTTTCTAGTTGGAGCAATGTCAAGTATTTCCCGACAATATTTTTGATCATGAAGATGTCTTACACCATAAGCACGATTTTCCAGTCAAGACAATAAATGACGAGTATTACATCGAGCCTCTTTAACTTTTGAAGGATGCAGAGGACAAGAACTGTCGCCAATGATGACTGGCAGCTTCGTAATGTCAAGGCACCTGCCCATTCTTCCCGAACAATTCAGGGGTGGGGGCAAATCATTGCATTTGTCAGCCCCTACCTGTTTTGATTTGACCAACTGCGACTTATGTTTTTTCTTAAAGCTAATTTTTCCGTTGAAAGATGATATTTCAGACTGTGGACGAGATTTAGGAGGAAGCAACGAGATAGATTCAATTTCATCTCGAAAAGTGACTTTGCAGGTTGTTTTGAGCGGTAAAAGGGGTAATAGTGACTTAGGTCCCTCGAAGAGTATGTAAAAGAAGACCTTGTTGCCAGTTCTTTACTTTTCCGGTAATAATAAATGGCTTGATTTTATTCTGTACGGACTTCGTTCCTCTGGGAGTGCTATCAAGCCTATTTCATTACAATTAGTGAAGCGACTGACCGTTTCAAAAACCTGTTTATGGATTTCATCCATCGCTTCCTAGTTTGCACAGTATTCATAAAATATACATGCAAATGCAGACCAATGAATGAGAGAATGATATGACTTTTCCTTGTCATGTAAGAGTTTAAAATTTGATCAATTCAATTTTTTGAGGAAGCGGCATGAATGAATAAATAAAGAGGATTTTTCTAACCCTTCCCTACTTTCACTTGTGAACACAAATATACGAGAGAACAATGCATCGCAATATATACTTCTCCGGCTTCACTGAGACAACGAATTGATGCGGTTATAGATGCTGTCTCTTTGATTTTTCTAGTTTCACTTGCGTTCAATAGATGGACTTCACTCAATTGTACTCTTTCTACAATTATTTTTATGAAAGAATTTTTGTTCTAGTTTGACTGCCAGCAGTAAATCTCGAAGTTAATGCATACTTCCCTACCGTTTTAAATGGAAGATGTTCCCAGACGGACAGAATACCGTCTTTATTGTTGCAAAAACATCTTCACTTGTGCATTAACACTCAGGAGATGAATCTTTATTACTTCTATTATTTTTACTACTATTGTTGTCGAATTATTATAACCACTTTTGGGGCGCTTATGCATCGTGATGGTTAGCAAGTTCATCTCGTAGAAAATTTAGCTTTTATCTATGAATGTGTGTGTATGTATGTATGTATATATATATATATATATATAGAGAGAGAGAGAGAGAGAGAGAAAACTGTCAGGTGAACCAAGATACATACATACACACACATATATGCATGTATGTATATATATATATATACATACATACATATATGTATGTGTGTGTGTGTGTGTGTGTATGTATGTATCTTGGTTCATCTGACAGTTTTCTACACGTGGGTGTCGTTAATTAGGAGGGTTTGGAATGCTGGGATGAGAAGCTGCCTTCGAAATTGGGGGCAGAATGTCCTCATTCCACTGTCTATTTCTTGGATCGGAGAGTTCCTGGGGTCATAATTTTTTTATATGTCATAATCATGTCGATGTCCACTGCATGTACCACAGTGTTCTCAAACACCTGCCAATTTACAACCACCGCCTGAAAAAAGCCCCGGGGACAATTTTCCAAGCGTTGCATTCACAAGATGAACTAAGATAAGGATAGCAATCGATACATATTGATGATCCCTCATCGAAAAAATTCAGACTGGAAATCGCTACGGTAGATTTGATCCTTGCCGGGCTATCTAATACTGTATCATTGTACTAGACGTAGCTAATCTCCATTGACGAACTATGGAGAGTATGACACAACCATTACACTGGTGTCGTGCGTTCAATACCCACTGAGTCATTCTCTGCGCTGTCTTTCCCTTCAGAGATCGTAACACGTATCCCTTATCCATGGGGGCTTGTTTTACAGTTACCACGCATTACTGATTAGACTACAAAAGCTAACTCCAGATTTAGTCATATGGCTGCTGCCTTTTGAAATTAAAAGCTAATAGAATCTTACATGATAGAGGAAAAATGAAAAGGAGGAAAAAAGACGATGAATATCCTAATTAAGGTGTTTAGTCGTAGCCACGCCAAAGTCATTATTGCAATGTCTTTCTCACAAACGGGAAATTGTGTCCTGTTTTGTGCGTCAAATATAATCAGAATAATTAATGCATAATGCTACTCATAAAAAGACTCTCCTCCAAAGACCTTAAGTAAAAGAGAAATAATCAAAATGGCCGGCCTCTGGCCGAACGTCTGTGTTTACATTTTCCGATTTCGTTATAAATGGTACCATTACTATTCATTATGGTAAAATTATCCTGTGACAGCAGCATTGTCAACAAATTACCATTATATTGACGATTTGTAATTATCGACATAAAAAAGCAAGGTTACTCAACATTGTCCGGGTTAACTGATAGATTTAAAAAAAACTGTATAACGTTTGTTTTTTTCAGTCAATAATTATCTATTTTTATTTTTTGTCTTTTCAGCTTAGATTCCGGCATCTCAGTAAATGGAAAAAATGAATTCAAAGCAAGACACGTTATTCGTTTAATAGCCTTCTCTTTTAGCGAGGTCTGTGCCTATTCCTCAACATCAGAAACCCGTTTCTTCTTAGTTTTCAATGCAGTTTTGTAGTAGAATAGGTTATATGCTTTCCTACAGTGGAATCATTTATGAGGAATTTTCATCATAGCCTTGTTCTGTCAGTATTTCTTCCATGAATTCCTGACCACTGAAAATCTGTTCCTTCTTGATTATCAAAAGAAAAAAAAATAGTAATTCTTTAGTAGAATCATTTAAATTGCTTTTACATTGTAAAAATAACCTCGTTTTGTCAGTAGCTTTTGCAATAATTTCTACCAAACTTTCAGAGCATTCCTTCAGTGAAATTATCGGAATGCATTCTATTGTTAATTCACTGTGTATTCTAATCATAAATATGATAGCTGTATGTAACGCTTGCGTTGATTCCTGGACACTGACGATACATTTATTCTTGATTTTCTGTGCATTTCTATGGTAAAATTATTTACATAATGGTTAGGTAATTATGAGAGAGTATTTTTCCACGTACTCATTCCACCATCCTCATCTCCGTCAACTAGCTACGAGATTCTCTCTACCAAGGCTTCTAGCGATGGTATTGGTTGGAGTGTATTCATGCCTTTCCCAAGAGAGTTGGTGCGAAGTTCAAGCTAGCACTTTCAACTCGATTCCTTCTTCCGTGCGAATAAACATTACGCTACATAGTCAGATAATCCAAATTAGTGTCCACATCAGCGTGAAACCAGGTAAAACCGAAATTGCATCATCGAGGTTTGTCAAATTTTCAAGAACCCTACCTATGGCGTTAGGCCATTGGAAGGGGGAGATTTCAGAGAACGACATCAGCCAGCTGGCGAACCCGAAAGAAGACTTTTCAAGCTCTTTTGAAAAGTGGAAAGGGCCCTGATATTCTGGATACTTCCTGGACAGACCAAGTATGTTCTAGTTATCAATATTACCATCAAAATGACTTGAATCTAAACCTTGGTTTCTCTGTTTTGCTCCTTAAACCAGCATCTGGCATTATATATATATATATATATATATATATATATATATATATATATATATATATATCGTGAACGAAACCGAATCTAAAATTTACTGACTACAGAAATAGGTCCATCAGTGACTCAATAGAGACTGTCATGTGACCAATGTCTTTTGGCACCATACTGCGTTAGGAATGATCAGTTGAAATATAGAAAATGGGGTGATCAATGAATAAGTTACTTTTTTGCCTTTTGTTGGACACTAATGAGTTCCAATTCATATTTTTAAAAGACGTGAAAGTAACTGAACACTAGTGAGCAATTTAGCATAAACATACATTTCAAATAAAGCCCAAAACCTATAATTGGTTTCAAAAACAAAACAGAACTTTTTTTTTCTAGATTTAATAAAAAGAAAAGGTTTAGATTCTCAGCCCTCTGGAGTCATAGATGAAGCCCGTGCGTATGATACATGCATGCTGGCCAGACCAAATAAGAAATGAGGGGACGTATTTGGACGGCTTCGGTTAACGGTTTGTAATGGACTTGCTACAAGGATATTAATGATTGTTGTAATTAGAGAGATAATTTGATGAAATTATTTTTTTTACTCATTCAAGCCAAATAAAAGTGAGTCACGTCGCGACGATGACACCTTTTCACTCTTTTCTGTCTAGTCTCAGACTAATCCCACCATCCCAGAATAAACAGAAACAGAAAATAATACGGGTTGAAATGGAAAATTAGATTAATGTCTGAATAATCAAGGTTTTGCGACTAAAAGAAAAACAAACAAACCTCGAAAATGTATTAGCCTGACGAGCAAATTAAAACTGGTATTTCGTGGCTGAAGAAGTTGACACCTGTGGAGCTCACTCATTAATCTTTGTTTTCTACAGCACGAGTCAACAGGTTGCATCCAAAAGGACTTACACACAACTAACAAGATTCGGATTCGGCGTACAGTCTATTTAAGGTGGAAACCTGTATGTAAATACACGTGGTTGAGAGCAAAATTTGTCGCATTCCCTCTGCCTTGGCTTCAAGTATCGATGTATAGCCTTGATTACAATCTGTTTTGGAGCAATCTGGAAAGAACAACCAGGAACTACGTTGATGCCCTCAAGCAATCACTAATCTGTGTACTGATCAGGTTGGAGTTTTTCTTGATATCGGTGAAACGGTGATATCAGCGTGACGTGATCGTGGTCCTTTCGACACCAGTTTGAACGACCGAATAAAATCATTCAGTAGTTGTGTTGATCTTTTTTCCATTTTCATGCAAAATTTACTTCTTGATTTGGTTCATAAATGCAGTACTTGACCAATTAAAAACGTTGTTTATAGATTTGTGAAGGAAAATAAAGAATTAACTATATTTACAACCGTAATTGTCGAAAAAAAACTGTCAACAGAGATTTCTTTCATCTTCAAAGTCGACCTGGTCATCGAAGTATCATGCAAACGACCATACCAATGGAAGTAAAAGGCTGAAAATATAAACATTCACTCCTTATTTTGTCCTTTTTAACCGACCAAATTTTTGTACGAAGTTTGATTTGCGATATGAGTTTATGCTAAATTGATCCTTACTATATTTCTGGCTGCACCCACGCTTATTTTTCTAAAATTCAGACTTCATGGTGTTGACTGCAAGAAAGCGAGAAGACTAACTTATTCATTGATTTTTTTTGTTGTTGATATTCCCTAAGACCGCATTCCATCAAAAGATGTTGGTCAAGTGACGATTTCTATTGAGTGACTAACCAGTCCGGTTTCTTTTTGTTTTGTTCAGTTTTTTTTTTTTTTTGATGACCAGAATTGAATGTAAATATCTCATGATTTAATAAATATTTAGCCTTTCGTGATAATGGTGGTTACTTGAAGGAGGGGGCATCTCGTCTCCAAGTTTCGTGATGCAAAGAGTAACACTATAACTTGATGTTTAGGAGAGATAGATTCATGCCTTTCGTAAAGTCATTAGTGCTGACTTAACACAAATTCACCAGAAAGTGAATCACTTCATGACCTAGATGATTGTCAGGGCACAATCCTTGGTCTTTATGGCCTACCTTGAGGAAAAGTGATTTTTTTGGCAGTACCCTGCTACTATCCAAGTAACATGAGAGAAATTGAAATGGATGACACGTTATAAGCAACATAAAGTAATGCACTGACCTAGAGATCCAGTTTCAAGTCTTCCAGGGAAGACTTGAAACTGGATCTTTAGGTCAGTGCAATGTGAACATAGAAGTGAATTCAGCTGGAATTTGAACTCGGCTCGCCAATTTCATATTCCATGATTAGTCACCTAAATCTGAAATGAACACTACATTACCAGGAGTCTCCAAGGATTCTTTCTGTCGGCCAACTTTCCGCCCCTCCTTTAGATTAAATATCTGTGATTTATTTATTTTCATTAGGCTTCTTCAGATCCGCCGATCCAAATGGCTTCACGCAGCAATGCCCGGTGCACCGACTAATATATCTGTCGAATATCCATTTCGTACAACTCTATACAATGGTGGAGTAAATTCTTATGTAGAAATAGATATATAATTGTAAATGAGACAGTGTTTGATATAATTTGTTTTCAAACGGTAACCTAATAGTAAAGACAAAAAAGGTGGGCTCAAGTTATACTATATACATTCATAGACGCTGTGGTTGTGTGGTTGTTCTAGGTTTAATCATATTTTCAATTTTTGTTGAATTTTAATTCAAATTCAGAGTTGAAATAGAATATTGGCTAGTATTTATTGATCGCTGTCAAGAAAGGAATTGATCATTATCTAGGCAATTAAAAAAAATTTGAGAGCGGACGGAAGAAAATAATTGGGGTTATGAAGGGAAAAAAAGTTTTTTTTTTTGGGGGGGGGGGTAAAACTAGAGAGCGGTGAACCTTTGTTCTCTCTATCCTACCTCTCTCTATCATGAATCTTATATCATTTCTCTATCCTCCTCTCTCTATGGAAGAAATATAAGCATCCTTTATCCATCCTCCTCTCTTTGTTGCGAAAAGATAAACATATTTTCTCGCTCTCTCTATTTCTCTATCATAAGAAATAGTCATTTCCCGCTATCGTAAAAAGATAAGCAACTCCCGACTTTCACTATCGTGTAATGATAAAAGTCCTTTCTCCTTCATTCTTTCTCACTATTGTAAAAACATAAACATTTTCTCTATCGAAACAAAAAAACATCCTGTTTATATATGGTAAAACATGCATCTCCCTTCTCTTACTATTTCGTAAAAAGATCAATATCTATCGGAAAAAAATCCCCCACTCTCATGGAAAGATAAATATATCCCCTGCCATCATAAAAAATAGACTTTCTCCTACTCTTTCCATCTCTCTCTCTCTCTCTCTCTCTCTCTCTCAATCCTGAGAAAGTAAACATCCTCCTTTTTTTCTCTCTATCGTAAGAAGATAAATTCCTTCCTCCTATCCTTTTTTAACTCTATCGTAAAAAGATAAACTTCTTCTCTACTTTTATATATTCCAACTCCCTCATTCATTCTCTCTCCCTCTCTCTCTCTCTCCCTCTCCCTCTCTCTCTCTCTCTTCTAAATTCAATTCAGTAACCACATCAAAATGGATTAGAGACGCAGATCGTGTCATGGGCACGACACTTATTACGGCCTAAAAATATGTTAATTCCAAGGTGGACTACAACTGTAAATCGAGTACCAACCAAATGGCCAGTTATCGTGTGATCTCGGTGCAAAGATATTTTTCAAATTATAGTAAAGAAATAAAAATGGACGATAATGATAAAGCTAACTATGAGATCAAAAAAGAAAAACCACGGTGATAAAAACCAGGAAAATATAGCAAATAAAGAAAAGAGTGATAGGCCTGATTAAAATAACATTAAAAACATCTGTGTCGACATTGGATGATGAAAGATATTCGGAATTAAATAATAATGGTATCGCGATTCAGAGCTGTAAATTTTGTCAAAAGTGATTAAGTTATACAACCGCAATTGTTTATAAATCCTGTGATAGCACGTGATGCTTGAATATCGAGAATAAATATTATTGACTAAGCTCGTATAGATTTAGCAAGAAATATCGATGTAGGATTACTGGCTTCCATAAAATCAAGTTGTGGTAAATTTCCTCATAACTCAAGCATCTCTCAATATTCTTGCCTTTATGAGTAAAGCTGTTGTCGGATGGTTTTGATTATTCTTTTAATTTCCAATTCTTTTTATTACCATTATAATTCAATACTCATTGTGTATTCACACTAGTAATTACTGGTGGTTTTCACTGAAGACATAGTGACACCAAACCCCCTCCATAATTCCGTAATCTTCACAGTATTCGAACTGATTGAATTATGATCATTATTTGCACTCATTGAGTTTTCACGCCAGGAGTGATTGGTGTAAGATTGAAAAGATGACAAGCCCGTTCTCATCTTAGTCGATGACACATATTACAACCAGTTCAACCTGAAAAGGGAAATAATATTCACTCAACGGGAGCCTCGTTTTGGATTCTAAGATTTGGAGATAATGTTATTCGAGTGAATTCGACCGAATATTTGCATATCCCAGTTGGCGTGGGAGGAAGGATTATTGTGAATAGGTTTTGTCCAGAGTTAGCGTCAAAATTTGGCACTAAAACAAACCGTCGCAGATGTCCGTGGCAAGAAGGTCATTGGGTCTGAATTTAATTATGCTGTCTCTTTCAACAAGAAAGATAGGGTGATTCAGACTGCAGGACCTTCACTGATATACTGGCAAAAATGTCAAGGCTTTTGTATTGAAAACAGTTGGGAGTTCCACATGTGGCAAATCGATAGTGTCGATTCCAGCAAAAATAAATTAACATATAATACACACGCAGTATATATGATTGTATTTCTCAAACGAAGTATTGTCATTGCCTGTTTATCATTAATGTTTGACTGGATTTTTTTTTCATTTTATAGTTGTTGCTAGTTCACACGTCGTAGTAGTCTCATATCTTTAAAATGAACATTATGCAAAAAAAACTAAATATATGCTAGGATTCCTTTTCCATTGATAAAAACTAGTAGACATAATAGTCTACTTGGCTGGATCTCTTGGCTGAAGCATTGTCATTATCGTTAAGTTCTGAGTGGTTTTTCTTTCATCATATTCTTTGGGTTTGTTTGTCCAGTAGGACAAGCAATTGTCTAGAGAGATCCAATTATCATAGTAGAAACATAGTTGTTATTATTATGGTTTAGTTCATATTTTTGTATCTGTTTAAGAATCACCCTCGGATAGCGAGCTAACGGTAGAACAAGTGCAACCATCAAGAACAAGAAAATCCTATTATTCCCCAAAAAGCATCCTCTTGATAGTCACTTATGGAGCTGGAATACCGAACCTAACCAAAAGATTGACTTAGGACCATGCAAGCTGATTGTGTGCTGATGAGAATCAAGACCAAGTACGCAAGTGCAATGCATCAGCCAATGAGGGGGACACTGAGGCTGCGCATTGCTAAGCGTATTGGGAACCTTTGGATTCGTCTTTGGGTTCTCTCTATATATCATTATCACCAGACAGCACAATATATCAGTGGAAAAACAGAAGTCTGGGATATCATGAAATTCATTAAAAAACACAAATGGCATTAGACTGATCATGTTGCAAGAATGGCAGATCACCGATGGAAATCATGACTCACAACAAGGATCCCTAGAGATCACATCTGTAACTGAGAACGGCAGAATACAAAATGGGGTGACGAACTACATAAAAAAAAAATTTGGCTCCGCTACGCCCACGATAAAGAGGTCTGGCGAATCCTCAAGAAGGTTGACGTCCAACGACGGGCGTCAAAAGATTGATGATGATGAGAAGCAATAGTCTAAAGATATCCGATTTCCTTGGCTAAAACGTTGTTATTGTTATCAATTTTTCATTCATCTCATTTTTCTCACTGTTTATTGTGACGCACTGGCCATTTTTATATTTACGATCGTTATGTTTACTGCTTGGATTGGAAATAAAGAATAAGCCTCCGACAAGATTCGAACTCACAATTCTATCTCTCGGGGAGTGAATTATCTACCGCGACAGCACTTTACTGTTAGGGCTACGAACACTAACGAAGATAAGTAATTTGATGCAACTAGATTAGAGGGATTAAGTTCAATGGCGACACCTAAATGACGAATGCAGGTTAATATGATAATACGAATTTGTTGAAAGGCAATAGACAAGTTCGTTTTCTACTTAACCTTCCTGATTTCGTTCAGGGGAACGTATGTCAGTGGTTAAAAAATTTGAATAAAAGTGATCTCATGTTTTCAGAATATCTTCAACCGTTATCAAGACCAAATACATTGACGGTTGGGGAAAATATGTGGTTATAGATGCTTGCTTTATTTCTTTAATTATATATAATGAGACTGATTAATAAGTCTGTTGCGTGTCATGGAATTATAAACTGAATTTTGATCCGACACTTCCACTTCGATCTATGCGATTAATATCTACAACTGAATCAAGAGCCTTTATAAAGAACGTGTTTATGTTGAATAATAAATATTTCTTGGTTAAAATAAATACCTTTTCATCATATGATCAATGATGCACTCATATATATATATGTGTGTGTGTGTGTGTGTGTGTGTGTGTTTGTGAAAGAGAACAATGATAAATATACAAGCCAGTATCCATGTATAAGGTATATCAAAAAGAAGCTCAATAACATTGGTAGAGCGGTTATAAAATAAAGATTTTTCTTCAATAGTTCCTTACAGAATGTACATTCTCTTTCACAAAGAGAAGGTTTTTAAATGGACTGCTCCATTTGAAAATCGTTTTTTAATGAAATACAAAAAAGTCTATACTCATTCTCTCTCTACCTCCTTTTCTCTCTCTCTCTCTCTCTCTCTCTCTCTCTCTCTCTCTTTCCGTATCTCTCTCTCTCTTCCTGCTTGTCTGTCTGTCTCTCCCTGTCTGTCTGTCTCTCCCTGTCTGTCTGTCTTTCTGTCAATCTATATCTCTCTCTCCCTGTCTGTCTGTCTCTCTCTCTCTCTCTCTCCCCCTGTCTGTCTGTCTGTCTGTCTCTCTCTCTCCCTGTCTGTCTGTCTGTCTGTCTGTCTCTATCTATCTCTCTTTCTCTCTCTCTCTCTCTATATATATATATGTGTGTGTGTGTGTATGTGTGTGTGTGTGTATGTGTTTATGTTTGTATGAGTGTGTATGAAACTAATCGATGAGTGTGAAAACATCACTGAACCAAATATAATTTTAAAATAAAATAAATTATACAGTTGCAGATCATATTCGGATCTAAAATTACTAATCTTTGTTTAGGTTGAATTCCTTGCGTAATTCTTCGTTTATGCAACAACCACTTCTGTGTTCTGTGTTGTTTATATTAATAGAGTTTCTTAATGCCACTTTTAACTATGACAGATTGTTTGCTACACTTTTAAATTCTTTTACCTTCTTACAGATTTTTGATTTTTGTGATACTTTCATGATATCATTGAATGTGACCTTGCTTTACTCGGTCTCAACCGCCGATGATGGCGCCAAAAGCAATAAGATATTTATCAAACTTAGCTTAATCTACCACGGAGTCGAATTGAGATAAAGAGGAAAGATTTTGCGGCGCCAGTCATGAAAGTGGAGAGAATCTGCTATCGAAAATCGGTATTCGAAATCTTTACTTCATATGAGCTCTTCTACTTTAACTGGAGTTAAAGGAAAATGAGCAATTAGATTTATATTGAGCTTAACTTGCTCCACTATAAAGTCAAATTGAGATAAATAGAAGTTAGAAAGATTGTTGTCAGTCTTTAGGGTGGAATGTCTGATGTTGGAAATCGGTATTTGAAATCTTAGCTTTAAGCGGACTGGAACCACTTGGGTAGGTGGAGATTCACGCAATTATTTCAACCACCAAACAGCCGTAGATATATTCACTCAGTTTTTTTTCCAAAGACAAATGGGTGAAATAAGGCTAGAAAGATTGTTTGCGCCAATCTCCAAAAATATGCTATGAGCTAGAGTGTATACTGTTCACCCCACGTAACAGACGTATTTCAATTGATGAGATGCATTAAAGGTCCTTTTATGCATTTTTTTTGATTTCGTATTTTTCTTAGATTTTACTGCTTATCTTAAAAAGCTATAATTGGAAACAACAAGTGACAAATAGAGACAGAGACAGAGACAGAGAGAGACGGTGGATATAGACTGAGAGAGATATTTTCAATCTTCAAATTCCAAACGTATTAAATCGACTTGTGGTACTTTCTGTTGCTCTCATTTTCACTTCGTACTTAAATCTTCAATGATTTACCTAATTTGTATAAGAAGCCCTTCAACAAAACTGTCAACATAAGTTCATTCAGTTTTCAATTTGGTCTGTTGGTCTGGTTGGCTATGTATGTATTACGCGTACAGGCTACACTACTGGTGATAGCAGGCGGAAAATTTGCAGTATTTGTTTTCTCAAAATTTTTCCCTTTTTTTTAATTGATCACCCCCAACACAGCATGCTACCAAAATACGTTATCTGTGTGACGGTTTCTATTGAGTGACTAACTAGACCCGTTCTTTTAATTTCAATTTGTTGGTTTCTTTCATGCATAATATTTATTTCGTGAATTCGTGTAACTCTCAGCAAGATTTGAAGGGTTTCATTCTTCCATCGTGCTTTGCTGATATAACCAGTATGAATATGCAAGAGGGACTTTGCCTCTTGGCTAAGATAACTGTATAAAGACCTATGATCAATGTTCGATCCGAGATTGAATTCAATATTTTGAATACTGATTTTCAAGACTGTCAGGCACTTTCTATTTTATTTAGTCTCCCCAAAAAGCTAACGTCCATAATCTTAAAGTACAGAAGCCTATGAAAAAAAAAAGATTGATTTGTACTTTCTTTGCCTCGCTGAAAAAGATAAAAATACAGGGTCTTTTCTGTTAGTCCCAATCACGTAAACAGAAACCTTGATCCCCAATCCTGCAGGGGGACGAACAGAAGAGGCTCTGCACATCAATCAGCAGTGATCATGATTTTTCTGTTCGGTGGGGACAAACGGAAAAGGTATTAGATGCTATGCCCTATAAATGCTATTTTTATCATCTCAAACAAACTAAAAAAATGTGTAGTTTTCTCCAACGACAGCAATCAGCAGTCATGTCTGAGTGAAGCCAAGATTTTGAATGTTGATTTTATAACTGGCAGACATGTAAGACTGGTACAATAAAATCTTTTCGATTTCTCTCAATCTGACCATGCACCAGACTAAATTGAGCTAAGCATATATATATTTAGTTGCGTTTTTCCTTGTACAAAAGTACGCGTTTTACCGAAAGAAGCTTATTTTTTCTATCTTTAGCATGTTTTATAAGCAGTTCTCAACAGTTTTACATAGTTCAGCCTTTTTTCTCACGTGTCAGTGTGACCTTTTTCTTATTAGAGATTTTTGTTATTATATAAATGTGCTTTAATTTTTTCACTTCTGAAAAAAAATTCTTTGTGTAATTTGTTCGGATGTGTTTTGAAAATGTTATCTTTTATCCCAGTTTGTGTTTTCAAACGTTTTGTTTTCTTTTCATTCGTTCTGTTCTATCAGTGTTCTGGAGGAAGTTTGATTTTTTTTTTCAAATCTTTTTCCTTGTTCCTTTTTTGTGCAACATTTAATTGCGACTGAGTTAATTTTTTTCGCAGAAAAGTATTTCTTTATTGAAATTTCAAACGTGTTTTGGTTCGTTTTTTTTAGAAAGAATTGTGTGTTTATAAATTATTATTATATGTTTGCTTAAATAATTCTGCACGTTTTTCAATGTGTCGGTGTGCATATGAATGTGTTTGTATGTGTTTGTGAGTGCACGTGTGTGCGTGGGTATGTTGGTGTGTGCGTCGACCCGTGAGCATTCATTCATGTGTGCGTGTGTAAGTACATGTGGGTGTGAAAGTACATCTGTGTAAGTCAGCGATTGGGTGTGCATGTGGACCTGTGAATAGACAAGCATGTATTCTTGTGCATGTTTGTGAGTCTATGTGTGTGTATGTGTGTGTGTTTGTGTGTGTGTGTGTGTGTGTATATGCGCATATGTGCTTGTGGAGGTCTTTGGGCTGTGCGTTTTCCCAGCTTCTATGCACGTATGTATGCATGTACGTATGCGTGTGGGGGGGGGCGTATGATCATACGTCTGGGTGTGCCTCTGTAATTGTTAGCAGGTTTGTGTATTATGTTGTGTGAGTATGTGTGTCCGTCTGTTCGTGTGCATGTGTTGGTGTGTGCCCCTGTGTGTATGTGTACGTCTGTACGTATATTTTTGAGTGAGGAGGGGTGTTTGGTTTTGTGCGTGCACCCGTATGTTCGTGCATGTGTCGATGCATGCCTGTGCTGGTGATCGTATTCGGCGTGGGGTACGTGTATGCATGTGGGTCTGTATGTGCACGAGTCTTTTCGTCTTCCAAGATGTCTTTTAATAAGATTCCTTATTCGATGTCTTAATTTCGATTCAATTTCTTTTCTCTAGCGTCTTCGAATTCGGCGAAGAATTTTGTTCGATTGTGTTTCTCTTAATTTGTTTTAGGAAGATAGAATCTTAGGTGTTCGGTAGCAACTCTGCGGTGGGGTTCAGATCGCTTTGTGGGAAGTTGATTAGTTAGTTGGTGTGCTTTTACGATAACGTCAGATGGCAAATGGGGAATGAAGAAAAAACTAATGAATTACTTTGATAAAGAAGTAAAAGGCGAAAGGAAAAAAGAGATAAAGAGAGAACCGGAAGAAAGGAGAACAAAAAAACAGATAAATACTGATTAGATTCTAAGAAAGGAAGAAGAAAGACACAGGAATAAGAAAGACAATGAAATCTTAAATTAAAGTTTGTTGAGAGAAAAAGAGAAGGGCGGTAGGAAGGAAAGAAAGAAAAAATGGGAAAAAATAATTACAGAGTAGAAGAAGAGAAGGAGAAAGAAAGGAAGTAAGTTAAATGGAAGGAAGGGAGATAGAAATTACCAGTAATATAAGAAAAAAAGAAAAAAATAAAAGGGAGAGAAGTTAAGGTGTGAAAAAAGAAAGAGGAGAAGAACGGAAATGGAAAGAGGGAAGATAAAAAAAGAAAAGGAAAGAAAAGGCAGCAAGTTGGGACGAAAAAAAGGGGGTAAAGAAGGTAAGATGGAAAGAAAGAAAGGGAGAAAAAAGGAATCGTAAGCTGGGCGATGAGAAAGACTCTGAAAAAGACAAAAATAAAAACGTAGATTTTTTTTTAGAAATGTACAAAATATAGAAGAAAAGAAAAAAAGGAGGAAAGAACGTAGGAGTAACTTGTGAAGAAAGAGAGAGAAGGAGGAAAGTAAGAAGGTAGGATGAATAGAGGGTGAGGAGGAAAAAAGACAAGAAGATGAAGAGGAATGAAAAGGGAAGAAAGAAAATCAGGAATAAAGGCAGAAAGCGGAAAATAAGTTTAAATTCAAACGAAGTGAAAAAAAGGAAGAACTTTGGGAGAGGGGAAAATATTAACGTTCAGAGTCATCCATTGATGAGCAGAAACCCACCACTTTTTATTTATAAACAGGTAAATTTCCCCTTCATGGGGATGTACTCATTTTTGGACGGCAACTAATTCATATTTTAGAAACAGAGTTTAAATGCTGTAGAGTTTGGTCATAAATGATACTTGATTGAATCATTTTTCATTTTCTGATCTTCCTCTAGAAATGATAAAATCTTGCTGTGTTTGGTTCAGAAGAAAACTAACTTTCTTTTTGAAAAAATGATATGGGTTGCACTCATCTATGTGCAATACTGTAGATGGTAGGAATATACAAAGACGAAGATAGGTGAAAAAGGTAAATTTGGTCCAAACAAACATGTTGAAACAAACACACAGCGACCAAAATCGGAAACACCGAGCGGGATAAAATAGACCTGTACATCTACCAAGGACTACGAATCTCCATGAAATCCTCAATAGGAGTAGAAATGAGTCCAAGATTCACTCTGGGATGGCAAGCTTTCGTAGAGCAAGTTCAGCCGTCCAAAATAATAAAATCCCCCCAGAAAAGAATACAACTAATGCTTTCTCCTGATAATCACCTATGGAGCTGAAACACGGAACTTGAAAAAAAGACTGACCCTAAAATTGAAAACCGTGCAATGTGCACATGAAAGAACCAGGCTCAACATCACATGGAGAGATCACATATTATACAAGGGGAAACACAGGTTTCAGAGATGCCATAGAAACCATTGAAAAACTCAAATGGTAATCGGCTGATCACGGATATCCAACGTTCAAGTGTTGCATTATACTGAGAACAATTGGACGTGTCTGAGAGGAGATCAACCATGATTTCATATGAAAAGAGCAGAACACAGCATTTGAAAAAAAAAAAAGAATTAGAGATATCATGGTTATCAATCGGCCTGGCATGGTACAAGAATGTCGGACAACTGCTGGACATCGCAACTCTCAACGTGGATCCCCAGAGATCACAGGCACGGCCATGGCCGGCATGATATAAGATGGCAAGAGGAACTGGACAAGTTCAGAAAGTACTTGCTCCGCTACGAAAATGATAGAAATATGACGAAACTTCGGAGAGGTCCATGTCCAAGAACAGACGCTGAAAGGCTGCTGCTACTCATGATGCTGATAATGATGCTGATGAAGGGAGTAAGATGGCAAAAATACAGGGGTCAAGAAAGAAAAAAAGAAGGGGGAAGAGGAGGAAGAAAAGAAGGAAAATATAGGAAGGAAGGGAGAGAAAAAATAGACAGTGAAGAAAAGCAGTATTGGGTATAGCAAAACAAATGACATGTAGTGAAGAAAAGTAGTAAGAGAATGGGGATTGAAAAATGAAGAATAAGAAAGAAGCCCAGAGAGAAAGAGAGAAAAGAGAGGCAACTGAACAGAAAGAAGAAAGAATTAATAAAAAAGAAAGAGAAAATGAGAGGAAGACCGATGAAAGGGAATAAAGGCAAAGAAAAAGAAAGTAGTATATAGTAGAAGAATAGAAAAAAAAATTCATGCCACAATATCATTTGCCCGAAAAGATCCTATCTTATCCAATACGTCATTCAAACGAACCAAATTCTCACAATCGTGTTGAGTAATAACAGTTTGTCCACGTTCCAACGAATCATTATAGAGAATATCATCTGAATCGCACCAAACACTGGGAGATAATATTTTCCTACTGAATTCATTTTCGGTTTATATGTCCACGCTTCGAACTGATGATTGAGAAATGGGCAGGAGTGTAACAAAAACATACCCAGACCAAAAAAAGCAATGTGTCACGTAAAGCCCACCTATGAATAAAAAATTATTGTTGTGAGAATACAACATGCTAATTGTAAGAAGAGATTCGGATATAAAAATTATAGAAATGTCATCTTGATCCCTTAAATGACGTCCAAGGTCAACCACACATAATGTTTACTAAAAGATGGTGCTTTGTGAATCGACATGTCACATTCTAGGTCGATAAGCAATGTTGAATTGGCGTGGAAAAGGTAAATATAAACACAGAGGGCCCAAATACTATATATATATATATATATATATATATATATATACAAATATGTGTGTGTGTGTGTGTGTGTGTGTATGTGTGTGCGTGCGTGTTTTCTAGTACTCCAATGTTACTGTGTAACAGGGTGAGGACATGGGAGTATAGTTAACGATAGTGACATACTACTGACGAGGAATTAGGTCAACATATCTGACGACAGGACCGAGCATAGGAAGAGAATGCTTCATGTATTTCCAATATACTTCGAATGAAAAACATTTCTAGCAATAACTGATAATTGGTTAAACTATCCTGCTCTCCGTGTCTGCAACTGTTAGGCACTCCCTGAAAGGCTATCTCAGCATCTTTCCCACCCTTTTCTCTCTCTCTCTCTCTCTCTCTCTCTCTCTCTCTCTCTCTCTCTCTAATATATATATATATATATATATATATATGTATATAATGGTGTGTGTGTGTGTATATATATATATATATATAAATATAATATGGAAATATTGAAGACACTCAAATAGGAGTGAGTATAAAAATGATTTCATTTCACTTCATATATATATATATATATATATATATATATATATATATATATATATATATATATATATATATATATATATATTGACTAGTTTCATCATCGAAGGAATATTAGGTAAATGAAAGAGCTGGTCCTTGTGAATAGTATATATATATATATATATATATATATATATATATATATATATATATATATATTTGTAAACTCTGCTGCGTCTCCTTTTGCAGGTCCAAGATATATATATATATATATATATATCAGTGTAGTAGAAAAAATAGTGTAGCAGTAATTTCCCAAGTGCAAAGAGACTACCTAGGTAGTCCCTAAAATCATATTCTTAATCCTTCTGCTTTCCCTTGATTTGAATACTGACCGCTGACACCGGATACGCATTCCCCAGTTTTCAGTTACCCAGTATATGATCGAGATAGACGGAGCTGGAGCAAATGGCACCCCACAGTTTGCAAGATAAATCGATAGATTTGAGAGCTTCATCATCTGCTTGTCTATAGGTAGGGCAGTCGATTTTCTTTGATATCCAGACTTCTACATTTTCAGCATGTTTGTTTGTTTGTTTGTCAGTCTGTTTGTTTGTTTGTACGTGGCAGAAACATTTATTTATCTTTGTTTTTATGTGGCCTTTGTACGGAATATAACCATCCCAATTAGTGCACGCATATAGTTTTGCTTATGTGCTATGGAGGAAAACATCTATTTACCTTCTTTATTTCCTATTTCTTCTGACGGTTTTTTTAAGGATTTTTTGTTTGTTTTCGTTTTGCATAACAGGTTGTTTCCAATATTTGTACAGACACCTACTCGTCACGCCTACGTAAACCTTTCTTTTTATCTACAGACATGCGCCTATTAAAAGTTTATTTGTGTCTAACATATTTACGGATTGGCGCTACAATTTCGGATAACTTGCAGGAGAAAGCAGACACCTGAATATAGTATCTTTTCATACCGACGTGAAAACACAAGTATGCAAATATCTTCATCACGGATGCAATCTCTTATCTTAGGGCTGTGCAATTGATTGCATTTGTTTTGCAAGTTTTCTGGTGACTACGCTGATTCGGCTAATCTATTCTACGGCCTCTCTTGGATGTCAATCCGTATGAAAAAAAGCAGAGTGGTCTCTCTTTTTTTCGGTCGAAGGCTACTAGATACTACTAGACCCGTTCCGAAATAGAGATTTAGCTATTTTTGAGCTAGATTTAGCTAATTCAAAGCTAAATTGATATTTCGATGTTCACCACCCTCTGCGTTATAAAGCTATGATGAACCACGCAATAACGGGGGAGGCCTGTACTTTCAAAATTACAATTCGTTTGTTCTGCAAATAACCAGAGACACGAAGCTGTATTTTTAACACCCAGATCTCCAAATCAGGAGATTTTGGAAGTTGAAATGAGGGCCATTTCTTTTATATTTGGCCTTATTTTTTCTATAGTTAATCAGAATTTGGCACATCTGCATATTTTCCAAATTATCTCTGCGGTCAACCGCAATATGCATTTTTAGGCAAGGCTGCCAAATGAATCACGTTAAAAATTAATTTTGATAAAACAGGTTCTACTGATCGAATAAAACTAACCTTCACATCACAACGTTTCGACATGCATTCAGTAGCCTCCATCTAGCGTGCATCGAAACAAGTCATTTTGAGAGGATTCAAATAGACATTTCTGTCTGAATTTCTCCAACGATATCATTCAATCCATTATATCTTGTTTATGGAAAGACACTAACTTGGTAGAGACTGAACCCGGTATCATCATCATGATCATCATGATCATCATAGTCTTTTTAGCGTCTGACGTTGGACATAAAAATTCCCTGAGATTCGCCACCCCTCCCTATCATGGGCTTTGCGGAGACGTTTCTTTCTGAATTTATCTAGCTCATCAAACCAAGACGGTTTGACAAGCAAAATTTCTGTCAGTCTCAATTTCGCTTATGATCTCTGGTAATTCAAGTTGTGAGTTGTGATATTGATTTCTTGCAACATGTCCAGCCCATTGATTTTCATTTGAGTTTCTTGGTGGTTTTTATGATATTACGGAAATCTGTCAAATCTCTAATATATTGTGATGTATTCTGATCTATCCATGTGAGGTTGAACATGAATGTCCCATGTGTGTGACATGGTTCTCAGTTTGAGGATCACTGTTTTGATTGGGTTCCACGTTCCGGCTCCCGGAGTCTCTATCGGGAAGATACATTGGTTATATACCCTTCTTTTTAGGACTACTGGGATTTTTCTATCTATTGATATATGAATTATACGTATGAAATGATCTTTTTAAAAGTACATTTTAGATGTGTGAACATATCTCGTACCGATTGCCGACATTGGCTTGTCAGCATACAGAAACACTTCCACCATCTTTCGTTTCCTTCCTTCACTCTTAAAGTGCAAAGGAGAGAACGTGCGGCAACTGCGTTTTTGAGAATAACGTCACTTGGAGGAAAGATGAGATCGAAGTGACGTATCCATGGTGTGACCTCTAGGCTAGTTGAATCTTTCGAAAGTTGTCGAGTACAACTCGCTTTAAAGTCAGAACTAGAACAATACTATCATTATCCAGGGGAATACTTACGTGAAAAAAAGATAGATGGATAGATAGATAGATAGATAGATAGATAGATAGATAGAAGGATAGATAGATAGCAATTTGCCTGATATATGGCTAAAGGGAATATATAAGAATACATCTACCGTGTTATGTAATTTGAAAGAGTTCTTACCGTCCCAAAATAGCCGAGATATGAATAAAGTTGTAAAGGCGTATCGATACAAACTTCCTATTTATGTTGTCTTTATTGATTTAACGCACAGACTTAGAGTGAAGAGGCCATTATTCAGATGAATGTTCATCGTTGCTGCTTATTGTGTCTGAAGACAAACAAATTAACTCCGAATAAAAAGAAAGATATAAATGTTCCTGAACTGAATTCGCAGTTCATTAATAGAATTGCCATGTTTGTTTGTTTTTTAGTTTATCATAGGCTTCATTTAGATCATTAGTGAACTTCCATGTATAAAATTGTAGAGAATGATCGCCAGGAGGTTATCAGAGGGAGAAATACTGACAGAGAAAGATTGACAAGGATATATACGTAGGAGGCAAAGATAAGAATAGAAACAGGATATATATATATATATATATATAGATAGAGAGAGAGAGAGAGTGAGAGAGAGAGAGAGAGGGGGGGGAGAGAAAGATGGATATAGAGAGGGGGGAGATAATACATACATATATGAATAAATAGAGGGGGAAAAGCCTTCTTGGTAACTGGGGTATCTCTATTTTCAACTGGCACGAATATTCATTGTTTGATTTCAGGTGGATTATAATAAATCATTAAGAGCAAATATTGATAGGCAGAAAATCCAAACATAGGTTATTGGTGCAAGACATTCTTCTTATTGAACATTTTCACACTTGTTCCTGTTCTAATCTGAATTGAAATTAATGAATTATTCTCTCTCACTCTCTCTCTCTGTCTCTCTCTCTCTCTCTCACACACACACACACACACACTAGATAGATAGATAGATAGATGGATAGATGGACAGACCGGTAGACAACTTGAAAGATAGAGAGATAGGTAAACTGAGATTGATAGACAGATATGGAGAAGTGAAAATATTATTGAAGAGACAGGTATAAGGACGGGGGCCAAAAGAACCAAGTTTTTATGTTGTTGATTCTTAGGTGTGCCAAGTCTTGATCAGAGGAAGGAGGAAAGAAGAAGAAAAAAGGCAGAAACGATTACAAAAAAAAAAGGTAACTATGCGATTCTCCAGGAACTGAAAAACATTTATTCGGACCTGTAGAATAGACGGGTTCTGGTCTCCTGGCAATTCCTTATTCTTGATGAATTATCCATTTTTCTTTGTACCGTTCGACCTGGTTCTTACGAATAGGAAAACAGCGTGGCTATTTATTGGATGGCTCTTCTACTTGGCACGATTCCACACGGATGGGATGAACTATATAACCCTGGGGTTCCTTAATGTGAAATCGAATTCACTGGGACCGCACCCACACTGAAAATCCAGATTTTGATTTATAAGTTTTGACCCTTCTTTCGAAATTATTTTTCTGTGTTTGAAGTTTGTAATTTCAGTATATCTTAACAATTCTTGTTCATGAAGGTGAGCAAGGGAAAATACGCGTTCATGTACATGAGCTTATCTTAAGAAAGAAAAGAAATTTTGGTAGGAAGATCGCATTGCGCCCTCTGATACAAATCGGGGATGTAAGGAAAATTAGCATCAGAAATTCCTGACTTGTTATCTGGTCTCGATCACCGACCAACTGCATAGGTATGGAATACCTGACTCTGTAACTATGACATTCTCTCCGGGGGCGAATTTATCATAAAATGTTTTGGGGTTAGCCAAAAATAAGACATTTCATAATAGAAAACAATGTTCCCTTTGGGAGATCCATAGTAGAACTAATCAACGTTTGAATTTTGCTAAGGTTTTAGGCAATGTAGAACAGTCATCATCAGCAGGGGCAATATCACACTTGGAGGGGCGAAAGTTTAGCCGAAGGGGGCCATAGATAACCAAAATGGAGCAATATGGAGAAAATGTTTGAGAAGCCACCGAGATTGATTATATTCAGAGTGAATTGAATATTCACAGGCGTTGGACAATTAGATGCTACCGATCCGACAAAAGATTTTGATTTGAAAGAAGTTTTGAATTGTAGTGAAATAGAGTCAGCAAAATTTCTCGGCATTCCTTTGAGCAAATCAATCATTCAATATCTATGTTATGCATTGGACATCAGGAAAAATGTATTGCATTTGGTTAGGAAGTAATGCAAGCGTTATTGAGAGACTATAAATAATATATATGGAATGCCAGCTTTAGTATCCTGGTTACTTTTTCATAGCCGAAAAATGTTTCAAAGCGTTGGTTTGGCTCTGGACTCTGAATCTCTGCAATGATGAGAGGCAATTCGTCATGGATGATTCATAATCTATAACGTTTTTCCTGCAATAGATATACAGGAATTTTTTCAATCCTTCCAAGTGTTCGTACATAGTTGATAGTTCAATTCAATCTAATTGCGCTGAACAGTAGTGTAATAATTAATATCTCTTTGTCCAAGCCAGATTTGGCTAACGGTTACATGCAGTGAAGACAAAAGGTCAAACTCACAATCATATATTTTCATATATATATATATATATATATATATATATATATATATATATATATATATTTAGAATTATTATACATTTCAATATTGAACTAATTCTTTCTATGTAAATTACATAAGATCACAATATTCATCCACCTACCGATTTACACGAGAGCACTAACCATTAGAATACAAATAAGACTATCCCAACTTCCCTGGTCATCTTCTCCCAAGATAACAAACCAAACAGGCACTAACTGGGCTAAGATAGCATCCCAACCAAGGAGCCTAATCAAGTACTAAAGAGATCAAACATTCACTCCTGACCCAAACACATGTACCTTGGAACAGAAAACAAATTAGAAAATAAACGGTGAGTTCGACTCTTCGTTATTTATGCACGTACTCACTAGCAAACTTAGAATTAATATGGTCAGTCGATTGCCACGGCTGTATTGGACTGATCAGTAACAACAAAATCGCAAATCCCTCTCTCTGACTGTGTCTCTGTCTGTCTATCTGTCTGTCTCTATGTATCTCTTTCTCTCTTCCTCTTTCTCTCTCTCTATGTATCTCTTTGTCTTTCTCTCTCTCTCTAAGTATCTCTTTCTCTCTCTCTATGTATCTCTTTCTCTCTTTCTCTTTCTCTCTCTCTCTCTCTCTCTCTATATATATATATATATATATATATATATATATATATTTCATAGCCCTGAACAGTAGAGTAAAAGTAAATATCCGTTGGACTGAGCCATATACGCGAGACATCGTGTAGATTAAAAGGGGGACACACTGATCAAAGATTCTAAATTCATCAAACTGTTGGGTAGCATCACACACACACACACACACACACACATATATATATATATATATATATATATATATATATGTACGAGGAAATAAAAGGATAACAGTCCTCTTTATTCCAACTTTGTGGCTAGTACACCCAGAAATTCTAGAAAAACTGCCTTAGCAAAACGCTTATAAATCTCTTGGACACCGACCAACTCATAACACCAAGAATGATCAGCAACTTCGTTATGGGGCGGATATCTCCCATCTGAGAACAGACAGCGGATTGTGGTCATTATTCCCCGAGCCAAAATATTGTGACTAGCTTTATATGGCAAGATTATCAACTATTGTCTCGTATCAATTGCACATGTCACGTTCAGTGACATATAAGCAGGAGAATCAGCACCGAATACTTCATTTTGCCTTGTTGAATATTGCAGTTATGTACAACTGAAAAAAAGTGAGTTACATCGATGAAGGTCAAATCTTTGTGGATCGGAATACTTCCCAAAACGTCATCTTTTGTGGGTTGCTCATGTTTGATTCTCATGAGTATCTACTGGTAGTCGCCCAAGGAAGGATAATGAAATAAATGCCAACAAGGAATTTGGTTGCCAGACATCGAGTTGATTAGAAATCAGGGACAAGTATGAGCCAACAGGAGGGCTAATGTGGAACATTGTAGATGGTTTTAATCAAGATGAAAGGAAGATTGCGTCACAACACACGGTATATTGATCTTTTGGTTTGTAGAGCTGTTTAACCCCGGGCCACTCGGAATACAAATGCTAATTTTTGTTCATGGCTGAAAGCGTCATCAATAGGCATGCAACCGTTGGGTCTGGACCTTGTATGAGATGGAATAATGTCATCAGGTCCAGATGAACCTAGCTTTCTCTTCAATTACGTGGATTGCATGGTGCGTGTTCGTCGTTATCCTGGAAAAGAAATGGCATCCCCTATCTGTGGGAGAAAACGAGAATACGGTGAAAGTGGTGTGCTGGTTCCGGCAACGTTCTACTCTGAAACACTATTATTCATTTGAAAAGCACAATCAACTCAACATTATTGAAAACCTGGTACATTCCTACACGGTGATAGTCTCCAACGGAGGCAGTGAAATCTTTCAGCAGGACAAGCTTCGTTTTACAGGAATGGTGTCTAAGACATTAAAACAGATTTACTGAGTTGTCCTAGACCACTAACGTTCCTTGATATCAATCCCAACTTAACTCTGAGAAATCTCCACCACTTAATCTGCCGTAGTTAAAGAAAATTTCTCCTGATACCCCGGCTTGAGATCCCAGAGAACACATTTAAAGATTACGTACAGTCCAAGCTCATAGAGGATCTACACCTTACTAAGTTGGTATTCATGATGTTTTGGCTCATCAGTGTATATACAAATATGAATTGGTGTATACAAATACACACACACACACACACACACATATGTATATATATATATATATATATATATATATATATATATATATATATATATAAAGATATAGGAAGAGAAATATATAGCGCATGAATACACACGTGTATATCTTTCTATGTATATTGCTATATATATATATATATATATATATATATATATATATATATATATCTGCGTGTGTGTGTGTATTGCCACATCACCCATACAAATTACTGTATATATATATATATATATATATATATATATATATATATGTGTGTGTATATATATGTACAAGTAGATACAACGCATATATTCGTGTATATATATATGTATAGATATGTATATATATATGTGTGTGTGTATACATATATATATATATATATATGTATGTGCGTGTGTGTGTGCGTGTGTGTGCACGAGAATTTTATATATACATATATATATATATATATATATATATATAGTGAGTGTTTGCATATGTAAATATATGTATTTATTTGTGTTTATTATGGTAAAAGAGGACATAGAGATTTCTATCGGGTGAGCCATAAAAAAACCCTTCAAAAGCGCTAACCAGATCACATACGCGCACGCGTTAAAAATTTCAATGCATTTTTTTTTAACATGTCTGTTTAGTGGAATAGAACTGGACGAAATGCCTGCTTATTTTGTTCGTTTGTTTCCCGGGATTTTTGATGAGAGTTTATTTGATTCATCCCCGACCAACCAGCATGTTCGCTTCTAGTCTCTAAACCAGCAAACAATGGTTTGATACACAAAAAGCAACAACAATAATAATAATGCTTTTACAAGCTGCCACCAGAGGAGAGACGAATAATGCGATAAAAACGAAAGTAAAGAAAAGGAAATCAGCAATAAAACAGAAAAAAAAAGCATCCATGAAAATTGACACAAAAAGAGCCGAGATCTTCCTATAAGTAAAATAAATAATATACGTAAGAAAGGCGAAATAATAATGGGGAAAAAACGAGAAAAGTTGAACTAGACTGAAGGATAACAGGGAATAAAAGCGACCGAAGGACAGAATATTACGCATACGTAATTCATGTTAGCTTGAAACTGCGCATGCGTACTTCAGAGTTTGTAGTCACAAAGGCGACTCTATGACGCAGTTCGTTCGTTCGTTATTAGCTTGATATTTTTCTTCTCTACAACGATAAAGTAAGGGAAAATATCTGTATTCATGAAAGCGTGTCTTAGCCCCCTGGGAACGACATTCTGTATTTGACGGCATATATGAGTCGCGGGCATACAAGACCCCCCTCACATTTTAGCGGCGAATATTTTTTTAAAATGCTGTAATTTACAAGAGAAAACAATGGCGGTTCAAAAACGCATATAAGACCTGAGGTATACTTTTTTGCTATTGTTTGAAGAAAACAGTGGGTCTTATATGCTATTGGCACTATGGTTTACTAACTCGTTCGGAATGTAGGAAAAATCGTTTTTTTCAGTCTCTCTAAGGAAAACGTGGTGAACTCTGCCTAGGAGCTAATAAAACATCTGATTCGAAGAACTTAAAAAGTAGAATCAAATACAATTTGATATCATGAAACTCATCATGTATAAGGACGGGGAAAATACTCACGCCGACGCTTTCATCCATTATAAGTCTTTTGTAATCGTCATCAAAGATCCATGTAAAGTTGTCATGAATAAGACTGCACCCAAGCGTGCAAAACGGGTATTGAGTGAGGCAAAGTGCCATACCCAAAATGTACCAAAAAGATGGTTGAATACACATGTTTGTGTTTGATATGCAAAAGACTGTGTATTATCTTGATAAACAAACATTATCCATTGATCAAGTCAGTTGTAAGATTATTTCGTGAATTCCCATTGATATATTCGTTTGATTTGCCATCAGGAAAAATAAATATGTTGAGAGAATAAATTGAGATCAGGAAAAGGGGGAAATAAATATTTGAAACAAAAGCTGTGAAAAGAAAATATGAACTTGTTTTTTTTTTAAAAAAAGGCTTCATTAATATTAAACATAACTTGGAGGTGCAAGTAGCGTAACGAGTCACTGGCTCGGAAAGTGGGATCGGGTTCAAAATTTAACGTACGCTGTTTAACACTAATGTTTTGGGAAAGGATTGAATCCATCCATTCTCTGATTGGCTATGGGTTAAATAGAAAGGCCCACTGGGCTGTCCAGCGTTGGTAGGCAATTAGTCTAGTAAAAAGATAACTCTGAATTAAAAACCAGCTCATCCGAAAATTGTGACAACTCATGAGTTTGATAAGCCACTGCTCTCCTCCGAACTAACATGACCATACACTTGGCAACAGAACAGTTGGGAAAAGCCTTTGGTCAACATTATTTTTGACTAGTATTCCTTTTATTCGCATTTCATTTTAATTACCCTCATTGTCACTTTATGAATTTAAACAGACATCGCAGATCGGACAGGAAGAATTAGCAACTTAAACTACAATAGGAGAAATACTAATCAAAAATCAATAATGGTCGATGGTTTCCATTTCATGAAATAAAAATTAGTACAAGATAATTTCACTACTAAAATACTATTATGGTTCATTATTACTTTGATGAAAATTTCCAATAGAGTTGAAGCTTAATCCAACAAGAGAATTTATCCACGTGAACGCAACGATTACAGAGTATTCTAACTCACTCAATTGCTTTTTTTCTGTCAACTTACTATCCCTACAGATAGGTTACTGTTCACGTATGCGCATTAGAGTCCTCCTATAATTGTCACATGAAGGCTGTGATGGTAAAAATAAACAGAGAGTTACATCGATATACATCTGACACTTACTATGTTCCTGTTCGAGTGTTAGGACATTAAGTGCGCTATCTTAGCGATTTGTATCCATGTAGTTTCTTCACATGTGAGTGTGTATGGATATGTGTTTATGTATGTGTGTGTGCGTGAAGAGAGAGTGAGAGAGTGAGAGTTTTAGTAATTCGTTTTAGAGTGTTGTGTAAGATTTGGTATTATTTATAAATCTAGTTACAATGCCAAGTTGCCTGGTATATTGATCTGTAATCAACGAGGTGTCAAACTTTTAGAAATCGAATTTGCTTATTTCGGGCATGGAGATGTTGGAAATTATGCTATGCAAGAAAGGAAAAAAAAACAACTAAAACAGGCTGAAGCCTGCTTGGAATAAAAAGAATTAGCAATCGAGTGTTTGTGAAGTTTCCTGGTAGAAGAGGAAGTCAGTGAATAACGGGAAAAAACATGGCTTCTTATTTTGTCTGTTCGTTATTTACCCGATTCGATTTTTTTTTTAAACTTATTTCATTATTAACTCATTTTTCTCTTCTTTTTATTTTCGCTCTTTTTATGTATAATTTTTTGTGAGTTTCTTTTTGATTTGCTGGTTTGAAATCTTTTTTGTTCAAATATCTTTTTAAGTGCAAAGTGTCATTTGTTTGCACAAAGCGTAATGGCGAGAAGTAGTCGGCTGAAGCTTTCATTTCTCAATGAAGCGAAGACAGGAAGGAAACAAAGAAAATGAAAAAAGAAAGATTTAGGCAAATTTCTGTCTTGAATACATTTTCTCATTTCGATAATTTTATTGTTTCGAATGTTTTAAAAACTAAGAAAAAGTTACTTTAAAGGAAGAATGAGAGAGACAAATGACAGCCATAAGAACGATTGTGCAAAAGAAAAAGAAAAAGGAAATGTACAAATATTAGAGAAATTTGAAAAACGTATGAAAACCAAACAAGTCGACTTGTTTGGACCAGTTGATAGAAAGTTGCTCTGACACACCATTACTTGTGTAGTAATTTCGATTCTCATGGATATCCAATATTCGAATGTTTCACTGAACTAAGAGCAATGGAACGTGACCTAGAGAGGATCATGCTTACATGGGTAGATCACAAGACAGCACAGTATATAAGAAAAAAATAGGAGTCACACACACACACACACACACACACACACACACACACACACACACATATATATATATATATATATATATATATATATATATATATACTAACCAATACTAACCAATTGACAGGCCATTTTACAAGGATGTGCACTTTGAGTTAATACTCGCTTAGGTATCCTTGTTTTATGGGGTGGCACCCGACGGAACGCCTAAACTCAATCGACTACAGGTGGAAAGTGCACCAGCAATATAATTGAATACTATCTGAAATGGGTCAACTATGTAATCCTAATCTTTTTTCTACTAAACTGTAGCTTTGTATTTCAGTATTACCAACCATATACCAGTAAATACACCACAAATGGTCCTCAATATTTTCTGATGAAATATGGAAGTCTCATACACATGTGGGTCTGATTTCCCATTAAAAAATTTACAGTACGAAGCTCTGTTCCATAGTTAATAGGTGTAAACTAAACTTACCTTTCCTGGGACACAAATGCAGTTGCTCCAATGAGAATCGAAGGAGTTGCAATTTTATGGACTCCAAGCTTAGCAACCGCTACGCCACTTTAACTACAAAACTGGTTTCCTCTGTGCTCAAAGTAAGCCAGTATATGAGCTTGTGTAAAAAATAAATTGATCACTTTTTTTTGTGAAAAATTATCAAAATAGAAATTATTTGGGGCGTCATGGTATTATTTTTGCATCATAGATGATGACCATAAAATAAGGGTATATTTCAGCGTTGTAATTGTATAGCAGATTGATCACCAACTAAACAAAATGTAACAGGTAAAAATCCCCAGAATCTAGTCAGGATAGTTTTAACTTTTCTTCAGATTCCAATCTCTGTTTGTCCCTATCATCATTATTTGTACTCATGGAGTTTTCATACTAGTAGTAGCCAGTGGCTCTCAGTGACAGCAAAAGTTTTCACTATTCCAGTATTATCGTCGGGTCAGTCCCTGATTTCAATAATGCCGAACCCCCTCATTTTACTGGCCTTCAGCATGGATCAAAGTGTTGTATCTGTTACCCGACAGGGAACGAGGCGCTGGTACTGACTCTTGCCTGCTGAATAGGCCGGGGATTGTGTTGTGGTTGGTATCAAAGGCTGAGTGCACCGGTGCAGGGCGTCAGCCATTGAGGTTGTACTGAGGCTAAGCATTGCTACGCGCATTCGGAGCCTTTGGATTCGTCCTCGGGCTCTCCTATTATTAGTCAGCCCAGCTGCAGGGGATACGGCGCCCCGGGGCAGCATTGTTCCATTGCACTCAACGGAACAAGTCAGGTTCGTGCCTGACACTTCCGTGACAGCGGTTGCTTAGGAGGCAAATTCGCGTTGGCTGGAGCTATTTTTGATGGGTTGCTCCTTTTTCCCTACGTAAAGCCCCAACTCATATTTTGTTTTAGTGAGAGGGTAAATAAAGAGTATGCTCTTACCCTCAACATGGTTTCGATTCTTCCTCGACTTCTGAAGATTCCAAACTTTTTACAAGACTCTGCGAGACTATTCTAAATGTGCCAGTAATGATAGATACAATTATCATCTTCATATTTTATAATTGTTCAGTTTGTTGGTAAAATCTAGATGTTTCCCTTAACTCTTAACTTCCCTTCAATTTCATTGTGTTATTTTGGAAGATTGATACTCGCTATTTGGTAAATTTACTTATCCTTGGTTACGAGATGGAAATCTTGTCAACGGGTCTAATAAGTCGAACTGCGTGTATTTCGAAATCAAATAGATTTTTTGTGTTTATTTAGTTCGATTCTAGCTTGTGCATATACGATGGGCTTACATGGTCTAATTGAGCAATTCACACTGGGTCATCAATCCCACCCATTCACCTATTTTTCTATTTATTCTGGATCTACTTACTGCATTTGCTTATCATTTCACTATTATCTCAGCGTCAAAGGTGGCGTTGCGGTTTTTGTTTTGTTTCTTCAGTTCAGTAAACAAGATCGGCGAACAGGGATCGAGTTATGGTATAGACTACTTGAATTATGTTTTACACTATGGCTCAGGAGACAAAACGCTCTTTGCACTTTTTGATGATTTTATACTTTTGTTACTTGCATGCATTATAATTGTACCTGCTCGAGCAATAACAAGTGAAGTGGCTGTTTTATCTATTACAAGTCTTATCAAATGAATTAAATTGATTATCATCTGTGGCGAAATTTCCAAATAGTGATGGTTGAGTACTCCTTATCCAAAATGCCTGGGATAAAAAGAGTTTCAGATTTGGTAATTATTAGGATTTGAGGAATATCTGCATATTTTCAATGTATGTTTCTTCCCCCAATAGAACATATTTAGGAAACGTTGTTTTGTGTGGAGCTAAAAGAAAATGATTTTAAAAGCCGTTTTATTTTATTTCTATGGTTCACTGGATTTCATCCTGTGTTCAGACACGAACGTTCCGGGTTTTGAATATTTCAGTTTTCGACGTTTCGGATAAAGGGCGTTGATATCGTGAAATTAGTATTATCCTGTCTCCTGTCACGTTACGTGCGTTCACCAAACGATAGAGTCAACAAATTGCTTGCTGTAGCGTGCCAATATATGCTTATAAATAAATAATTAGTACACAGTCACGCGCTTGCTCAGACGAGGACGCTTCAATGGAAGACAGACGAATGTCTTCACATATGCTACGAGCATCTGTTGCTGTATTCATCCATATGAATAATGTATAGGCTGGGTTCTCGCGTCGTCAATGTTATGAGCAGTAGGGTAAGTGTTAGTGTGTCAATAATATATCTTATATAAAGTCTTTACTAATTTCCATCAGAAAAGATTTGCTGATACAGGTCCGTTGGAAAGAGACGAATATGAGAAGTAGAAGTGACGTTAGGGGAAAACGATGCATTTGAGGGAACGGAAAACGAAAACATGGAAACGTGGGAGTGAAAGAGAGGAAACAGGTCTGGTTGGTCACTAAATGGAAAGTGTCATGTGACCAACGTCTTTTGATAGCATGTCGTCTTGGGGTGATCATTTAAAAACAATGGGAAGAAACGGAAATCAATTAGTAAGATACTTCCCTTAACTTTCGTTGGATTTCTAAAAAGTTTGAAAAACGAATCTTAACGCAACCAGGTACTAACTTAAGGATCGATTTAATATAAATCTGCATTGGAAAATGAACCCCTGCGAAAAAAACAGATATTCTAAGGAGCGGGAGAAGGAGTGAATATTTACATTTTCAGCCCTATAGCTTCATCGAACCTCCCTGAATGTACAATACGTACATAGATACATCACCAGACCAACTCGAGAACTGAAGAAACCCATGTTGACAGTTTTAGTGACAGTGAAGCTTGACGGTTACTAATTTAAAAAAAAAACGGAAAAATATTTTTGAAACGATGGTAGAACAGGTATATTTCTCGAAGAAATTTGTCCATGTATTGTTTTATGTGCAATATCATATTTTGAGTAAAAGACTTTTTGGAGGAAGGGATGAGTGAAAAATTACCTTTAAAGTCAGGAAATATAGAACCCTCTATCAGTATTGAAGAAACTTAAACCGACAGGTGGATTGAATTGCTGTCCAAAAAAGGAATGGAGAGTTAAATGAAGGAAATCAGATAATGTTTAATTCAATTTGTTTTTCATTTGATTTAATACCATTCTTTATACTGTTGATAAAAAAGTTAATCGTTGAAAAAGGAGTGCTAATCTAAAATAGGGTAGTTGGCTGATTTACAAATGGAGATGTGAACAAAGGGGGGAAGTTAATGTGAAAATAGGATGGGGTTAATGCAGAAAGGTGCAGGGCTAATCTAAAAAGGGGGCTAACGTGGAATAGGGTGGGGCTAACGTGGAATAGGGCGGGGCTAATGTGAAAAAAAGGTTGGGGTTTTTTCAAGAAAAGGTAGGTGGGGACAAAGTTTGAAAAAAGTAAGGGCTATTCTCCAGAAATGAGGTGACAAATTAGAAAAAAGGTGGACCTATGTAAATGAAGTGCATAAGATTTAAAAAGATAGGTATTATGTTAAAAATGGGTCTGTAATTTTGAGGAAAATAGGACTGATATTATGAAAAGGGATTAATGTTAAGAGAGACAGGGTAATATTAAGGGGAAAAGGACCCCTCTTGATTTTTAATGAGTAAACAGGGGAAATTGTTCCTTTCGATTATGACCCCAAGAAACAGAAAAGTTCCCCATCGATTTGACCACTTAAAATGAAAAAGCAAGTCTACGCTCGACTTTAACCCTAAAGGTGGGAAAAGTTCCGTTTCTATGTCACCTCTAGAATGAAAGATACCCCCCTTTATTTGACCACTGAAAGTGAGAAAAGTCCCCACTTTATTTTAACCCGTTCGATTCTGATCTGAGAGTGAAGAAAATGATTTACCCTCCTCCCTCAAATTTTGACCCTTGAAACAAAATAATCACACCTAGATTTCGACCTCTGAAGGTAGTATGAATATCACTTAATGCCGACCCTTGTTTTTCTCCAATCTTTAAAAGTGAGAAAGAAAATTTCCAACTCGATTCTGACATCTAAAAGTTAAGTTCCCTCCGTGTAATTTCCTTAACTTTTAATCCCCAAATTTCGTATTTGGGTTAAAAGTACCTTAATCTAACCAACTGATCATCAAAACAGCACTGTAAAAGGTATCAAATTCGAGAACAGATTTTTTTAAAAAATCAAATGTTCTTTAATTACGTAATGAGAAAGTGGAGGATGATTTTTACCATGATAGGTAATCATGTAAATGGACCCCCCCCCCTTTAGTTGATTCCGCCCCCGATATATTCTGGCGGGTAGATTTCACAAAACTTATTCGCTAGGAACATTTCTCTGGGATTGTATCCGTTTCCATAAAAATGTCATGAGTTTATGCCGAGAAGTTTTTGCGGAAGGCGAGTACATGCAGATGGAATTTTGGTGGATTATAATTAGATGCTGATAACAGCATTTCGCTGAGAAAAGAACTTCCAAATTAGAATACGAGAGAATAACCTCAAGAAATACGACAGTTCGTGTAAAATATTTAATGTGTGACGACATACAACATTTAATTATACGTACGACTATACGTAGATATAAATTCAATGTATCTCCAAAACTGGGGCAAGTGGTAAGAATCCTGTAACTCAATACATTCGCATTTAATTGTGATGAAGCCTTAATGGAGAAAAAATGGAGTAAGACATAATGAAATGAAGCGAGATTTTGGTGTCTGATGTGTATCTATTTCCTTCTATACCGTTCCTACCATAACTAATAGTTCGTTTATGGGGATTAATTTGATTAGTCAGGAAATTGGGATATAAAATTTGGATTTAGACTCCCGAAACTTAGTATCGAGAACACAAGGGGAGATAATCAATCCCAACAGGTAGAGACAGGTGGATTAAAACAGATAGAATGAGCAACATGCGAATGCAATGAAATCAAATTGTAAACAAGGAAAGAGACGATGTCTGATTTACAATTAAACAAGAAAGAAGGACAGAAAAAAAGTCAGAATAAAGAAAAAGTGGAAATCAAGAATGCAAGATAATTAAACTAAAAATAAATGAAAGAAACGAAGGAAGAAAGAAAGAATTAGATAAAGAAGAGCAAAACCATCGGGAAATACCATACAATGATTTGAAACAGAGAAAATGGTGAAAGAGCCCTAAAGAACGAAGATCACATGAAGAAAAAAAATTCCAAAATCCGTATATAATACAGTACTGCTAGGGAAAAAAAAGAGATAAAGAGATGATTAAAAAACAAACTGAACATATAATCTTATAAATAATAAAGAATGAGATAAGAAAGACGTATCAATTGAAGCCTAATGGAATCAAAATAAGTCGCTGACAATAAAATTGTATCGGTGGCATGAGAAAAAAAGGAGAAAAATGAAAGTTACTGCATGAGAATGAAAACAATATAATAGAATAGTGAAGGAAACATATAGAGAAAAGCATGTCAACTTAGAAGCCCAAAGGAAGGCGAAAATGAATAAAATTTCGACAAGGAAAACGAGAAACAACGGAACAGAGAGTGAGAGTGAAATTTACAAAAGTCATAAAATAAAAATGGGGAACAGGATATGTTAAGATAGGGACCAAAGCGTCGTGAAAAACGGGGGAAATCAATTGCGCTGATAGTTTTCTCGTTTTTTCACTTGGGACGTCGTGTTCCACCACCATTGTTTGAGCTTGGCATATCTTTTTGGTTTTATCATCCATTTCTCAAGGCCACCATCTTTATTTTCAGAATATCATTTCGCCCTATTGTCCCAAAGGTGCTAAGAAGAGAACTTATTTCTGTTCTATTATCCTGTTGTGATGGCTTAGAGATAGATCTTTGGTCTTGATGACCAGGGTTACCAAGCTTCAGATGACAATATGCACACGTGCACACATTGTGGAGAGATGTGCATTGACAGACAATCCAAGTCTTTCAGATTTTGCAATTACTTGTACATACTCGCTGTTAAACGGGATAGAAATGTTGTTTTACAGCCATTTCTCAAAAGCTGAATATTCGGCTGCTTTTGATAATCACACATTAGTTGCACTAGTCGGAACCAATTGACCGGCCAAATCTCCATTTTTCTGTCCCATGACTTTCTCTTCTCTATTACCCAAGTTATATATGAATCTAGATAGATGCATATAGGCAGGTAGACATATAATTAGACGGACAGATAGATAGATAGATAGATAGATAGATAGATAATTCATAGATATATAGACAGGTTCAAAGAAGGATAGTTAGACGGATAGATAGATGGTCAGAAAAACAGATAGATAGATAGATAGATAGATAGATAGATTAACGGAAAGTGGAGAAAAGCCTATTTATAACGCACGATATTTTTCCAACTCTCACCTCTCTCTTGATAGATTAGATCAGCATGAGAGAGTGAGAAAGAGAGAGAGAGAGAGAGATAAAGAGAGAGAAAGAGAGAGAGAGAGAAAGAGAGACCGACTGACATAAAAAATAAATGATTAGAAAGATAACTGACAGAATGACATTACTTCATAGATAGAGAATAAAAGTTTCAATCGTACATGAAATGGAAAATAATTCGAAAACAAGTCACTTGGACTTCTGTCTAATATATTTCAGCTTATAAATTATTCAGATACCAGTGATGAATACTTTTCTCTGAATTCAGTTACTGTGTAACGGCAACAGTTACACTCCAGCCTCTACTTCATCGTAGTAAATATTATAAGGCTATCCGTGTTTTCATATCCTGTCGTATTGGCTTCCGGTAAATTTTGGATGACACTCACAAAATTCCTGCACACATCTCGTGATATCAAATACATCGAGTCGTCTGTAAATTCTCCGACTGTATTCATTGACCAATGTGTAAGTAAATTCCGTCTATCAATTGGACCTTGCGTATATATCGATCTTTGGACTTTAGCCAAGAAATCCATCGTGTTTCTTTTGTGTATAAGTCGACATCAGTTTTTTCCAGTCTACTCCAACAGTAATGGTTCATATTGGGTTGGTGCAAAAGTAATTGAAGTTTTTCATTATCATCTTTAAATCTCAGCTAAGAATGAATGTCGTTTATCAAAATATTGTACTGTCCAGTCGTTGCCGTAGGATAACAGTCCAATTAAAAGTTGCGATAAAAAGCTACAGAAAATTAGATGAAAACAGAAAACTATTCAAAATTAATGATAACGTTGCAACACTTCATCCAAAGATAAATTTGAAACGTGAAATATCGGTTTTAAGGAGTTTAGTTTCAGGTGTAAAATCAGCTTCCGTTTAACTTCAGTTTACGTGGCGTATATTTGACTCTTCTGATTATAAGGTGTGATTTCGATTATCACTGCGGGTTTGCGATTTATTTTCTTATTTCACTGTTCAATTGTTGCCATAGGATTACGGTCCGATTCAAAGTTGTGATAAAAATCGACTGAAAGTTAGGATGAAGGTGAAAACTAATCGAAATAGATAATAGAAAATGTTAAGAATCTATTCATTTTGACAACCAGAAACAAGTCCATTTATTACACATGAAATAAGAATCATGATTTTTCGATTGACCAGTATCGAGTTTAAAAGTTGCACTTCTTTCGGTTTATTTTGTCTATTTTCTGACTATGCTTTTTACCTATAATGATTTCGCCAGGATTCAAGACATTGTAGTGGGTGTTTTCACATGATGACCAAAAAACAGAAGACTTTGTTACAGCGATTTTTTTTTTGATTCAGTTTGCGTGGCACCCATTCGTGTGCTTTTTTTGCTTTTCCAATTCGATGCTAATTTCAAACAACTGTTGAATGATCAGATATGGTTGAATAAGTCTTCTGCAACTCTCAATAACGACCTTCAATAAGACGACTTCAATCACAAAAAACGTTCACCATCTGTCACATCTTCAAAGTTCTCATCTCTGCTTCAAATTTTTTGTAAGCAATGTTGAGCAGTCCGTTTGTTGTTGGCCCCTTTGTTATAAAGTTGGTTGATATTGCAAGCAGTTTCCGCTGCTTTATACCCGATTTTGAACTCATAAGACAAAATTTCTCAATTTGTCTTTTCTCCATCTTTGATTTGACATTCTCAAATAAACCAGAATTACTTGAGAAAAAGAAAATGCCCAGCTTGAAGAAATGGAGCACAATTTACAATCCAGAATTGAATAATCCATGAACATAGTTAAATATTCTTTATTCTAAATATGTGTCGAAGTTTAAATCAGCAGAACACCTAATTATTTTTGCATCAACCTCATAGAACACATATCTGGAAACTGCCGCTAAAAAGAATATATGCCCTATAATTTAACAGACGACTATCCGGGAGCATCGATGGCAAAAAAAATGTCCGTAATCCATTATATAATTTTTTTTTGAAACATGGTACAATCGTCCCATTTATTCGTGGTTTCAGTTAAACGCAATCAACACCAGATTTATAATCATTTCATAAGTTTTGATTGATAATTGCCTCTAAGTGCTAAAGTAGTGATGAAAGAAATCTGGATATGCCAGTGATCCACCTTTATCCGCGGTTTCACTTTCAGCAGTTTCAGTTCCCTGCAATCAACTGCACGGATACTGAGGAAAGTGCTAGAGATATAGACTGCAGCACTAACTCTTAGCAGTTGCCTAACAGAGGACGGGAAATGAAAGCAGAAATGTGAACCACAGCACTGGCATGATAGGCGAAAGAGAGGAGAGACGTTGGCTGAAGACCTGAGGAGACTTATTGTCACTTAGCCTTCAGCAATGACCACTGGGCAACCGCTGTGAGACTATAAACTGCAGTATTACTGTGGTCCATGGAAACGAGGAGAGGAAGGCTGGAGACTTGAGGAGACTTGCTGTCTCTAAACTTCTAGCGGTAACCACCAGGCAACTGGTGTGAGATTGCTGCTGCTGCTAATAATAATAATAATAATAATAATAATAATAATAATAATAAGAGAAGAAATCATAAAGAGCACGAGAGATAGTGCAACAAGCAATAAAGTAGAAAACAATGGAACAGTACAGCAAACAAGAAAAGAAAGATGGGAAGGGAAAAAATTGTACGGCGAGTTTAAAAGATGGATACAAGATGTAGCAGACGAGAAATCATGGACGTGGTTACGAAAAGGGAACCTTAAGAGAGAAACAGAATTGCTCATCATGGCAGCCCAAAACAAAAGCATAAGGACAAACTACATAAAAACAAAAATCGACAGAACACAGACAAACAGCAAATGCCGCATGTGCGGTGAAAGAGATGAGACAGTAAACCACATAACTAGTGAATGTAGCCAACTCGCCCAGAAGGAGTATAAGAATAGACACGATAGAGTAGCAACGATGATACACTGGGAACTAAGCAAACAAATGGAATTCCACCATGGGGAAAAGTGGTATCAGCACAAGCCAGAGGCAGTTTTGAGAATGACAACCACAAACTACTGTGGGACTTTCACATCCAAACTGACCACCTCATCCACGCAAGAAGACCAGACTTAGTAATAGTAGACAAAAAAAGGAAGGCCTGCTAAATAGTAGACGTTGCTGTGCCTGCAGACCATAGAGTAAAAAGAAGGACCGAGAAAAAAGGGGAAAATACCAGGACCTAGCAAGAGAGTTAAGGAAGATGTGGAACATGAAAACCAGGATAGTACCGGTCATAGTGGGCGCACTAGGAACTGTCTCTAAAACGCTGAGGGTGAGACTGGAGGGGATCGGGATTAGGGGAAGGGTAGAGACTGTACACACCACAGCACTACTGGGAACTGCACGGATACTGAGGAAGGTGCTAGAGATATAAGTACTGCAACGAATCGTAGCCCTGTCATGATATGCGAAAGAGAGAGGAGACGTTAGCTGAAGACCTGAGGAGACTTATTGTCACTCAGCCTTCAGCGATAACCACTGGGCAACCGCTGTGAAACTGTAAATTGCAGAATTACTGCGACCTATGAGTACTAGGAGAGGAGGGCTGGAGACTTGAGGAGACTTGCTGTCACTCAAATTCCTGCAGTTACCACCAGGCAACTGGTGTGAGATTCCAAATAATAATAATAATAATAATAATAATAATAATAATAATAATAATAATAATAAGAAGAAGAAGAAGAAGAAGAAGAAGAAGAAGAATATTAATAATACTAATAATTATATCCCCGAAGCACGAAAGATGTGACGTTGGCAGTTTGTGTATGCCAAAAAAATTAAAGTGAGAAGCTGAAAGTTCTCTACCTAATGAGAAATTTTTTTTTGATTGTTTTTCAAGATCTATGGTAAGAACAGACCTTCCGTCTGTGACATCCGTTTCATTACAGTATATCATTTTATTCCAATAATTATCATTGTCTTCAATCTTTTGATGTGCATAATTTATACACTGTACTTCATCAAAAGTATGTTTGGGGAATATCTTCAATCTTTAAAAGCATTTCTGATATACAGATATATATAAATTTATATTAGAAATCCATATCTGGTAACAATCTGTTTGCATATGTGGTTATAGTACAGACGTCTGCCGGATCATTTTGTTAGCAGAGCCTTTTGTGAGATCGCTGTTTATATACATACTCAAGAAAAGTGTCTATATGTTATTGAGATATATTGTCCCATAGAATGATTTGAAAAATGTGTTATATTATATCAAAACCATATAAAAAAAAATCCTCCTCTCTTAAAGAGTGAATTGATTATTTTGCGAAGACAACGTAAATGAAATAAACAATTAAAATAAATTAGGCTACTGCTGGAATCAATCCTGCGGTCGATTGGGTAGCCGCTTTAACGTAGCGTTGCGCTTACCAATGCCGGTAATGCAAAGCTCAAATTATTGTCTCAACTCTGAATTCTCACTTCGCTCATTCACGGTCTATATCTGGCTAATTTGTTTCTTTCAACGCGACATGTATTTTATCAAGAAATGGATATATAATCCATCAAAATGATTATGAATTGTTATAACATGTAGAAACTCTCAATTTAAAGTATCATAAGAGTTTCCATATTATATAACACAATTTTCAATTATATATATATATATATATATATATATATATATATATATATATATATATATATGTATATATATATAGGACAGCAAGAAGTATCCAAAACATTTCAAAAGGTTGCCGTACATTACGTTTCAATGCTTATTTTGTGTCACGACCCTTTCTCTTCTGAACTTTTAGAATTTTAGATCCGAATTCCATCAATTTTGAAGCTGTATAAGGATCTTTGAATATTCGTTTGTTTTTTCATGTATTCTATATTATTGCACTCCCTGTGTATTATAAATTCGTAAATTAAATCTAATTCTACGATTCTTGTATGCTTCTCAAAATATCAGTTTTATCATTGGAGCCAATATACGTAGCGGCTTTTATTTCCATTCCAAATTCTTCAAGAGACAATAATTTCATATGATTTACGAGGTGCTCGTAACGGATATTTCCAGTAATTAGAATTATCATTTGTGTGAAAGATAATTTGTTTTCAACAACTTCTGCTAGTGAGGAAATTTCTATATATTTTGATGATATATATATATATATATATATATATATATATATATATATATATATATATATATATATATATATATATTTATATATAATGGAGCAGAATTTGTTTGTTTGTCTCCGATATACGATTGGACAGTTTCACGTAGAACTACCGAATTTGGTATGTGTACAGGGAATAATAACAACTGCGAATCAGTGGACATGCCTGAATACGTACACAAGGAGACAATTAGACAGAAAGATTTTGTAAGAAATAGGTATTGTCAAAGATGATCCTTTTGACAAAGCAATCCAAGATCCTACAATTCAATGAATGATAATTTAAACCGTCATTTTTCCATAAAAATGCTCTTACCTCTTTACAGCCCAGAATTTTGTCCAAAGTAACCGTTTTTACGAATATCAACTCAAGAATACTTACCTGAAAAACAAAGGAAATAAGGATTAACAAAATGAATAAAAAAATAACCGTGCAAGTTTTAAGAACATGACAAACTCAGTGAAATGTAATCAAAGATGCATGTAGGTTCACAAAGTATTCTTACTTCTCAATTTCAAAGTTGGTGCATGTTAAGTGTATGCTTATGTAGATATTAACGTATACTTAGTTCCCAAAATCAAGCCATGCCATATATATATATATATATATATATATATATATATAGTTTCCATCACTGAATATGATTAAATACTCCAATTGTAATAATGCTTCTTTCAGTTGACTATTGAGACTTACCAAGTTTATGTTAGTATAGCACATGATTGCAGAAGTGCGATGGTCATGCTAGGTGCATTTTTTCAGTGAGTAATCTCTATCAGCCTTGAAAGTCAGCGTGAGAAAACCTGCCTATTGCTCCCTTTAGCCACGAATACAAGGGTCCCCGCTTAGTGGAATTTTAGATTGTCTATTTCTAGAATTTCTTGAGTCAAGTCTATCCACATGTATTATACACCAAACAGACTCCTAAAACACAGATCTTCACAACCTAGTAGCTAAACTAAACACAGTGAAACCATTTATCAAACTGACATCAGAGAAAAGACCAAAAATACACTACCTTTCCCTTGGCACCCAACTACAAAGAGCCAAAAACACCATCAAATTAAAATAAATAAATCGGTATTTGTCATAGACTTTTAACAAGAAGCCCTGTGAATAGTTAGCCCCGAATACTTTGTTGACGAACAAGGATATATCAAAAAATCCCCCAGTTCACTCCAATACCCATGGCATTCGATATACGAAAATATATAAGATCTACAAAACAGAAATCAAACAAGATCAAAAGAAAAACAACACTGCGATAGTACCACCAACACAACCACCACTGAACCCAGCTCGAACCTTAACAGGTTGGAAATGCACATTTCCACTAAAAACTCAACAACCATCAAATATATTACAAACTATCGCACATATCCCAATCACCGGCGTACATGCGATTCCGTACAAGGACTGGGACAGAACCTTAATCGGAGAGACATTGGGACCTATCAAGAGAAGAATATACGAACACAAAAGAGCCCTAAAACTGGATGAAAAGACAAAAGCCCTGATTGAACATAAGCACACACTAACAACCACCACTTCAACTATCACAATGCACATCTCATGGAAAAAATATTCATGACACCTTGATACGCAGATGTATCAAACCACTGCTTATATCTCAATGCATACAATAAAACAAAGGTTTTGTCATTTATAGATTGTGAACCCTCTGAATGTTTTCATTTTAAAACAGAATCATATAGATTCCACTCATTATAACAGTAACATTCAAAAAATCACTAATCGTCAACAGTCGATTCAAGAAATAGTATAAGCACACTCATACCACCCCTTTCATAAGATAAGATGGAGTTTCACTTGACATCAATCAAACATATTTAAAAAGGAAAACAACACACCCTGCTGGGTGCATCTTACAAGTGGATAATGAAGAAAGATGAAGTTTCACGCACCATCCATCAAACATATTTAAAAGGAAAACAACACTACATCCTATTTCTACCCTGCCTCACATATATATACACCTATCCATTAAATTCTAGACACCAACTCTCCATTCTAAAACAAAACCCACCTTCCTCTCACCGCCCATTCTTTTGCAAGACAAACCCAACGCCCACAGAGACAAGAAACAAGCACCCTTTGATGCTCCCTCCCACGGACTCTTATTTCTGACTAAAATTGACTCACTTAAACAGATACAAACTACCCCTCCCACTCCAACTTAACAAAATACAGCGCGAAAATATCACCTTTCTTCCAGAACCTCGAACATGTACGCAGCGAAAATTCTCTATTCACGGCTGCAAGTTTTTCTCTGAAAAAGATGGCAGGCACCCATCGAAATGCATTGAAACAACCCCACAAAATGAAAATGTTCGAGATGTAACACCTGCTTTTTCATTAGATTTTTTATATAGTTAGGTAGTGTCCGTCACGCTATAGAAGACCCTATATGATTGCAACCCAATCACTTTTGTCATACATACTCAATGGACCAGGGAGAGGGTTTTAAAGTCAATTGTTTGAGAGATCTTGGGTAAAATGAGATACTGATTAAAAATCAGATAAAATTCTGGGGCAATATTTTGATAGATTTCACAAATCTGAAAACTTTAATTCTTTTTTTTTCTCCCCAAGTATTTAACCCGATGTTGAACCTCAATTATATATATATATATATATATATATATATATATATATATATATATATATATATATATATATATATCGTTTTATTCTTCACACTATTAGAAAAATTGTTGAAAATCAATGATCTCTTGGAAGTCATGACATAGTAGAAAATCTGTTTGGGGGTACTTCCTGCGGTTCGGTGTTTCCTGTGATTCGGCATTTTCGTTTGTCAGGTAATAGCCAAGTCCAAAGTGCGCCAGATCTGAGATGTACGACATTAAACTTGCTGATTCCATTGCAATGTTTTGCTGGGCATACTGTCTTACTTTTCATTCGTTTCATGTATTGCACCTGATGCATCTGAAAAGAACTCTTTATTTGACATTTGCCAAGCTCGGCTTATTCTGGTACATGGCTGCAATAGTGCGATGCCCCAGTAAGCATAAAAGTCACTTCTGTGGTGAATTTTGTGATAGTCTACCTCATCAACCATTACGCTACAACATTCACCTGTAGAGCTTTTTATTTGTTCTAGCAGGGTGTGTTGTCAACCCCCAGTTCAAGTTTAAAGTCATTTCGTTTTTCCCCTGTCACGATACGAACGTGAGAAGAGGAATAATCATCATCTAATCAAGAGGTGTAAATACATCATTGTTAGTCTATCCCATCACGTTCAACTAAAAATACATTCAAAATATCATCTCCTACAGTGATATGAAATCGCAACCAAATGACTGGTAGGCGGCTCTCTTACCAACTGAGTATAACTGACAAGTTATATATATATATATATATATATATATATATATATAATTTTGAATATATTCATTATACAGTGAGAAAATTGCAGTAATCATTCTCAGTCGGAATAGAAAAGGCGTTGTCTTTGACTTCGCTTCTGCCAATCTTGTTTTCCCATCTTGTTACTTTACTTTGCTCTTTTACGCTTTTTGACCTTTAGCCATGTCTTAATAAGGAGCCAATGATATTTCGACGGATATCTTTTGGTGATTTTAGCTATCTTAAAAGAGAGTCACTATGATCTCGTTCTCTGGATTGTGTAGACATACAGTCACTGAAACCAGATTTTAAATATTAATTACCATTCAAGCGCCACCCGAATTAATTGATTATCACAGTCTGCTTAAGGACTGTAACCAATAAAACAAAGGAGAGGAGTCGATCTTCCTATTTTGGGACGGGTATTGATTAGTTGAAGGTAATTGATGAGATACTGGGAAACGATCTCCAGATTTCACGAACAAAAGCACCGAGGACTTCATCAGTTTGAGGGCAAATTCAGTTGAACGTGCTCCCCAGGAAACAACCTAACTAACATCAACTCTGATCTGCTGATATAAAGTTTTGAACCCTAGCTTAAAAGGCGTAAGAGGTCGGTTTTGACCTTGGCCGTGTCCAGAAAAACCTTGGTGACAGGCAGTGCCTACTTTTTGACCAGAAGTGAAATTTTTCTTATAGCAACACTTCTAGTTATTTCTTCTACCATCATTTTATTGTGTTCAAAACAAAACGATCGTGATCAAGACGATTCTCCTGTACTGTATACTTTATCATTCGCGGACGCATCTCGTGACATGATGGACGCAATGCTGTAATAGAATACTAACCTAAATAATTCATTGAATATTGGTATGACTCTAATTCCAGAGTTAGGAAAATATTAGGGGAAACCAGAGAGAACACAGGTCAAATTGTTGGGACCGAATCAATAAAAATGAGGCTATTAGTTCGAGTATTTCATGAATAATGACTCGACTGCAACAGAGAATTATAGGCAAAAGTAGGAAGGCCGGAGAAAGCAGACTGGAACGAACACATCAAAACAAAACAAAAATGAATATGATAATTTGTATGATATATGGAATAATTGCATGACTCTGTTTCGGGAGTTCTGACAAGATTTGGAAGGTTTGGTTGCAGACTGGCCGAAACGTGATGACCATAACAACCAAGATGAAGATATTAGTTTCAATAACCTAGAAGATAATGAAAACGCTTTAATTCAAAACTTTAGGCCACGCTCGAAAGATGAGGATAATAGGCAGAATGATGTATGAGGAAATTATATGACTCAACGCCAGAAAATCCGACAGCGAAATCAACATCTTATTGATGCCTAATTATGTGCTTGCTAAATCTTCGATAGCCCGGCGGTATAAGTATCGATTTAATCTGCTTACCTACTGATCTGAATTTGATCTCTATGTTTATACAAATCGATCGAGAAATGCAAGAGTCGTCGAAAAGACGTCTATTTTATATCCTGTACACCTACAGTCCGTCTCTACTCGGCCAGGCAAAGCGTGCCTCACCTGTTTCCCTTGGTCACCGACTCCTTGCCAGATTCTGCCATTTTCAACCGAATGCCACGTTACCCAATCTTTCCCTACCTAACAAGGAATTCTGTCTGCCAACTCGAAAGCATGAATGTACAGACAGATTCCCCTGGAGGTATTGTTGCTTGCCGGCTGGTCGTCAACCCTGAAACAGGCCGCTCAGACGTCTGCTTTTGTCTATCATTAGCAGCGGACGGTCTTGTACAGAAGAGGACATGAAGGTGAGTTAGTGATGACAGACGGTAAAAAGGAGGGTATATCCCGTGAATGGAGTAAAGGTAGTGAGCAGAGATATAGTGTGAGAGAGAGACAGAGAGAAACAGAGAGAGACAGAGAGAGAGGAAGAAAGAAAAAGAGGAACAATCAAGGCTTGAGGGGGAGAGAGAGAGACATGTTGTTGAGAGAGCGAGAGAGAGAGAGGTGAGGTGTGAGAGATGCTGAAGGAAACTGAGTTCAGCTGATTAGGGAGAGAAATAGGGAAAGAGTGTGTGATAGAGAGGAACAGAGAGAGAAAGAGAGAGGGAAAATCAAGACGTGGAGGAGAGAGAGAGGGGTGTGGTTGAGAGAGCAAGAGCGAGAGAGAGAGAGAGGGGCGAGATGTGAGAGATGCTGAAGGAAATACCCTGAACCGAGTTCAGCTGATTAGGGAGGGAAAGAGGGCAGGAGTGTGTGTGAGAGAGACAGAGGGGGACAGAGAGAGAAAGAGTCAGAGAGATAGAAACAATCGAGGTGTGCGGGAGAGAGAGAGAGAGAGAGGGGTGAGGTATGACAGATGCTGAAGGAAATACCCTGAACCGAGTTCAGCTGATTAGGGAGGGAAAGAGGGCAAGAGTGAGAGAGAGAGAGGGGGGGACAGAGAGAGAAAGAGTGAGAGAGATAGAAACAATCGAGGCGTGAGGGGGAGAGAGAGAGAGACATGTTATTGAGAGAGCGAGAGAGAGAGAGAGGGAGAGAGGTGAGGTGTGACAGATGCTGAAGGAAATACCCTGAACTAAGTTCAGCTGATAAGGGAGAGAAAGAGAGCAAGAGTACATGTGTGTATGTGAGAGAGAGAGGGAGGGACAGAGAGAGAAAAATGGGGAAGGGGAGATGGATATAGTTACTGATCTATGTGCCGTTTCCCCTCCATTCTTAGCCTATTGTATCTCATCCGATCAGTTGGATGCTGGCGTTGATATCAGTTTGCTTATATATTGATCAATAAATTGGTAAATTAACGTAAATTCTGTCTCAGTGTTTCTTGCTGTCTCTCTCTCTCACTTATTCTCAGACTTCCCCATGTTTAAATAAGATGGTAAGATGATCTAAACTATTTCTAAATGATTGGGCACTGTGACAATCAGAAACGGACCAACTGGCAGACCTATATGGATGTCTACGTACGCCCAAGACCGGCCTTAAAATTTCTGATGATAATAATGATGATACATGTATGCATTTACGTACACAATCTTATGCTTGTCTCCAAAGTTTTAGTGTATTTTGGATACGTTATAATTAGTTTTGCGTATTGTATACTAGCAAGAATACCAAGTGTTGCCCGGGGTAATAACTGCAAATAAAACAAAGCTTGTTCTCTAATATATTTCATTTTACGCTGCGTGATAGATCAACAAAGATAATTTATACTATAAGCACATGAAAAGGTTGCTGTTACAAAAGATATTCTGATGCACACAAAAAAAAAAATGATATGGCCCCCTTCGCTTGACATGATCTCTGGATACACAGCCTCATGGCCCCTAATCGGATACCAGTATTGGAAGGTCCCTGTTTTAGATGAGTTCAATCATTTCTATTAGACACTTGGCGGTCGGTTGCTCGGTCCATGATATGTTGAATTTCAATTTTTCTCAGAAGTAACATGCTGGATTGATATGAAACTTGGTAAAGACCATTGGGTGAACCATCCTAATTTTTTCTCCCTTCTCCTGCTGCTACTACTACCATTACTACTAAGGCTGCTGCTGCATTTACAACTACTACTATTGTATCTAAAATCTCTTTTGAATGTGAATGTAAAAATGCAGGACGTGACATTGAACTTACGGTTCTTGTTTTTTAGAATTTAATCAGGTAATGTTTTTTATTGTTGCGCAATATTTTTGCAATAGAAACAGAATAAAATCACATTTTATAGCTCTTTAACCGTCTTTCGTTGGAAGCAAGCTATTTCAATATAAAATTGGCTTCTTGCGACCTCATTTTCTTTGCAGATCAACTCCACCTATTATATCAACTTCTTTTGCTCAAGGTAAGCTCACGTACCAATAATTTACCTGAAAGAATGTAATTGTTTGGCTCCAGTATGGTAGGAAGTAAACGTATTTTAATCCAGAATTGGCATCTGGTAAGATCTCAAGAGAACAGCAGCACCTATTCTATCGAGTTTTTCTGTTTAAGATCACGCTGCGTACTGGGAGAATGTAATTCTTGACAACCATCTTTTTATGATTTTTGATTTGCTTCTGGAATAAAATAGTTCATAGGGCATTTCTGTAGTTAAATAATCTGTAATGTATTTCACTGAAAATATATTATTTAAGTATATAATAGCCTTATTCTGTCGATAATATTTTTTCCGAGTTTCAATGCATTTTTTTTGTGAGATCACACGGAGTAGCCTCAACTGGTAAGACTGGAAAAAACGTATTGAGATCCAAGGATTTCCAGTCGGGAGGATTCCCCCTCGCAAACGCAATCCAAAACAAAACGGTACGCCTTCTGTTTGGCATCAGACTTGCTGCAGGATAAGCTTAAAGGACGAGAAATTGGCTTCTACCCGCCGTGAAGGGGCTTCAGTCCCAGGTTTAAATCAAAGTTATTTTTCTCCTGAATTGGCTGCCCTCCAAAGAGCAGGAAGAATAGCCTACCATGTTATTTTCCCCATAGCTGCAAGGATAGTAGATGGATCCATGTATTTCGAAAGTGATAAGTCAATGTAAAAAAAAGTCTGGACCGGAGTTTGCAAGTAGATTGCCAAATCCATTGTCGGAGCTTTCAACCAGTCAACATATCACTCGAACCTTCTGGTCGTTTGTGTATATATATATATATATATATATATATATATATATATATATATATATATATATATATATATATATAAAGATAATATTTACATGTCTTAGTGATAAGTATTTGTTGTACACTGATTGTTCTATTTACTGAGTTGAATATTGATCACTGTCATACAAGTAAATCTGATTTCATTTGTTTTCTGTTTGTCTGTTACAAATTGAGACATCATAAGAATGATGTATCATATATTTATACATATTTATATTCACATATATATATATATATATATATATATATATATATATATATATATATATATATATATATATATATATTCCAACCCTCAAATGGAGTGCTGTCGTAGATGGGAAATTGTGCATAAGTAAATACATCACTAAATTCGGACTTACTGACATTCCCAAACTGCGTAGGGTAGAGCTAAATGTCAGGAAGAAAAGGTTTTGATTCTACCTTGTAAAACTTGAAAAGATATCCGCAATATATATATATATATATATATATATATATATATATATGATAAGGATATATTCGACGAAAAATATAACAAACATATTATATATATATATCATATACGTATATATATATATATATATACAAAATTATACATATGTTCATGCTATACATATATCATACGCATATTATGTATATATATAAATACAAATCGTACATATATATCACAAATAAATTAAACATATATATATATATATATATATATATATATATACATATACACATATATATATATATATATATATATATATATATATATATATATATATGCATGTAATTGATTATAGCTGTTTAGTCGGATTACGACTTTTTAGTGTGAGTATGTTATTGTGTCTATATATATATATATATATATATATATATATATATATATATATACATATATATATGTGTATGTGAGTGTATTATGCACACACATATATATATTATGAATATATTCATTTTCATATACAAACATATATTATATGTACATATTCGTATATTATGCATATATATATATATATGTATTGAGCATATACGTATATATATATATATATATATATCATACGTTTATATTAAACACATTTATACATATTTTTCACACATTTGCATATCATACATTTTTATATATTATACATACATATATATATATATTATTCACACATATATATATGAATATCATACATTTTTTTTATGATATAACACAATTTATAATTTATATGTATATATATATATATATAAATATATATATATATATATATATATATATATGCATGTATATATATGGCCATGCAATAAGTGAATAAGTATGTTTTGCTATGAAACTCATCACTTTCTCACTCTCTCTCTCTCTCTCTCTCTATATATATATATATATATATATATATATATATATATATACATATGTGTTTGTGTGTGTTTGCGTGTATATAAAGAGATTAACTGAATAAGAGTATGTTCATACAAGTAATCACCTACGAGTATGTCATTCTACAGTTGTACATATCCATACACATACACTCACAGATATGGTAACTAAATATTTTTTGTGTTTCTATAAGATTCACATTACCATAATATATATGCGTGTGTATGAAAAATTATATCTTATACAAGCACCCACACACACACACACTTATATATAATTAGTATATATAGAAAGTTTCCATTTAAAGATTCATGTTATTCCAGTCATTTTTTTTAATAGTATAATTCATTCTATACTTTCAGTGAGTCTTGTTATACGTCGAATTATTTCTCTACTACGCATGATTATTCCCTTGTTTTTATCCTTGGTTGTCAACCATATAAAAGATATATCAACACGGATCCCAAGCTGTGTTGATCAAAAATTATGTCTGCTTGATATGCGATTATTGCATACATTAGTTTTAATATTCTTATGGCCCTTCCATAATATACGTAGTTTGGTATTTTGTGGCAGGCTCTCTCATAGTGTAGTATATATCTCTGCTATTTTATACTAAATATCATTTGATATTTTCAAACAAAGATCTTACTTACGAACTGCATTCTATAAATATTTTTGACAACTTTGGATCAATGATTACACACACATACACACACACACACATACACGTATATATATATATATATATATATATATATATATATAGATAGATAGATAGCCTTAACACTAAACGTTTCAAAATGTATCATTGTGTCATTTCAGTCACTTATTTCCAAACATCTGTAGTTTTCTTCAGTGCTTCATGTTTCACGCCTACTTTGATATTTTGGGACTATGTGTATTTTTTTCTTTTCTTGGGATCATCTGCAGTTCACCATGAACGGTTTCGGGGATTTTAAACAAATGTTATATTAACATGGTACCATAGCAGTGTTGATCAAACACCACTTTGCATTTAGGTATGATTTTAATATTCAGTTTATGTCATACTAAACGTAGCTTGTTATTTCATATTGGGCATTATCATTATGTATACATAGGGATGTTATTTTATACTTAACATAATTTATCTTTGTAGATTTTTTTCAAACACAGGCCTTACACATGCAACTTGCCCCCAAATCTATTTAATGACGGAGGATCATAAGTATAGCAACAGATGTGAGTTTTCGTTCGTTTCACCTCTATTGAGTGTTCACCCATGTAAATATCAAATGTTTTATGTCGGTTTTCAGGGCGCATGAAAACCTACTCATGATATCGTTTTTTAGAATACTAATTACACAAAAAAACTTCTTCCGGTTGATTCTCTATTTATATATTTTACCGAAGAATTTGACATGTTTTTCCTTCAACCTAGAAGTTAATGTTTCCACGCCATGTACCACCTTGCTTCCATCAATTTATATTTTCTTTTAATTTATCAAGTGAATAAGCCTTATATACACGGTTAAAACGATACCAAACCATATTCGAGCCGGTAGTAACACTTCAGTGGACTATTCCATTAATATAGCTAAGCAATTTGTTACTAGGCATTCTGTGTTCGATCCCTCCTGCCCAACTACTTGTCTGTCAAACAAATGACCGAAGCCAAACTTTTCCCCTTTTCCTTGTTGCAGTCAATACAATGATCTTTCACACTGACAAAAAGACGAAATCTTTCCAACATTAATACACATTCATTTAATTTAGATTTATACGTATTTCTATATATATATATATACCAAAATGTATAGTTTACGCATACACATTATTTATAAAGTAAATATGGTGTAAAATAAGGTAACCAGGGTGAGTTGGGGCAAATGGAATACATCCAGTGAAGAGAAAGAATTGCCTACTTTGTCTGCTTGACGATATAAATGTCTTATGACAGATTTTCAGTGTTATCTTCACTAACCGTAAAATTTGCTGTTTTCAAGTTTGTTACCTCGACAAGGTTATTATTGCTGTCGAAGAATTAAAATGAGATATCTTCTCAGTATGAGTTATGGTTATATAATGCAAGGAGGATGGAAGATGAGGGTGTATGGGTGAGAACCGAACAAATTTATTGGAAAATTTGATTAGGCTTTGAATTGTAATAGCGTCAAGAAGGAGATGAAGAAGACTTATAAGAATAGTGAGGAGAAGAAGAGTACGAAATACAGTCAGAAGAAGAAGAAGAAACTTATAAGAATAGTGAGGAGAAGAAGAGTACGAAAGACAGTTAGAAGAAGAAGAAGAAAAAAAAAGAAGAAGAAGAAAAAGAAGAGGAAGAAGGAGTGGGTGTGAAGAGAAGTAGAAGGAAAGGGAAGGAGAAAAAAGGAATAAAACTTGGAGAGAGTAAGAAAGAGAAAGAGAGTGAGAGAAAGAGAGTTAGGATAAGAAGAATAGACGTGCAATATGAACGAATACATATATCAAGTGGATGAATACAAAGATTAGATAGAGGAACGGAAAGACAGTGAACAAACTGGAAGAAAATGTGAAAAAAATAAAGTTGACAGAGAGGATATGAAGGAATAAAGAGTTGGAAGATATAAAGGTGAGTAAGTACAGAAAAAAATTTTGTAGTAAAAAAAGGAATGAATAGAGAGAGGGCATAGAAAAAAAGATGTCAAAAAGCAAGTGTCAAAAAACCCCCGGAGGAATTATAAGGCGATGTAGAAGAATAAAAAGCAGGGTGGAGGGATATGAAGAAGAAGAATTCGAATGAATAGGAAGAGGGTGTAGGAAAGAATGGTGTCAGAAAAGACATGGAGGAATTTTTAAACAATGTGGAGGAACAGGGACTAGTACGGGGCAATGTATATTTATGTGAATGAAAAGAAATGGAAAAAAAGGTGTGAACGAATCTGATGGCCCCTAGGGTTAGATTCCACTCCTAGTTCTATTACGACTGAAGATGACTGCTCTCAACTCTTGTATCGTATTGTATTGCATCGTATATAAAATGTTTTTGAAAGAATACATTTTTTTTAAATTTTAGGAGTATATAGACAAAACAGTATAACTAAGGGCGCTGGAACACACAAGCATACAGATTTATTAAAAGGAGATGGAACCACTCACCACCTTTGGTGGCTGTGGTTGTCCACTGTGAGTGGATAGAATAATGGTGTAGAAACAATACATCGAAAAAGAGGCGTTTTTGTTATCTGACAATGTGAATTTTTCAGACAATCGTTTGTGTTGTGACGTTTACATGATATTCCGGCCGAAGCATTCTACGGCTTTTCCAGGTGTGCTATCCGAATGTGATGCCAATAAACATATTCTTTCTTTCTCCCATGGTAGCAATGCTTATAACTTTCAATTGTTTTTCTTCCCTTTCCTTGTTACGCCTGGATTTTCATACTCTGACTCTTTTGAGTACCGGAAGTCACATCGAATTGAAATGTAAGTAAATGCTAAATCCATCTCTTCGTGCCCCTCTCAGGAGTCTTTGCGCTTGTTCTGGGAAATTCAAACCTTCTTTCGCCTTTTTCTAAACATGATATCTGCATATAATAAAGAATCTTTGAATTTTCAGCTAAAGTTACATTGGTGTGGTATATACGTGTGATACATACATACGTTCTTGCATAGATATATAAACAGTGAGACAAACTTAAAAACTGAAGAAACGTGTCAATATAATCGCTGACATTTTTCGTTATGATGAATGAAAGGGTCAATGGATGAAAAAGCTAACGAGAGGAAAGTCGCTAAAAAAAGTTTTTCTTAAGAAGAGGCAGAAGGAAATCAAGAGATGTAGAAGGGGAAAAATGAAAGGAGAGAACTGTAGAGGAATAGAAAACGGAGAAAGAATTGGAGGAATAGAGAGAGAAAAAATAATAGAGAAGAAAATGAAAGAGAAGGAAATCAGGGAGCAGTGAGGGAAGCAAGATGAAGAAAATAAGGATCAGTAAATGGTGGAGAAAAATAGCAGGAGTCGGCGAATAGAAAAAAATCAGTTGGAGACAAAGCAGGAGGAATGGTGAGAGGATGAATTTAATAAGGGGGAAGCAAATCTTTGAGGCAGAGTAGGAGGAGAAAAATGAGGATAGGGATGAGAATAAGGACATTGGATGTAATTCTTTTTATAGGGAAGTTACATGTGGAGATATAGAGAGAGATGAAAAAAAATAAGGTTGAAAGATTCACGAGGAGATTGGTGCCAGGCATAAGTAACACAAGATACACGATATAGAATAGAATTAAGTGAAATAACACATGAAAAAATAATCGAGAGAAGAAAGGTGGAGGGATAGAGATAGATTGAGAAGAAAATAGGTCTGGTTAGTCACACAATAAAAACTGTCGTGAAATCAGTGCAGCACTGATGCTATGTTTGGGATGATCAATTAAAAATTGGAAAAAGTGCTAATCAATTAATAAGTCACTTTTCTCGACTTTTGTTTGGAAGTGATCACAAAAAGTCAAAATCCCCCCCCCAAAAAAAAAACAAGCTTTAAAGTTGCTGGACACAAAATAAGGGACCAATTTAGCATGAATTTCTATTGAAGTTGAACCTTATACTAAAAACCATTTGTCGGGCAATTAAAAGAAATACGTTTCAGAAATAATTGGGAGAAAATGTTTTCTTTACAGCCCTATGGCTTAACTTGTGTGTCCTGCACGCCTGATACATACGTAGCCAGCCAGACAGACTGACTTAAAAACTGAATAAACCTATGTTGATGCTTTGGTTGACAGTCTCTAATAAAGCAGAAACGAAATTTGTGGAAGAAGAGAAAGAGTAATAACCAAACTCTTTCTTCTGTGTTCCCTTTCATATGCAAGTAGAAGGAGGAGAGGAACAAGAACAAAAGAGAAAAAAAGTAAGAATGACAAATAGAAAGAAAGACAGAAAAACTACAAACATGGATGAAACAGAGAAAATTACCTCCGAAGAAGAAGAGTTACGACAGCACTGATAACAACTGCGGTTGCAACGAGAACAGGAAAAAAGAAAATAAAAATTGGACAGCCCCAAAAGGTGGCTAACAATCTAGACGGTATAGGTTGTTGGGCTGAGGAAGACGGGGGACAAAACAGAATAGGTTACCAACATGGGCCTCATCACTGGACAGTCATTTTCTACCTCGTAAACCAAAGTTGTTTGGCTTCGAGCCAACTTAGTTGTTAAAGAAATTTAGGCTTCAACGTAGATAATACCTCCTGAAGCAAACAAGTGCGTGCGCATGCGCTTACACATATAAACAAATAAACACACATATACAGACACATACGCACACAAATACATGAACACACACACATACGCACACTATGCACGTTTATGAATGTGTACGTTAGCCTATTGGAATGTTCTATTTAAAGTATATACTTTGGCATTTGTGTCTTTATTTATACTTACAGGACCAATATAAATTCGACACTCGACTCTTTCGGTATTTAACAAGACTACCTTAATGCAGAACAAGGCCAAAGGTGGGTACCTGTGGCTAATAAGATTATGTTGCACCAATCCTACAAATTTGGACAGTCTGCCTGATACAAGAAAAGAATCAACATTCGAAATTCTGGCTTTTTATGTGATTGAAAATATACATCTGTCTCACGTAAGGAGCGCCAAATCACATGAATGCTACAAAATTGAGATGGACAGGACACTTAGTGAGAAGAGAAAGGAACAGATGGAGCAAAATGTTGACCAACTGGTGCCCGTGAGGCATAAGACGCGGTAAGAAAAGACCAGGCATGAGATGGAGGGATAAGATTGGAAAGTTGAGGAAATAGGGCAGCAGTGGACTTACAACGGCTATTTATTTATATATATATATGTTCTGTCACATCATAGAGATTTAGTACCGAAACTTATTTATAGAAAAATTTGTTTGTTGAAACATCTAATTCCGCCTTCAAGCGTCAGTCTAATGCACCATTTCGATTCAACCATAGCCCAGGGAAGATTTTTCACCTTATTGCACCAAGACAAACAGTTACAAAGCGTTGGCTATTACCAATTCTTTTGTGAAAGTGTAGAAAAAATTGCCCCTTCTTTCCTCGAGACACGCCAGTGAAATTTGCATAAGTGTTCGGGCTGAAGATCGATAAGTATTACGCGATGAACCTATAGTAGTCATATTGTATTCACTACATCTATTCGATTGCCATACTACGGAAAAATTGGCATCAACTTGCTTTCGATATATTTTTCAAGTATTTGCCATGTCATCACATGTTGTGGGCACTGCCCAAGAGATCCGGTGAATTCTGACTGATTGAACAATTCGTTTTTGTTTCGGCGGACCGGGAAATAAAGAATTCCATTTTTCTATCTTCCCATTTTAGAAATTCTCCCTAGATTCGAGAAGCATTTACAAGAAAGACACAGAGAGACGGACAGAGAGAGATTGTTCTTCACCGTAGGGTAATGGTTAGCAAGCTGGTCTGGCAGATTCGGGATTAAGCAGATGTTCCATAGGGTTGCTTTTAGACCTAATCTATATGAATAATTATATAAAATGGTGCACGAATAATCCGTCGCATAGCACAGAGTTGTTCGCTGAATTTTTATCTAAAGTTATCACTGTATAAAGTTCGATAAAAATTCGCGTCTTAATACTATCTGAATTTATGCTAAATTGGTCCCTAGTTTACGTCCAGCAGCATTCACTTTTGTTTTGTCTGTTTTTTGTTTTGTTTTTCATTTAATCCGTATAATCCAACAAATGGTGACAGAAGTTACTTATTTATTGATCACCACCTTATTCCATATTTGAATTGATCAACCCCAATGCAGCATTTTGACAATGGATGTTAGGAGCATGATGGTTTCTATTGAGTGACTAATCAGACCTGTTAGATTAATCTCTCTGTGGGACTTGATGACGGCAGTGGTGCACCCAATGAGGATCGAGCTCTTTGAGCGTGCAAATCGTTGAGCAAGACAAGTTTCATAGTCATTGCATTTTGTTCGGTGTTTATTGGCGATTAGCATAAGAGCTTATCAGATATGCATATATTTTTTATAAGGAAATCTAGAATCTGTCAGTTCCTTGATCTGTGTGTCTCCCTGTCAGTCTTTGCAGGTGTTTTTTTGTGTCTATTTGTATATCGATTGCTGTCTGGACGTATGTCAACTTATATATCAATATGTTCCAGTTTATTCGACAATCAATCAATTATTATCATATCAAGTTCCTTCCAAACGCAGCAATCGATCACTCAGTGCACATGCAAACATATTTTATATACATACATTTTATATATATATATATATATATATATATATATATATATATATATATATATTTATTTATTTATATATATATATACATATGTATATATATATGTATATACACACACACACATATATATATATATATATATATATATATACATACATATATATATAGTCTAGAAAGCTTTACAGCTTTAAATTCAATTTATCAAAGAAATCAAAACTATTTCGTGTCACTTCTATGACTCATTTCCCAATATCAGTCAATATTAATTATCTTCAGGGTTTTGTTTTCTTCCGATGTTTTACATCTACTCTGTTATTATTGTATGATGTGTAAATTTTTGTTGGGATCATCAGCTGTTTGCTATGTAACTGTTTCGATGATTTTTAGAACAGAACAGTTATATCAAAATGGCACCCTAGCAATGTTGATGAAACAATATCTGTCTTTCAGCAATGTTTTGACATATAGCTTATGTCATGCATTTAGTTTGTCATTTTATTTTGGGTATTATCCTGTGTATGGACAATATTTTATACAACAAATCATTTGATTTTTTTTAAACAAGGCTCACTTTCATAAGTTACCCCCAAAAACGTATACCTCGATGAGGGATCAGTAAATATAACAACAGACGTGACTAGCAGTTCGTATCATATATATTGAGTGTTCAATCAGGTGAATATCAAATCGCTTATGTCAGATACATAAATTATACAGATTTCGAACCGTGAAAGAGTAATTTCGTTAAGATATGTGTCTGGGATTAAGAGTTCAGGGGAATGGGTATATCCCTTTCAGTGGACATAGAAAAAATGAATGCAAGCAGCCACGCCAAAATAAATTTGACCAAGGTTGCATTTTCAGCTACTTTGCACATACTTACTTCTCTCTTCATTTTTATATACATTTATATTGTATACATTTTCTCATAGATAGCAAATTTATATGATTCGTGTAATATCTTCAGATCAACCAATGTATTTCATTTGGAGGTTCAAAGTAATAAACGAAGAAAATATTTTTCAGCTTACATTTCATAATTACAGAGATGTGATAGAAAATATGAACTGGACAGTTACATTGGCACCCTTATTTAATATTTTATTCCTGACCCTTTTGTGATAATTTCTGTAGATTTTTTGTAGCCATCTATTAGCTTTGTGCAACCATCAGCAAGTCATTTCTTCCGGTCACCCTTTACAATTCCAGATTTTTGGTCTCTCCAAAAATTTCCAATAAGTCTGAGATTGGGAGTCATTGCTGGCCGGTTGAAACATCCAATTTTCCCCTTTTCAACCATTCTTGACCGATTTGGGCCATACGCTTTTCGTCGTGTCGGAGCAACCGTGATATTCGTACCAAACCTAGTTTCCTTTAGCTCTAAAATCCCTCGGTGATCCTTTGATACGGTTAAGGCTTCCTGTACAGGAGTTAGTAAAGCAGACCCCACAAGCCTGGACCTTTCACATTGCTCAAGTGTAAGGAGAGTGCTCTTTTCCTCATTAGCCTCGACAATAATTAAATCGTTGGTGTGCATAACTGAGAGGTTCTATCTTGGTAGTGCCTTCATTCATAACATTTCCCCAGAAGGATGCAATCTTAGGTAAACATTAGTTATTCTGTTCTATGCTTTTTGATTCAGCAGTGAGTTCCTCCTTGGCTTTCACTTAAAAAGGAAACATGTTCCGTGCGTCATATCAGATGTTCTTCTAAAGGAATTTCAGACTCTGCAACTCAACTGCACCAACGGTACGTACTTCTTTTCTTTTAAGTTGATGGTCAGACCCATGAACTAAGAGATTGATTTGGTGTCCTTCTACTTTCCCTAACGACATCTCAAGTGAATTACTTGAGAGTGTTCGTTCCCTCTTCAAGCAATACAAGATAGGTCTGGGATTTTCAACAAGAGGGAAGATCTTCATCGAGGAAAGATTTACGGACACAAAGCGGTGAGATCGGGACCACAGATTGGAGGATTTGCACCGAGAGAATATTGATATTTGAACGAATTTTACACTGCACCTCTTGAGTCGTATTAACTTAAAAGTGTTATAAAATTCTGGAATATTATGGAAAGAGTACGTGGGCAAAAACTGTCGAGATTAATTAAGACTATATTTGATCAAATAATACCTCTAGCGGGAATGAACTCCAAACATGGCTGTGACATACCAGTGGCTATATATTTTATCAATAGATCAAAGTGTAAGTGTGTGAGATTCATGTCTTTCCCCAGGGACATTTCGTGAAGTGAACAAATTCAACCGGAATTCAAATTAGGTTTTGCGATTCTATTTTCTTCGACAATAAATGTTTTGCAACCTCGTAATTTCGTGAGATGGAACTCTTTTCCGAACAAATTACCCTATTAAGTAATTCAAGGGCTGAGCAAAAATAATAGAATTTGATATATTAACGTAATCTGCATTCACCGGATTTCCTATTGATCAGATTTATTCTAATTAAGAGAAAGAGAGATAAAAAGACAAAAAAAATGACTAATGAAAAGCTTAAAAGAAAGCATCGAACTTTGGTTGAAATAAACGTTGTTCTTGCTGTTATAGTCGCGGTGGCAGTAACAGAACTTGTAATCGTAGTAGTCAGTCTGGTTCTTTAAATCCTAATTAAATGAAACTAAATATTCAAGCTGATTTATTGTGCGTCACGTAACCCATGCCATGAGTCTTCATTTCTACGCATGCGTCATATAAATGGCGGCTAAAAGACAGCAACCGGAAACATTTCGGACATTTAATGGATGCTTTTTTTAATTTATTTATAGTTAGGATTCCAGGAAAAGGTGCTGATTTCAGCCATTTCTCCTATCATATGTAAGTCCATTAATTGTCGATTCGTGGTGTATATGTTCGGAATTTTTTTAATGTTTTTTTTCTTACAATTACTCTTTTTTTTGGCTTTTATTTGTACATGTCTCATATAATTGACTTTCAAATTACAATAAAAAGAAAAGTCTTTTTATATTCAATGTCCCATAAGAGGTCACTGACCAGTGAATCAATCATTAATATCAGAGCAAAACTACTAGATTTAATTCGTTAGCCTTCAGCTCCATTCAACTTAAGTAAGATTAATATCCATATTTCAACTGGAAAAAATGACTTTGTTTTTCAATTCTCATTACATAAATTCAGTCTATTGAAAACGTGATTGACGCAGGCTCTCGATTTATTTCGCCTACCTATTTCAGTGTTGGTCGGACTTACAAAACACCAGCAGTACTATCTTAGCTGGACACTATCTGTCTGATGGCACGTAAAATCTGGAACGATCAGTTGTTGTGCAGCATTCTGGGAATGAGCTGAAGCATCCGTCTTTTGATGCCTGCTTATGGCAACTATCCACTACTGCAGGGTTGTTCAACCCGACAAATGAGTAATACATGGCGACAACATCTCACAGAAACACCCAAAGCTTGACTCGGAATGATCTTCCGAAATTTAGACTAGATAGGTAGCCGAATCTGAATAAATGCCAAATATTTAAGTACCCCAAGATATGCTGACGATATTGTCTTCTTTGTTGAGAACCTTCATGAAGTACTTTTCTGTTGGACGAACTGAATGAGTAAAGCAAAAATGTAGGTCTATGTACAAATTTCGGCATAACAAACGTCATATGCAGCATCTGTTGAAGATAAAGACAAAATGGGCTAAATCGAGAACGCCCAGCCTAGGACAACAAATATCTTCAAAATCTCTAAAAGGAGGTGAAATCATACAAAGAATCACCTTAGGTTGACAGTTTTCGGTAGAGCAAGCTAAACATTCAAGAACAAAAAAGTCATTTTATTTTTCAAAAGGGAGGGTTCTCAACCGATGCGCCCCTAATAAGTAGTTACAGTCCAACGGAAATCCAAGTTGGCTCTTAAACTGAGAACCATAAGAGATGTGCAAGATAAGCTCATACTTAACATGACATTATTTCCATTATTATTCGGACCATCCCCATCTTTGTTGTTTTTCATACAACGTTTCGGCCGTTGTACTCTACGGCCTTCGTCAGGTAACATCTGGGAGATTTTGGGAAAGTAACAAACCGAACCCTTTATTTCTCCGACGGGGGTATATCGACCGTACTCCCCTCTTTTAGCGTTAGTAGTATTCATGGACACATAGCGCAGTGGTTACAGCATCAGACAAATTACTGTTAAGTAATCTGATGGTACTAGGTTCGATCCTAGTGTGAGACAGTATAACGATACCTCATCTCAAAAATTCCGAGATATATTAACATGACATGTTGAAATCACAGCACAGTGAAATATAGAAAAGCAGGGGCCTGAGAGATTATGGAACCTTCAGAAAAGACAGATGGCAATAAACAGGTCATATTGCAAGAATGTCTGATTAACACAGGACGTCATAACTCGCAACAAGGAGATCATGTGTGAATTTATGACCGGGAGAATATGATATGACGAGGCGATTTAGACGTTTTTAGGAGATATCGCTGCAAAATGCGATTGTGAAATCTGACGAGTCTTGGGACCTACGATTCAGCAGTAGGAATTGCACAGAGACTTGTGGCAAATCACTCCCGACTAGTAACCCCTTGAGATGTCAGATTTAGGAATACCAGTATGTGAAGATACTTCCAAGAACTGAATGACCCCACCTTGCACAGTCCCAGGTCATGCTTGAGAAATACCACCGGTTAGCTTCCCTCTGACAACTCAGGACGTTACTCAAATGGAAATTTCAATTCTAATGTTAAAGCTTTTGATACGTTTCCCTTGAAACCTGTCCGAATCTCTTTTGGTTTAGTTAGTAGGAGATTATCATCAATTCTTTGGGTTTGGGAGACTGAAATTTTTTTTTGTTTTTGAAAATCTAGTTCGTTCTATCGAAAGCTTACCAACCTGATGAGCTATTAGTATTCATTTAGCTCTAGATTAGCTTGGTCATTAAACATTTCCTCATGGCGCACCGCCTATATCAACTGACGTTAGCTTACTCTGTCATATAGAAGTAGAGATACGGGGCACGCAATGATGATCGAACATATATAGGAATTCAGATTATCTGTTCGATTAGCTTGCTGGTCTACTGTTCTCAATACGTTCTTATATTTAGAAATAGCAAATTCTTGAACAGCGCAATAAACATGACGCTCTCACTGAGGATTAAACTCTACTAAAGTACTAATTATCTGTTGGGAAAGTTTGGTTTCCATACAGTAGTTCATAGAGTGGCGCCTATATCGACCAGCCTAAGCTTAGTTTAACACAAGACCACAACTATGGGGTACTTAGTAGAGATAGATCTTACAACACAAAAGTAATATCTGGGATTAGCTTCGTAATCATTACTGTACGGTGTTGCCCTTTTCGACCTTACTCTACATACGAAAATTATTTCGAAATTAAACCGAATCTTCTTAATTTTCTTCCTTAAATGTCTACTTGTCAGCTAATAACTTTCTTGAATTTTCTCCGTATCAAACCAAATTCAATAATAAAAATAATATGATGTAAAGGCAGAGGTAAAAACATATCAGAAGACAGCTTGATCTGTGGAATACTTTCTCACACTGTCTGTGCATGGCTTAAAAGAGTGCGAGAAAAAAGACATACCAAATGTCTTCTATCGATGTAGGAGTTTGGAGGTGGCAGTGAGAAGGCGCCTTTTGACTTTTCCTAAATTAAAACTTGCTCCTCTCTTCAATCCTGTCTGTTTGCACACACTCGTTGTAACTCATACATGAAATGTGATACTCTGGGTGTTAAGGGCGGATAGGGTTCTCCTGGTAACTCTGGTTGTAATTAAGTTTTACCAATCAATCATGCTGGCTTTAAACACTTTGTTTTTGTGGCAAGATGGATTTGGTATGTGGCCAAGATATTCACCTGACGTCAGTCTTCCTGAGAATTTAGGAGCCACCATCACAGAGCGTATTAAAAATGTCCTCTTGGGGTTTACTTAAAGTACAATCGCTCTCTATACAGCATTAGATATGGGAGATTGGAAACATTTTTGGTGTAAATAAGAGCCGAACAACTGCTGCTCGCCACCAGGCCAGTCTGATTTTCCAAGTTGTAGATGGTAACCTTGCATTATTGAGCGTTTGGTTTCTGATCAAGCTGATTTTTCTATTCTTTATGTTAGAACCTTTTTTGTACTTCACTTGGAATGATTCTTGACCTTGCAAATCTTTTCTTCTTATTTCATTCTCCAGATTTTCCTTTGCAGGCTGGCAGTTTTATTCTCCGTTTTTTATGTTCTTTCTTACATAAGCTGGTTGATTTCATTCAGGCACATCGGTCTCCCCAACTCGCCTCTGATATTCTTGGTCCATTGGCAGGTTTGATGGGTTTCTTTTTGTTGTTTTTGGTTTCAGATTGTTCTCGACCTTGGGATTGGTGGTCGACGCTTTGTTCATGGTTTCCCATTAGTTTCGAATGCTTGACATCATCTTTACTACTTTCTCATTGCCATGTCACTGTCATGTTCTTCCTTGGCTTGGTGTTGTATTTCTTGAAGGTCAGCGATGGTAGTTTCTGCTTGTTGTTCTTCACCGATTGATAGTATCTCGTCTCGTCTGTTGATTATCTTATCCGTGGTTGTGTAGGAGTGTTCTATCAGACATTTTGTCGGGTGTTCTTGAGTTCAAGGCCCGGTAGTTTCTTGTTTATAATGATATCGCCTTTGACGTTTGACTGTTTGGTTGCATGTAGATTTAGTATTGTGGGGTGTTTTTATTTCTCGCCAAATATTGAAAGCAGCTTTAGACGTTGGGATTCCTGAAGGGTTTAGCGAAGCAGTGTAAAAACGCTTCTATTACCCTTTCATCCTGAGCCAAGTCTGTCGCGTTACCTTTGTTGGGATTTTAGTTGTACATTGAAGACCACCGTGAGTGGTCTCGGCGTGGTATTCCTCGAGTACTTGGGTAGAATTTGTCCTACTTGCAAACTTTTCGATTCCAGTCTGGTTTCTCACTGGGGGTCGATGTCTTTGCTGACCTGCGTGTCGATCGATGCTAGGTGAAGACTTAGTAAGTCGTATTGGCGTAATCATGTCCTTCGTATCCGCCCATATGTAGAGGATGGTTCGTGGACATCACAATACTTCATATAATATTGTATGTAACACGTTAGGGGGTTAGACATCCGCTTTTGAGAGTTTAAACTTAAACTCCGCAGGAGAGTTCCCAGTTTTTTTAAAGCATATGTTACAAAACACTTGGATTTTCTTATGCCTTTATTATTATTATTATTACTTCATCGTTTCATGGAATATTATAAAAATTTTCTGAAATATCAGCGAATTTTTTCATTACAAATTTGAAATATTCTTCAATTGGTATGGAACAGTTTTTCATATTTTCCACCTTTAATTTTTCTTTACAAATAAATTATGAATGTTTAATTGTCTGATTACAAAGAAACACTTACTTTATCAACTTGGAAAAAAAACATCTCTGCAATCTTCATTTTCTCATGTAATTCTTTTTATTGAACAATATTGATGTAAACATGATTCTATTAAGAATGTCCGACATTTCTATGTGTAGCTTCAAATCTTATCTGTTTTCAGCAATTTGAAATGTTTAACCTATCTTTTAAAAAATTCTGTGTCAAGATACAAAGAGTTTTTCTTGCTAAAACGTATAAAGTCGGAAAGTAGGGTGAGCCGGTGCAATGGGCTGAGAATTCAATTTATGCTACCTGTTCAAAGCTGAATATCACGGTAAAACCTGGTTGATGAGATAATCGGGAAAAGAGGGGAAAGGGGAGATGAAGTAGAAATAAAGGGATTTTAGATTTAAAAAAAAAATACGAAATAAACAGTGTGGCAATAAAATTCAAAAGTCTGAAAAAAAAGCTCCGGTTAGTCACTCAATAGAAACTGTCACATGAATGTGTCTTGGCAGAATGCCGTGTGACAGGCGATCAATAGAAAAATGGAAGATGGGATGATCAAAGAGTGTTACTTTTCTAGCCCTTCATTGGTCTATAATCACGAGAGAAACCTGAATTTTAAAAAAAAACAAACATGAAAATTGAGAGACCACTTCGGCATCAATTCATAATGCAAATTCATCTCCTCATTCAAAAGACAATTTAGCAGGGCAACTTTCAGAAAAAAACAAAACGGTCTTCTAGACACAATAAAGAGTAAAAGTCCAAGTTTTCTGCTCTATAGCTGTTGTAGTCTGTATGCACAACATACACATTCATAGCAACTCAACACAACTGGAAAATTGAAGGAAACTATGTTGACAGTCATGGTAACTAGCTTACGTTGACAATTTCTAAATTAATGAAGTCTGAACAAAAAGAGAAAGGAACCAAATAATATATGTAAAAGATTTACTGACGGAATATGACGATGGTTGGTATACAATTTATTCAGAGCTAATAATCTCATTAATCAAATGGAGTAAAAAAAATTTAGATTAGTTTGTTACTGGCCCGTCTTCAGAGTAATAATTATTAACTGAACAGGTTTATAAGTATTATGTGAATGAATTGCTTATGATTTTACTAAAAATATTATTTTCAATATCAAATTGCATTGGAATTATTTTTCTATTAAAGTGCACTGGATTATATTGTAAGTCGTTACGAATTAGATTTGAAAAGTTCATGAAATGAATACAACTCAGGGATACAGCATGATATAAAATAATGCAACGTTCAATGCATGATGGGTTTATAAGATTTAGGTGAAAGAAATTCAAGTAAGAATATAATACTCTCAGAGAGGGAATATATCACAAAGAACCAACGTTTTAGCAAAATTCTGATAAAGGAAGTGCCTAGAAATAATAGACATCCTCCACCAAATGTGATGACTTGTCTAAAGAAACCTAAACTGGACAGGGACATGTTTGTATAGCAAATACTTTATCTCATCATATATATATATATATATATATATATATATATGTGTGTGTGTGTGTGTGTGTGTGTGTGTGTGTGTGTGTGTGTGTGTGTGTTTATGTGTGTTTATGTGTGTGCTTATGTGTGTGTATAGGAACACACCGATTGACGTCATGATTAGATTCCCGAAAACTTAAAATAAATTTGAGTAAAACCTGATTTACAACAGGCGCAGTTCTATGAATAAGGGGTTATTTGATTTATTAAAGAGTAGAAATTTTACATAATGTCTAGTCGAAATGATCAGTCAATTTGCAATTCCACCCACAACATCTCATATTATCGTATGTGTTTGTCGATTTCTTTCCAAAGAAGTCATCAAAACGATGGTTTTCTCTCTCTCTCTCTCTCTTTCTCTCTCTCTCTCTCTCTTTACATATATATATAGAGATATAGATATATAATACATACTCTCTTACATTCTCACTGACTCAACGTCTCACATTAGCACAACACACTTCCTCTCTCTCTCACACACACTGCCTTTCCCAACCTCATCCCCTTCTTTTCTCACACACACTCTCATACTCACACACAACACTCCGTAACACCCAGACATTCTCTTTCTCACATGCATAATTCTCTTTAACATTAACACACAAACTTACTCTCTCATAATCTCACACACACGTGTACTCTCTCCCTCGCGAACACATACAGATTGTTTTTAACAATCACACCTAAACGTTCTCTCACCATCACCAAGACCCACTCCCTCACCATCGCAAACATGTTCACACTCACACACTCTCTCTCTATCTGTTTGTCAGTCCGTCCGTCTATCTGTCTCTCTCTGTCTCTGTCTCTGTCTCTGTCTCTCTCTCTCTCTCTCTCTCTCTCTCTCTTACACACACGCACACACATATCACAAAAACGATTGTTCAGAGGAGAGAGTTTAGTGGAAAGTAGGAAGAGAATAAAACTTGCTGACAAGGAAAGGGAAGAAATGACGGAAGCTAGCGAAAGCGAAAAGAAAATAATCACAAGAAAAAGAAAAAAAAAGAGAAAATCCACCGAGGCTAAAGAATCGCGAAGGAAGAATTATGAGGACAGTACAAAATGAAAACAATCAAGTATTGGACGGAAAAAAAACAACAACAAAATAATAGCTCTGGTTAGTTACTCGATAGAAACCGTCACGTGATCAACATCTTTTGATAGCATGCTGTTCTGGGGGTGATCAACTAAAAAAAAGGGGAAAAAGAGCCGATCAATGAATAAATTACCTTTTCTGCATCTCGTCAGCTGGTGATCACAAAAGCGTACAAATTTTCAAGAGCAGACAGAGTAAGTGATCGATTTAGAATGAACTTACAATACTACTTGACCCCCCGTACACACATACAAAAAGTCTATTTAAAAGCTTATTTAGAGGTGTGTTTGTTTTTTGTTTTTTTTTGTTGTTTTTTTTTTTAAGAAGTTTTCTGGAGGCATAATAGTGAGTGAATATATGAATTTTCAGCACTTGTTCGAAGGATCCATACATATCCAGTTATCCAGCCAGACCTACATAAAAACTTAAGAAACCTCTGTTGACAGTTATGACGACAGTTTCCAACAAAAGAGAAAGACGCCACAAGGGTGGGGTGCAAGGATATCGTGAGAGAAGGACCCTGGGAATTGAACGAACAAGAACATAAAAGGAGAAGACAATACCATAAAAGTAGAAGTATATCAGAATCGAAATGAAAAAAAAATGTAAATTTCGTTCAGACAAGATTCAATTTCACACCTGACTGCTCACTTACTTTGTTTCCAAGGGACCAAATGGAGACGGGCTATAAAACAAATACATATTTAGACAGCCAATACAACATTCAAAGGATATATATATATATATATATATATATATATATATATATATATATATATATATATATATAAGCCAGTGGGAAATGAACTGGCCACAATTTTAACAGCCTCAGAGACCTATTGATAGCCTCTTCTCCACGGTGAAGTGCCGGGTTAAACACATACACGCACATATATATATAATACCCTGTGTAAGTTTTAGTCTTTGTGGCGGGGAAAAATAGTTTTTACTGATTTTCAGTTATAGGCATATTTCCCGTTTTCTTGCTTTGTAGCCGGGGACTTTTAGTTATATTTATAGAAGATGTTTGCAATATCAAAAGGAACTTCAATTTAGAACACATAGATCGTACAAAAGTGTGTGGATTTCCTACAATAGAAAATCACAGTGTGTCATATTTTACTCTAGTCAGAATTCAATCAGATTCAATCGCAAAATTTTTGCTCCTTAAACACCTCCTGACACAACGAAAAGATAGGATTACTTACCACTGGCTTTTGATTACTATTGTCATAGAATAGCTTATGTATAGTCTAGTGAATATATTTCGGTGTTTGGAAGTGTCATTTCAATTATACTAGATTGTTTCAGTCGTAATACGGTGTCTCAATGTTAGTATTTGTTATACTTTTACCATTGTAGGGAATATTGGATTTAGTCATCTTTGATCACCCATACTTCATCTGTCCAACGGGACAAATCTAAGTTGCTTTCTTCTAAGTACTCATAAATGTATTTTCTTGAATATATACTTCCAGTAGAAAGTAAGTAATATCTTTTCAAAATCCAGTCATGTCCTCATTAAATCAAGTAAGTTTTGTCAAGTATTAATTCTATAGGCCTACTTTATTTTGAAAGATTTTTACTTGCAGATATTAACAATCGCGTGATTGTAGTAGTTTTGAATGAGAAAAATGATATTGTTTACGATCTAAAAGTTTTCGTAAAGTAAATGCAATTTTTACGACTTATATGTTACTCCAAGTTGAGACCTAAATAAATAAAATAAAAATAAAATCTCTGAAGAAGATATTTAAATTATAGCAATATGGTAAAATCATTTCATGAAATAGTTCGTGATTATTGCTATAATCTGATGATTGGTGCCTACCTAACCAAGATGAACAGCATAAGCATTTTATGCAGACATATTTTGAGATTATAGATGGAAATTATGAAAGATGTATCTGGTCTACACTCTACGATAAAATCACAAAGAAAGTGAAACAATGCAACAGTCACAGATTTGATTTACAGATATTATAGATGATTGAAATCTAATGGCCGATTGTTTGTGACTTTGTTCTCTGGACGGTATGATAGAAAACACCCACATGAGAAAATACAACCCATCTATTAGACAATAGGAAATAAAGAATCTTATTTCCTATTTGAGATCATAGTCAACAATGTCACCAAAACTGTCAACATAGGTCTCTTCAGTCCCCAAGCTAGTCTGTTTGGTTGGCTGGGTGTGTTTGTATGTATAAATCGTGCGTATGGGAGAAACCAATTTAGCTACTGGGCTGAACATTTACTCCTTATTATTGCACGCTCCTTTTTTTTTTTAAATTTGGATCTTCAGCGATCACTTCCCACCAAAATGCGTGGGATATAACTTTTTTTTTAGTTTATCACCCGAACCTGGCATGCTGCCAAAAAAAAGGACGTTGGCTACGTTATGGTTTCTATTGAGAGACTAACGGACTTATTTATTTGTTTGTTTATCTATATTTTTGAGTATGACCTACAAATGTAAGGCGGTCTATTGAATGATCATGTGAATTGATGTGGTCATTATGACGATATCTGCTCAAACAATGAAGACGGATCGTTTTGGCTTCAAGAAAGTGACAAAAGAAAAGAAACAAATGGTGAATCAATCGAATTATCAAACCGCAGATATTTCTTTCTGCTGTCTTTGTTAATGTCGACTTTACTTCGCTTTTTTCTTTCTTTTTTTAAAACTTTGTTTGTCTAATTTCATTTTTTCCTCCTTTCAGTCAGACGGTTTGTGCATGAGTTTGACTATAGCACCAAGAAGGAATTAATTTGGTGAACAACAACGACAATAATAATAATAATAATAATAATAATAATAATAATAATAATAATAATAATAATAATGATAATAATAATAATAATAATAATAATAATAATAATAATAATAATGATAATGATAAAAGACTGCAACATTAATTGTTAACAGTGACCCAACAGAGGAAGGGAAATGAAAGTGGAAATGTAAACCGCAGCACTGACATGAGAGGCGAAAGAGAGAGGAGACGTTGGCTGAAGACCTGAGGATACTTATTGTCACTCAGCCATCAGCAATGACCACTGGGCAACCGGTGAAGAACTGTAAGCTGCAGTATTACTGCGGCCTATGAGAACTAGGAGAGAAAGGCTGGAGACTTGAGGAGACTTGCTGTCACTCAAACTCCAGCGGTAACCACCAGGCAACTGGTGTGAGATTGCAAATAATAATAATAATAATAATAATAATAATAATAATAGAGGAGACGTTAGCTGAAGACCTGAGGAGACTTATTGTCACTCAGCCTTCAGCGATAACCACTGGGCAACCGGTGTGAAATTGTAAATCGCAGAATTACTGCGACCTATGAGTTTTAGGAGAGGAGGGCTGGAGACTTGAAGAGACTTGCTGTCACTCAAACTCCAGCGGTTACCACCAGGCAACTGGTGTGAGATTCCAAATAATAATAATAATAATAATAATAATAATAATAATAATAATAATAATAATAATAATAATAATGATAATAATGACAATAACAACAACAAACATTAGAAGCAACGCAACAAACAATAGAAGAAAGGTAGCAAACTGATTGAAATGGGAAAGAAAGGGAAGAAATATGGTAACAAAAAAAAGACTCCATGGAGAATTCACTGGACGGAAGATGTCACGGATGAAAGATCATGTACGTTGCTACGCAAAGGGCATCTGAAGAACAGAATCCCTCAGGAGCTTCCCTGGGTAGCAGAAGCTATAAAGAACTCCTGGACTCCGACATCCAAACCGACCACACCATCAAAGCAAGAAGACCACGTCTGGTAGTCTTAAACAAGGGAAAGTGTTGCAAGGCCGCACAGATGGCTGTGTCAGCAGTTAACAGGTTTAAAAACAAAAGAAAACGAAAATTCAGAAAAATACCAAGTCCTTACCGGAGATGATAGAATGTAACATGGAAACAAAGGACGTGCCAATGATATTTGGAAAACTCAAAAGCACAATTAGATGAGGAAGTAATTTGAATACGATCTGAGAGCCTCTAAACATCGACATTGCTGGGATATGAGATGATAATCAGGGAAATGCTATAGATATACTGAAGAATAATCGAGCTTGCTTACCATTGCTCAACAGCATACAACCTAGATATTGACTTAGCTTAGCTTTGTCTAGCAAAGAGGTACCAGACCGAGTGAAGATTAGCCACCCTGACAGAGATTTGCTCTTTGCAAAGATCAGCAAATAAGATAACTTTCCATCGATCGGTACATAAATTTAGCCTTGCCAGAAACAAATGGTTCAGTGTAGCGGAAAGGTTTTTTAGAAAGTAGAAATTGAAATTAGCCCATAATAAAATAAATGATTACTAGGTTCATGTTGGTTTTAATTTTCTATTAATTTACAATTTGGGATTTTACTTATTTCTACGGCTTTTTTTCTCTTTGTTGAGGTATTGATCTGGGGTTGATTTGAACCAATGATTCTATTTTGATCATCGAATGTTCGTTGATATTGCATGTGCCTTTAGTCATTCATAGTTCATATTTTGTTTTTCTGTTATAAAATATTAATTACAACGTTTTGTGGCGGGAATGAATATTGAAATAAATTGCACTGACTGCAGTTCACAGGTGTATAATTATTTCTTCTTGTTAGTTTTCCAGTTCAATTCGTTTATTTGGCTCTAATCGATCAACCCTCACTACTCTACTTTCAGTCTCTCTCCCTCTCTCTCTCTCTCTCTCTCTCTCTCTCTATATATATATATATATATATACATGTATATATATATATATATATATAGCCTTAATTAAACGTCGTCTTGTTTTTCATCGTCATCATCATCATCATCATCATCATCATCATCATCATCCTGCTAGTGTCCGTTCTTGGACACAGACCTTCCCCAAGATTCACCAAACATCTCCATCATGGACATCGCGGGGCCAGTATTTCCTGAATTTATCTAGCTCGTCACGCCATTTTAATTTCTGTTGGCCACAGGACTCCGGTCTTTTTTTCTGATTTACCGTGTCGACTTATGATCTCTCCATGTGAGGTTGAGCATGTTTCTCTCATATGCACGTTGCATGGTTCTCAGTTTGAGGGTCAATCTTTTGGACAGGTTCCATGTTTAAGCTCCAAAGGCGACTATCGGTAGGACCAAATGGTTGTAAACCCTTCTTTTTTTAAGATTAGTGAGATTTTCGTGATTCTCACTCTTAGTTTAATATTGAGGGATTTCCGTTCACATTTAGAACAAATATCAGTCCCCTATTCATAACTTACACACATACACATATTCTTCATCACCTAGCTTTGATTAACTCACACACAACTGTATTAGCATCTCCCAGCTCAAGATGTCTTTGATATCTACCTGGCAGCAACACTAGCCCAATCTAAGGGCATGAAACATTCTGACCATATCGACCCTCTAATCGCCAAAAAATGCCCCTTATTCACAACTTACTCATACATTGGTATTCACCCAAGCTCATTAAACCCAAAAGCACTAAAACCTCACTCCATTTTTCAAAATTTAAAAGTTTACATCCACTCTCACTTAGCTTCAGCTAACACGCTCACATTTATCAACATCCTGACTCAGCTTGTCATCTGATATCTTCCAGGCAGCGACACCAGTCCAACGAGAATGCTTGAATCTTTCCAGACCTCAAGTCCTACTGTTCATCCCTTTGATTCCCAACAAGATCTCCCAGAACGATATTGAAAACTGACAGCTCAACACTCTTTCAGAGACACGGTAACACAGATATTTATCAATCGTCTGAACACTCACTTCACCGACTTATTTTTTACAGAAAAAATCTATCTGATTTCAATGTGATGACCTCAAACACAACACGGAATCAACTTCATTAATTATCAAACCCACCCACTGCAAGTCACCGACCCTATGTAAACACGTCGTCATACGTATCACCATTACACTTTTCGATAAAGCCAGTATGCATAGCGAAGGGTTGAAATATTTTTTAATCATTTAATCATCATAAGGTCTTCTGAAATCGTCATTTCACTCTTTTATATATATATATATATATATATATATATATATATATATATATATATATATATATATATATATATATATATATATATATATATGTGTGTGTGTGTGTGTATATATATATATATATATATATATATATATATATATATATATATATATATGGGAGGGGTGTTCAAAATGGAAGAATGAACAAAGTACATGTGCTGTTTTCCCACGGTCGCCAAAAAAGAACAAAAAAAAACAAGAACTTTTTTAAAAAGTGTTTTGTACGGATAATCGAACTTTGTTTTCAATTGGGATGTGATCACTCTATTCAGGTATCAGTACACGGAATAAATGGATAAAGTTTATCGATAATGAAAAAAAATGCTAATCATCCGGACGAATGGACGTCGACACAATCAATAAAACGGCAGAATGGAAGGGAATGTCTTTGGACATTCAGCAGAGTAGCTAATGGTCACTGAATATTAGCGGAGAAAGTGAGACACTGAAGAAAGGAAGGGAGAAAAAAAGACATAATCGATGTGGGAAGGGTCAAGGAAAATAAACAAAGAACAGAACTAGTTATTCACTCAAAAGACACCGTCATGGGACCAACGTCATTTGACATATTGTATAAGGAGTGATCAATTAAAAATCGGGAAAAAGGGGTGATCAATAAAGGACGCCCTTCTCTCAACTTTTGATGAGCAACAATCGCTAAAAAAAATCTAAATTTTGAAAAAATCGAAAAATAAAAAAAAACGACTGCCAATGCTGTTGAACACAAACTAAAGGATTAATTTAGCGTAAAACTACATAGTTAATTGATCCCCCCCCACTAAAAGTGATTTTCAAAATAACAAAGAATAACTTCTGAACATGATGAGGAGTAAATGTTTAATTTTTCCAGCCCTATAGTCTATTGATGCGACCTACAAGCGTGATAAATTCATTCATAGCCAGTAAGACCAATTTGGGAATTGAGGAAACTAATTTTGACAATTTTGACGGTAGATTTGGTTGACAGTATCTAATTTTGATCGAAAAAAATAGAACAAAAAGTGATAAAAATGAAATTCAGTAGTTAATTTAACGTGATGATTCAGCCAATACATATCCAAGTAAAAACCAAGTACTGAACTTAATTCAATGAATACATAATGCAGGGTTCACAGGATATTTGAGTTAGTAAATCATACATGTTAATATAACACATGCATATCATATTAAACACGAAGTATTGAAGTAAAAGATTCTGAGGTGTTAGTTAATTCAATGCAGACAAACAATTAACTTATCCTGATATACCCAATAAAATTTCGTACATTTTTCTATCTTAAATGCGAATTGCTGAAAATGTTGTGTTTGCTATCAAACTAATCTGATTCTAATTCCTTTGCTTATACGTTGTATCAGAGTTTCGTTAACTAATTCTAAAGTTTGATTACCAGGGACACAGATGGACAAAGAAGACTTATGATAAGTGGTTATTTAAGCCTGGCAACGCTTAGTAATCTTGCTTAAATGTATTTTGATTCAAGTTCTGCTTGGACACTCACAGACATGATGGATCGAATTTCTATGTAAAATCTTTCAGTTGATTAAAAATTAATATGGTTTCTCCTCGCAGTTGGTGGTCCTGAAATGATTACTTTTTTGCTTCTCAAATATTTCTCCTCGATTTGATACATATATATATATATATATGTGTGTGTGTGTGTGTGTGTGTATATGTATATATATATATATATATATCGCACGCACATACACACACACACACACATCACACCCATATATATATATATATATATATATATATGTGTGTGTGTGTGTGTATATACATATATATATATATATATATATACACACACACACATATATATGTGTGTGTGTGTGTGTATATATATGTGTGTGTGTGTGTGTGTATATATATATATATATACATACATATATACACACACACACACACACACGTATATATATATATATATATATATATATATATATATATATATATATATATATATATATATATATATATATATATGGGGGGTGATGTGTGTGTGTGTGTGTGTGTGTGTGTGAGCCTGCCGAGCTATATATGCATCCTCCTATCCATCTGTTTGTTTGTGTCTGTGTGTGCGTGTATGTATGTTTCTCTCCGTGGACAATTTCAATTTATCAACTCCCGAGACGGACTGAAAGAGATGCACTGAAAAAATATCTATATACTTTGGAGTTCTCTTCATCCCCCCCACACCGTAACACGAAAAAATTCCGTGAAATTTAGGCGAGAGAGTTCTTCACTGTCCGTCCATCATGTCACGTTAAAGCAGGCACGAAGAAAAAATCCCTCGCAATAATTAGAAATGAGGATCAACTGATCGATAAGTGGATTTCTTACCAACTGAGCCAAACTGACAAGTTATATATATTCTGGAATATATATATATATATATATATATATATATATATATATATATATATATATATATAAATAAAAGTTTCATTAATGCTCTTCATTAGAAAGAGATGCTTGAGTGGAATTTGACCCTGCAGCAACACGTTCAGTTGTTTTCCCCAACTCTCTCTCTCTCTCTCTCTCTCTCTCTCTCTCTCTCTCTCTCTCTCTCTCTCTCTCTCTCTGTAGTTTTTATTCCTTTTTGTTCAGGACGGATATATATATATATATATATATATATATATATATATATATATATATATATACACATATATATGTATATATCCAGAAGATTCATCTATTTAAGACACATGGTAGGATATTGCTTTTGCAGCAGTCATGTCAGTGAAAAAGGTCCAGCTGCTTTGAGATCAACATTTGGAATTCTTGCGTTCTATCTGAGGATCGAACTCACTGAAGTAGAGATTGCCTGCGACTTTTGCTCGGCAAAGTAGACCATTACATTTTCTTAGGACAGTGAGTCTCCATGAAATCATCAAAAGAAGATAAAATAAAGCTAAGAATCACCCTAGGTTGGCAAGCTTACGATAGAGCAAGCCAGATTTCCAAGAACAAGAAAATCCCTCTGGTCCCCAAAACATGAGTATACAGCCTATGTAGCCTATTGATAGTCATCTATGGAGTTGAAACATGGAACCTGATCAGAAGATTGAGAACCATGCAATGTGCACATGAAAGAATCACGCTCAACTTCACAAGGAGAGATCATAATGAAGCACAAAATATCAAAGGAAAGACCGGAAGTCTGAGACATAGAAACAGTTTGAAAACTCAAATGGCAATGGGTTGGACTTGTTACCAGATTATCAGACGACTGCTCGACTCAAAACATGGATACCCAGAGATCATATACAAAAGTATAACCGGTAGAAAGTAAGATGGTGTGGTGAGGTAGATAAATTCAGAGAGTAATGGCTCTGCAATACCCATGACAGAGATGTCTAGTGAATCTTGAGGAAGGTCTATGACCAATGACAGACACTAACAGGTTGCCGATGCTGCAGATGAAGCACTTTTCAAGGAAAAGTTCTGACAATCATGTAGTTTATCATAGCCCAATGTCACAAGTTTGATACTCTCAATAATAGCCAATAATAATAACCAATAGTACAATACCCGCTCGATAATAAGTACTTCTTGTTGAAGAGTATTGCTATTCGCTTAGATTATCACGGCTAAGTATCACAAGAGTTGGATACCCATCAATCTTGGTCCCAGATATAAGCCTGTTGGTGGGTACTTCATGCTGAGGTGCTGTGATATTCATTTAGCTTAGTCCTGCAAAGTACACATTTTTGGGACACCCTATAAGGATCGAACTCTTTAGCAATTGCAATGATCTGCAATATTCCCTTGTTAGCAAAATCTTCACTTTGAGGTACATTGATAATTACTTAGGTTCGCTAAACGATGCTACTCACGCAAGTATGGAATAGATTGCCCCTACAACGAAGTAGGCACTAACAAATATGTGCGAGATTTTACATGAGAGAATTGAACATGTTTTGGTGATAACTACAAAGCACCCAGAGAGCGCATACTCCTGTTAATGCAATCGTCAGCAGAAGTAATTTAGCAATGATCCGCCCCAAAAATTATTCAGTTCTGTCGTAGCCTAATGTCTATCCTTTCACAAAGTTTCAATGGTATTCATTGAGAACCTTCAGTGATATTGTGTGGTCAAACACGGAGCTATAATATGTGGTTTGGATATACAATTACAACGTAGATGTAACTGCCCATGGATCGCCCCCATTTTTCAATAAGTTTTTCGTAGTCTACTGTCCATTTTTTACAAAGTTTCATTGAAATCGATTGAGAATTTTTAGAAATAACCTCTGGACTATCACAAGCATATACATAAAGGTACGAAAAAAAAAGAAAAAAGAAGGAAAATATGTCTCAGAAAAAGAAACTCCTTAATCAGCTCAAATTTGATGACTTCTTACTCATCCCCTTGCCCACCCCTCCCCTGAACCCCATGGACATCCATTAATTACTTTTGGGGATTCAGGGTGGACAGTAACACGGACAGAGAGAACGACGCGACCAAATTCATATAGGTCGTTGGCAGATGTAATATACTACGATAATGCTTGCTAACCAATCCTGCATGACAATGCAATTGGAGCATTGCAGTTAACATTGATTAATCCAGCAATAATCTGCAAGCTAAGATCGAACTCACAAGATGAGAATTCTTTTATACGAAACTACCGTGCAAACCTTTGCTCAACAATAGGCCACAGTATATTTCTTCCATACTATCTTGTCTACAAGTTTTAAAAAAACACTCAAGGGCAGTATCAGTTTCAAGTTGCTTGAAAAGATTATTCGATTAGTATTTGTTTTAGATTTGTGTTAATTCATGTGAAATCCAGTGAAATCTCACACGTGCTAGCTAGAGCCTTTTTCAGGATGTCACTTCTTCCACTTGTTTTCGGCTGAGAGTCAAAGTATTCAAAAGATCAGCCGTTGGTCAAGGTCAGAAGTAGAGCAGTACTCTATTTGGCAGAGCTCAATTGGCATAGTAAAGCAGTGGTTTATTTAGCAGGTTTGAATCTGCGTAGCTGTGTATCACTTTCTTTAGCAGAGTCGGACTTGCTAAGTAGAGCAGCACTCGACTTGGCGAATCACAATTTACGTAATAGATCAGCAATCCACTCGGCCTAACACGATTTACGCCGCAGAGCAGGAATTTGTTTCGCAAAGTTCGATGTGTGTATTAGAGCAAAGCACGATTTGAAGAAATCGATTCATAGAGCAGAGTAGTTATTTCGTAGAGCTCATTTTGGTATTCAAGTCGAAATCACTGTGAGTGACGTATAATGGGTGACTGGAGTTACGGTTCAAGTAACCAGAAGTTCATTTGCACTGTATCAAGCGCGTTCACTAAAAACAAAATATCGAAACATTTCCCATGTATATACCACCATCTTAGTCGGGTAAAAAGATGTATGTGAGAAATCCAGGGAAGATCAAACTCACTGCGGTAGATAAAGTGGATAAAGACGAACAATAAAATTATTAATATCCATGATTTTCTTCGAACAATATAATTAAAAAAGATTTCCGTATCTCACCTTCACAAATCCCTTTATCCTCAAGGCATCTCTAAAGTGAAATTCCACAAAACAAATACTTACCTGAAATAGAGAGAAAAAAATCCAATTAGTTAAATGAAAAGAACATGAGATAAAAGGATTTATCTAATTTTTGCAGTATCAAAAATGGTCAACTCTTGATATACACGAGTTGTAAGTATGTGATTCAGACTGTAAGATAGCGAGCTCCACATATCCAGACAAGACTTGGCAACTAAACGCCCATAATGCCTAGAAAGACGTCATGTTGAAAAGGGCTTAACATAGATATCGTAAATTATATTTCCCGATAGCAGAACTGTCGAATCTGCAAGGAAAGCGGCTTGTTAAGATATAGGACAATAGAATCGAATACAGGGTTGGGGATGAGCTTTCATTAGTTTATATGAGGTCAGTACTTTAAGTAAAGTAAAAGGAGTAGCAGGGTAACTCCTACCTTCGGCTACAAATAATCCAATTGAAGAAACTGCTGGGGTACTGAGTGAATTTCCTAAGTGAACAAAGATACAATTGAGACTGCTTTAATATCGCTGAGAGGATTCATTATTAGTTCACCGCAGCGGCTAGGAAATTAGTTTAACGATAACATAGGTTATAAGAGGTTAGGTGTAAGATTATATATATATACAGGATGTCCATTTAGTCCTGTATCGGTTTGAAAATTTGATAACACAGATTATACAACTGATAGAACTATTAAGTATATATTAATTGTATGTTCAACTTTTGAAGTTTTATTCTTGATGCAGTATTGATTAATCGCCCTTTGACATGACCACCATCTTTATGGATACATATTTGAGGCCTATCCTTCAACACAGACTTGACCTTCTCCTTCAATTTTTTTTGTTCATCCACAATTTGCAACAAAAAAAATTAACGCCTTACATTGATTGGATCAGCTCTGAAAAACGTTCAGTAACTGGACATCCAAAAAACATTTACTGAATAAAGTTATCTAATGTACAGTTTGAGTTATTAAATTTCAAAACCGGCACAAGTGTATATAAACAATATAAATATATGAATATATATACACAAAGAGAGAGACAGAGGAGAAGGGATGAGAGAGAGAAAGGGATATAGATAGACGGAAAGAAACTGAGAAAAATGTACGCAAAGGGAGAGATCTATATGTAGATATGAATGTATAGAGAGATCGATATATATATATATATATATATATATATATATATATATATATATATATATATATATACGCAGATGGATATGTGTGTATATAGATAGAAATGATATGCATATTGATAGATAAATAGGTAAAGAGAGATCGATATACATATAAAAATAGAAAGAGAGAGTTGAAAGAGAGAGAGAGAGAGTAGAGAGACACACACACACATACATTATGTACTAATATTGTTTGAGAAGCAACCAAGTAAAACCTTGTCATTTACCGTGTACTATAATTTTATGGATAATGATTGAGGATTACTTTGCTGAAGATGATATGAAGATTATCGATCAGAGGATTGTGTGGTAAAACACGAAGAGGATTTATTGAATACATGAGAAAAAAGAGAAAGAGAAAAAAATTATTTCAGAGATCTCTATATACATGCCTAAGTGGATTGCTTCGAACGGAACAGTGAAAAATAGATGTTAGGATGATTAACTTTTTTACATGGTCAAATTCCCTGTAATTTGGGTAACAACTCCTACATATATTTTTATATGCTTGCTTATATAGTTGCATCATATACACTCTCAAAAACCACTCAAACGTACTTATATATATATATATATATATATATATATATATATATATATATATATATATACATGTATGTATATATATGTATGTTTGTATATATATATATATATATATATATATATATATATATATATTATCATTGTACCATAATGATAAAGTATACTTAAAACAGGGGAAAAAATTACAACAATTGCATTGACAGACATTGGGAAATAAGTGAGTGAAGCGATACAAAAAAAAATTCCGGATAAGTTTTTCAAAGTCCAGTGTTTGAAACTGTGAGGATCTCTTGAATATATATATATATATATATATATATATATATATATATATATATATATATATATATATATATATATATATATGTGTGTGTGTGTATATATATAGATATATATATATATATGTATATATATATATAGGTAAAACTGGAACATACTGGTTAATTTATCTTGAGATTTCGCATTGATTGAACGAGAATCATTCTGTCAGAAATATTTTATTATTCTTTGAACACCCCAAATCTCGACGTCTTGACATGAAAATCATAATGAACTAAGGATCAAGTATCTTGATGTAAACACTAAACTGCATCAAATAAAATAGTAACTATGAAAACTGCATACACAACTTTGAAAAAGAATCAAGTATAAGTAGGTTATTATGGTCTGTTAACTCACGTGTATTCAGCATTAGTGAGTATTTCACCCCTCTTTTCATCTTTGTCTTTTAATGTCTCAACCATGAAGCCATTGCTTGTGGCAATGTGAAATAAATCAATAACCCCAACAAGAAGCACGAGATGAGAGAGCAGACGGACATAATCAAAATTGATTTGGCAGGGCGCATATCGGAGGTTCAAGCAGCGAGATGACGCCGGCGCCAGTTGAGCTCAGCGTTCATCGACATATCTGAGATCTTTGAGATCCAGATGAAAAAGGGACCGGGTCAGATCGAGTCAAAGTAAGACAGCATGTGGATATACAGGTAGGTGGGCATATACAAGAGATGGGCTAATGATATATTGATGGATAAGTAAATGATCATACTGGGTAGAAGAATAAGGTATATGAGCAATCAGCTCGTTCCAACTTCGTTTTTCTGGACAGAAAGTCAATTGGTGCAATGAACATGAAATCTTGTTTTCACTATGCAAATGCAATACAGCAAGCTGATAGATAGATATTGATTCAATTAAAATCATCATGATATTTTCATCCCTCTAGCTCAACTGAAGCATGCAATATACACATAGCCAAATTTAAAACTAAATAAACACATGTTGATGGTTTGGGTTACAGTTTTATATATATATATATATATATATAGTACACACTTCCTCTGGGTGGGAGATTGTGCCATGGGCATAGTAGCAGTCCCCTTTCATGCTAATGTCTTCATGGGCAAATTCAAAGAAACCTACATATACTCAGAGATAGACAAAGACTGTATTTTCTGTCAGAAATATAAATGTCATTATTTTTATGCCTATAGAAAATTGAAACAAAACAAGAGAAATCCTTCACGCACAGACCTTACACACAACTCTGTGAGATTTGACATCAAGAAATCAACTGACTTCATTGCCTTCCTAGAACATGCGCGTATACATACATATATATATAGATGGATAGCGATAAAATAATTCTCCGGAATACCCTCTATTCTAAACCTACAGACATAACTACCTTCACTCTAAATTGTCCCAGCTCAAATAAACTCCTATTTTCACAAGTATATAGCATTAGAATATTTGCTCTACATATAGTGTTCTTATAAACACAACTATAACTTACTACAATAATTCACAGAACGAGGATATTCTTCAGAGGGTACTAATTACAAAATGATAAAGGACACTACAATAACCAGAGAGGGAACTCTTATACTCTCTAACAAAAAAAAAACGACTGCATACCACTTATAACCACGTTCAACAACACGCTCTCAACTGTGTCACATATAATTGATAAGAGATGAAATTTACTTACACTCAAAACAGACCTCAAAAACATCCATAGAACCACGTGTCATCGCCTATCGCTGACAACAAAACATCGAGGATTATGATTAGCATTAGCACTATGATAAACAACAAAGTTCCACAAAACACCATCCCTAAAACTGTTGAATTCCCCCAACCTTACAACAAAAGATATAGTCAATGCAGCAACAACCTCAAGCACACCAACGCCATCACTAGCTCTACTACTAATATGACTTTCTACATCTACCATATTTCTAACTGCAGACACAAAACTGTTATCTACCTACCCGAATGTATTAAATGCAAATTGTAATACATAGGCAAGACTGATTGGTAATTCAACATTAGACTTAATAACCATAGGCACAGAATCAAATTACTAAATCATCTCTAACTACTACCAGTAGACTAACACTTCTGCACCCTGGCAACAATTTCGGCACAAACGCAAGATTCACAATCATGAATTATTTTTCTTTAAATACACTTCCTAACATGACTAAAAATTTTAGAATTGTATGAATATATGAAGATTACTAACTTGAAAATCTCTTCTCAAACGAATTTAACATCGTACTTAATGACCTTAACCACATAAATTCCTGACATCATAATCATTTCATTCCTAATTACTTCATACTCATCAACTTTCTATCCTCCAGACTATACGTTTACTCAGGCCCCAACGTTCCTTGATATTTTTATACTCTGATTCCCACAACATCACATTTAAAAATTAGATTTCCACACACATATAATTAATGTCAACCACTCAACTCACCCTATCCACACTCAATACCCCTTTATGTATACATGACATTGGGAACTTCACACAGTCACACAGACCCCTACCTATAGAAACGTATGTATAGTATTTCATTTGTACGACTCAGAGCCATCAGTCTTTTCATAATATCAACAATAACGACAGAGTATACATCCCTCAACGAATATTCGATCATATACAAGGACCTCTTACCCCACTATCTTGATTATCGGTAGAGATGACCTCACCCCTTGTTCACCAAGTGCCTTAACACTAAACTACTATCCAGCTCCTCAGTATTCATGACAACAGATGCTTAAAAATGACCACCCACAACCGATAAAAAACCAATAACTGCTGCTACTGCTTCCAACAGAATATACAACCATAACACCACAGATTTTTCTCTGACAAAATACAATCGAACTCACTATTATGACCTTCCAGAAATCTTCGTCTTGATTCCCATTTTGCTTCCAAAGTAAACGTCTAATGCTATTTTTTTCTTTACAGAAACCCTTTAATCATTAAAAAGTACACACATGCCACTGTAGATGAAACCTTGCTGGAACATGTGTAACATACTTATTAATCCATTTATAAATTAATCAATCAAAACATAAAGTTTCCATATACATTTACTCCTGAGTGTGTCTCATTCCCTATTGTTCACTTATATATATATATATATATATATATATATATATATATATACTGGTGCCAGAGTAAGCAAAATGTGCGTGAGTGGTATGAATAATGAAAAAATTGTTTTTATTTATTCGTTGCCATGAACAAGGGTTCGATAAAGTGGTTTGTTCTACTGTCAGAGGGATTTTCTGCAAAATTGTGTTTCCAAAAATCGAAGCAGGGAAAATAATTACATTACCACCAACTCTCGCCCGAGTACAAATCGGCAAGGGAGATTTCTCTCGGTTTGTAATGGATCATTATATTAAACAGGCAAGAAAACGCACATACGTGTTATTTTACACGAACCAGGAAATAACCATTTAAATTCCAAGATTGCATAACATTGAAATATAATACGGTATGTATTTATTGAGAGTTATTGGGGGGTACCTGTCATAAGTAATTGAACAAATATAATTCTTTGTATAGCTTAGTTTCAAGCGTTACAGCAGGAACCTTATGCAGGAAGAACAAAACCATATCGTGATAATGACAACAAGCATGTTTTGTGGTTTTAAGTACTCCATTTCATGAACAAAAATTCAAAATGAATTAAACTGTGTATTGTTATTTCATCCTGCTGAAATTGTATTCAGCATCGATCAAGGAGAAATAAAAGGCTCACTGATATTTTTATTTGGAAGCGTTGCTAACCTAATTAGTTGAATAGCCTTAAACTAGATCAATTCATACATTGGAAAGATTGAATCGATTCAGATTTCTTCCAATTCTTAGGGAACAGAACTGAATAATGAAAAAAATAATAAAAAAGGAACTAAGATGTTTCCACAATGGTCTATTCTCTTTTGATATATGCAGAATGACGTATTTTTAGGATGTATATAATCCAGCATTAGGTCGTACCTACTACTGTTGTAATAATTACTTGGTTTCCCAAACTGTCGTCCAAGAAACATTTCAATTTTGTCGAAACAGTCATAGTTAGAAATATTCTAATTCTGATGATTTATATAACATAGTCTCCAAGTACCCTGCAGCGTACCCCACAAAAGCTTCTCAAAGTACCAGTAATTGCCACGGACAGAAGAAAATGAAGTATATAAAGTTTTCCTTGAAGGCAAAAGGCGTGAATGTTAATGATGGCAGGTTGTTACAAGAAATATCGGATCCCAAGTGTATAGAATAATACCTCTTTGCATAATGCTTTGTCCGTTATGGATGAATTGAACAGAAGGATATAGATGACTATACAGAGAAGCAGAATCAAAGACAAACACTTGGATACATCAGCCTAGAGACATGTAAACGTTTACTGATTAATAGACAACAATACAAAATGAACGCTTACGTTCGGATGCTGTAGTCAGGAACATAAAAGTAGCAGAAAAAAAAATGCCGTGGATATTTGAACAAATAGAAGATTGTATATATATATATATATATATATATATATATATATATATATATATGTACTGAACTGGTCTCAGATACACCAAAGTATATTGCCAGAAACGGTGATCAAGGCAATGCAGAGCCTGCAAAAGGAGGAAAACAAAATCATCGCGCCAAATTTTTAGGTCATAGCGCACAGATCATCATCATCATCAGTCTTTTAACGTCCGTCGTTGGTGATAGATCTTCCCCAGGAATTGCCACAATTCCCGATCATCGGCATCGCAGAGCCAGTATTTCCTGAATCTGTCAAGTTCGTCTCTCGATTTTGCGTTCTGTCAGCCTCAGTTTCTTTTTTGATCACTGGGGATCCATGTTGTGAGACGTGATGTCCATCAGTTGTCTTTTATTCTTGCAACATGGCCTGCCTATTGCCATTTGAGTTTTGTTAGTAGTTTCTATGATGTCACAAACACTCGTTTTCTTCCTTATATACTGTGCTGTCTTGTGATCTCTCCATGTAAGGTTGAGCATGATTCTCTCATGTGCCCGTTGCATACTTCTCAGTTTGCGAGCCTGTCTCTTGGTTAGGTTCCATGTTTTAGCTGCATAAGTGACTATTGGAAGAATGCATTGGTTGTATACTCTTCTTTTTAGGATCATTGGGATCCTCTTGTTACAGAGGAATGTATAAAATTGAAATGAAAAAGTCTCATATCACCGTAATAGAATGACGTTACGATTTGCCGTATTTTTTACGTTAGCAAATGTACGTCCATAGAATAATAGCGGGCGCCATCATAGTAATAAAAACAAGACTGATCTAAGGAAACAACACATGCTTTCTCAGATCTAAGGGGCTAAAAGGGAGAGGGGTAACAAGATTTGGAAATGCTTGGTACCATTTAGGCCAACGACTTCTCATGTCGTACGTGGACAGGAAATCTTGAGTATCATGTTGTAGTATATTTTTTCTCCTAAGTTGACCCTTAAATAATTTTTTTGTTTGGAGACAGATTTTCAGATAAGACAACAATGAATGTCAAATGTGTAGTAGTTACACAATAGAAACTGTCACATGACTAACTTATTTAAGCTGTGATAAGCTGAAGATCTAGAAAAAAGGGTGATCAATTAATCATTTATTTCTTTTGCTTTTTTGTAGGCCATGGTTACTGAGAAAATCCAATTTTCACAAGACTAGCGTGAACCCAGCCGGACAAAATAATGGACCGATTTATCATAAACTTTGTGAACTGAACTATCTCCATTAACCTATTTCGAGGGAATTTACTAAACGAAAGAAACAACGTTTTTCTAAACATTATAAAGAATAAATGTTAAAATCTGTAGTCCAATGGTCCCATTGGTTTGGCCTAAACACGCAGTACAATCATGGCCAGACAGCCAGCCAAACTGAAAGCTTACGAAACCTATGTTTAAGGTTTTAATGACTAACTTGGTTGTCGGTTGCTATAAAACTTGAGAATGGGAGAAAGAAAGAATGGAAATCGTGTTACCTATTCATATACTATGGTGTTGCTGGTGATACGACGGTGCTTTAATTTTGTGAATATACTTTTGCAATTTTGAGTAAAATCGTTTTTTGTTTTTTTATTTTTATTTTTTCATTTTTGATCATCCATATTCAGGTTCTACCCTGAAATAGTCGTGAATTAAAGCAGAGATTGCATCAAATATCACTGCAAAAAGCTAACTCAATATTCACCTGACATTTGAACTGTACGGAAGAATAACAGATTACCCCTGTAAACAAAGCTATTTTCACTACCTTATAAGTAAAAAGTAAGTATTTGGGGGGATATCAAGTCAAATGATTGGTATATTAACTAATTTCCGCAAAACCCTGTATTTCTATACGGGCTATTTTATTTTTAGAAGATTTCAGATTACAATGTGTCATTTTCTTGTCAGCAGACGTCAATCACGGAGTAATCGAAGTTCATTTTAGAAGAGAAAAATTGATATCGAAAGCTGCTCTAAGTAAGCAGAGAAATGGTTGCTTTTTTCATGTTTGAAAAATATGAGAGGAATATTTGGTGTACATATGATTTATGAATTAAATCATTTGGAAAAAAATATTCCCTTCTCCATTCATTTAATGCTTCATAGATTTTCTCAATATCTTCTGGATTTTATTCAGAAACACTGGAGTAGGTAAGAAGCAGAAAAACGATAAATCTTATCAGAAGAAAAGAGAGAAGAAAAGGGGAAAAGAAAGACAGAAAACAGGTCTAATTAGTCATTCTATATATATCGTCACGTGAACAACGTCATTTGGTCGCATGCCATTTTGAGGATGATCAATTGAAAAATCTAGAAAGAGAAGCCATCAATTGAATGGATTACTTTTTCTGCCCTTTATCGGGTACTGATCACTAAAACCTCTTAAACAAGCATGAATGCTGCCGGGCACAAACAAAGGGATCAATTCTGCATAAACCCTGATTGCGAATTGACACCCCACATCTCTGGCTGGGATCTGAAAAAAAAAGCATAACAAAGAGTAGATGTTTGATTGTTCAATTTCTAGCTCCATTGGTACGGCTTGTATGCGTGATATATATATATATATATATATATATATATATATATATATATATATATATATATATATAGTCAGCTAGCTAGCTAGCCAACCAACCAGACCAAAATGATAACTGAAAGAACCTATGTTGACAGTTTAGGCTCATGGTTTATAATGAGAACGAACAGACGAATGGAGAAAAACGGGGAAATGCACATAAATTATAGCTGTATGAATGTTCAAAGATTAACAGAAAAAAGATAGTCTTGAAATAAGTCAGCGCTTGGAAATTCAAATAATATTCAGAAATGGGTAAAGAAAAAGACTATGCGCAAAAAAGGCAAAAGAGACTTAAGCAATACTCCAAATATGAATAAAACGAGATTTAATAAATTGAAGGGAAGATATTTATGAAATTCATCCAATTGTTGTAGCTTTAACAAAAGAAAAAAACATGACAAGGGAAAGTTGGGGGGTTAGATAAAAGACTGCCTGGGCAACATTACGCAAAAAGACGATGACCAAAGAAGGAATGAAGTTCATAAATCGACAGAGGATAATAAGAAAAGAAAATAAAGAAATAACTTTATTTCCAAAACCTTCAAAAATAGATCAAAGCAGGAAAAGACCACCCTGGAAGAATTTTTGATGTTATTTATTCATCAATTCTTATTTCCTCTTTACACCGGTAACCAATTATTCATACGTTAAAAATAGCCGAAAGCTATACACCATTAATTACACCGGTAGAAAGGAGAAACCATTGAAATTGCACGTATATATAAGCGTGTATGTGAGTATGCATACAGATCGGTGCCAAATGATGTTGGATATACCAAGCCTCGTACAATCAACAAAGTTAAGCAAAGTCCTGTTTGGTCAGTTGGGTGACCGTTTATGGATACCAAGTGTCGAATGCAGCATACATGTGTCATCGATAAACGGATCATTTCGCCAAGATAGGGTAGGGCTGTGCACCTGGACCTTTCTTAAAAGCATGTGACAGTGCGCTTTCATACGCATATCGAGTGACAGCAACCGTGTGTTTGTGTATTGGAAGATTGCATAAATTGCATTACCTGATATTCGGAAACGGGTCGCTAAAGTGATATTTTATTTCAATGTTTAGTTTTTAAAGCTGTAAAGCTTTCTAGACTATATATAATGTGCCCATGAAGATAAATTTTAGCTCATGAAATGTTATACAGCAGTAAATTTTACTTTCTGTAAAAAAATTCTGCATCAGACTATTTACTAAGTTCGTTGTTGTTTTTGACTACACGTGCAAGACTGAACATACCACCACAACATGAATAACCCTATCACCATAATTATCTCAGACGTCAGGAAACAGACCAAAGCTGATATAATCAAATCAACGACTGAGGCCATATAAAAGTGAACTCTAACGTTGAGAAACAGGTTTAAGTGAGAATAAAATACTGTCAGAGAGGAGACATGCGACAAGAAACCTAATAGATCAACAACATACTTATAACGAAAATGACCATACTATACTTTGCTTGTTTTTAATTCATAATAATAAACAGACATGCATCTCTATTGGGTATAAGAAAAAAACAAAACAGCAAGCAAAACCCAACCACCAGACAAAAACATGAATAAATACAATGAAAGGAAGATCCCACTACCGAAAATGATAGACATCCCCCGAAACGAATGTCCTGAATAGAAACCTAAAATAAACCAAATCATTCGCCTGAAGAAGCGCAAACAGGGCAGAAACATAAACGAGTTCCTGTAGCGAATTCCCACCATATCATATAGATATATATATATTCTCACATATATATATGTGTGTGTGTGCGCGTGCGTGTGTGTATGGATGTATATATATATATATATATATATATATATATATATATATATATATATATATATATATATATACTATCATTGTTCATCCTTTCACAATAAATACACTAAAATTCACAGGATACTTTCAGAGGAATGAACATGCGTATAAATATACGTACATATATGATTATATGTTACGTTGAACTATATTGAAATTATAATTGAAATGATCTTCCCTCATTGTACGATGAATGTATCATTTGGTGTAGATAACACGGATAGAATAAACAATTGAAGGATACGGACTTGATGCAGGAATCAATCCTGCAAAGGAGCAGAGTCATGAAAAAATAAATTAATAAAGCCTTGGTCTCAACTGGACTTGAAGCTCGCAAAGATCACCAAGCTGAAAGTATGGAAAGAGAACCGAGACTTAATCACCAACCATATACTCCTAAGGCAGTTGTCTCCTCAAAAGATGAATATTTTTCACTACTGTTCTACTTATGCGGCCTTTACTCAGACTAAGCTGAGTTTAGCATATATCATTCATGGCCCTAGATTTATCATTTTCTGTGAGACTTTTTAGCCCTTTATATCGTCCAGGGAGTCGGATTTGTAGTATGAAAATCTTGAAAGACAGAAAAATAGATGGTATCTCTCTCCTTAAGCAAACGCACCATGATTTTTTTTTAAATGAATCAAATTGAACGAAAGTACTCAAACCCACTGAAATAAGGCCTGGGCCTGGCTTGTGACTGTTTAGATAATATCAGCTATTAACAGAACATTTTAAGAATTTGATGTTAGCAAGAAGAAAGATGTAAGAAAAAAAAAACTCTTTATACGTTCAATGGGACCTTTGTTGCGCTTTTGGGGTTTTTTTTTTTTTGTTAATCTTTGATGGTTCTTACTGAATTTTGAATTACAAATAAATCTCTGAAGATCAATCCTCATTGGGGAATTTGACAGTCTTTCAACCTTATTCTGGAGAAAAGCGTATTGAGTTTTGATTGTTATTTACAGTGTGACTCCCAAAGAAAATAGTATTTCTCGACATTTCGAAATATGTTTTCTGTCAAATATTCCTTCTATATGACTTCATAGCATCATTATCCAGTCTTCAAAGTATTTTGTCCGTCTTTCTATGATTTTATACAATCTTTCCGTTGAATAAATCTCTCTCATCGTAGAAGAATGATTTTGCTTTTGATTGGCTGCTTTTTTACAGGGATACATTTGATATTTTGAAGTAGTTTAACTTTTAATAAGACAAATGGTGTTTGCAAGGAAGATAAAAAGTGAAAGTGATATAGGTTGATAATACACCGAATTTGAAGAAAAAAAAAGTTACCCTCCGAGATTCCTGATTATCAGCAGCGTCACATTTGCAACATAAGAATAATAGTTGTAATCAAGAAAAATCAGCAGTTGACTTTTCTAGACAGAAACACGTCCTTTTTTTGCCCTGACGACTCATTCAACGAGCCAATTGCTGTTTGCAACATTGCACAGTAACTAAGTCTCTAACTTGATTAAATGACGTAAGACGGAACATTTTGCAGTAGAATATGGAGGCCAGCAACGCTGCAACGGTTTCTGTTACATCAGCGGTCCATTAATTCTTGTGAATTTTGAAATCAGTCAAGTCAATTGAAGGGATTCTTCCAGTCTAATTACACAGCTTTGAACGCGCTCACTCAAATTACTACCGAGTACAGTGGAATCAAGTCGATCCCAATAATTCTAAAAAGAGGAGTATACAACCAATGCATCCTCCCAATAGTCACTTATGGAGCTGAAACATGGAACCTACCCCCAAAAACAGACTTGCAAACTGAGGAGTATGTAACGCACACATGAGAGAATCGTGCTCAACCTCACATGGAGAGATCACTAGACAGCACAGTATATAAGGAAGAAAACAGGAGTTAGAGACATCATAGAATCTATTAGAAAAATCAAATGGCAATGGGCAGACCATGTTGCTAGAATGGCAGACAACCGATGGACAACACGATTCACAACATTAGATCCCCAGAGATCACATGCTGAACCAAGGCCGACCAAATACAAGATGGAAAGATGAACTGGACAAATTAAGAGAATACTGGCTGCACGACGCCCATGATAGAGAATTGTGGCGAATCTTGGGGGAGGTCTATGTTCACTGACAGATGTTAATGGACTGATGATCATCATCATGATGATGATCATGATCATGATCATGGTCATGACAATGGAAGATTTGTCTTAATGGGGGGGGTTCTGCACTTTTGGCTCATGACAGGAATCGACCCAAAGATCATCTGGGCGTGAGGCAGACGTGCTAACCATTACATTAGACGAACGGATTCTACCATAGTTATCAAAATGTATAACCATTATTAGATTCATCTTGTAATCTTCTTCTTTGTGTTTAAAATACACTGGAACCGAACAGATAGCCCAGGAGATTCAATGTGTCAGTAACGGTAAGCCTCAAGATCGGATTAGTTTTCCTGAAAAAGACGGAGAATGGATCAGACGAAACCTTACGGAAAATATTAGTCTAAATATTACTGAGCAGATAACGAAAAGTTGTTTGTTGAAAAAGATAAGTATGGTTAGCTTCGCACGGTACAAGGAAACAAATTTCGGTAACCCAATGAAAATGGAGGTCACTAGATCAGTAAGTCTGTGGGACTAGTTTTCTAACAATTTGTCAGAAGTATTTTTAACGGTGAAGTAGGGGAACCATTCCCTTACCATTGGTTTACACAATGGAAACCAAACACACAAGGCCCAAATAAACCGGCAACTAGTGAAGTCTGAATTTGCAACGCCCCAATACTCCTTTGCTAACCACTGCTCTATTGGAGGCGCTCGTGAAACACTTACTGAACTGAACTAATATTACTCTAGCCAAGGACTAAATTGGGGTAGCATCCAGTGTGGGTTGAACTCACTGCGCTGGCAGTCTCCAAGATCATTTTAAATTAAGGTAGCCTAATCGGTAAGGTGCTTTCCGGTGAGAACAGCCCAAAAGGATTAGTGTGACGAATTCAAGTCTCTTCAGAAGTTTATTCTTTATCTGATATTTTACTGATCTATGCAACGTACTCAACAGTTGTCGGATAAATGTAAGGAAGAGACTAAGCGTTGCAATAAAAAGCAAAAATGAGCTAAAACAAATATCAGCTAAACATTATTAATAAGTAACCTGCAAAAATTCCACATGTGATGACCACTAAGATTATCAATTATCTAATGTCTCTGCTTCTTCTTAACCCTATGCTTATCAATCTCCCGTTTACTCTTTGTAATCTTTTTTGCCCCTTACATATTTCATCTGACTGTCATACAAACATGGATTCTTTTCATATGCAAACATTTCCGTACTGCCCCCCGAAAAGTACCAAAAATTCGTTTTTTCTCTCTCCTCTCACCATCCTCTTTTTAAATTGCATTTCTTTTCTGCCTTCTCCCTCCTTACCCTCTTATAAAAAATACTTTTTTTCCACATCCCCCTTCCTAACGATATCACTAAACAACCTAACGTTCTTTCCCCCACTACCCCTTTATCCTCTTAGTATCTACCAACCAATTTTAGTCAAATATTTGGATTAACTCTAGAAGATCACTATTGGGATCACCTTAATTTAGCAGAAATGGTTGGTTTCACGATCTGATAATACAATATTTCTAATACATATCGTTCTTAGATCATCTTCATGACACAATATATATATATATATATATATATATATATATATATATATATATATATATATATATATATATATATATATATATATATATGCTCCTCTAGTCAGGGTTGAGCACTCTTTAAGTGAGGTAACTCATCCACTGTGAGCTTATACAATGCTCTTCTATAGGAATAGAGCACTCTGGTGGATGAGGAGTTTCTGCGTAAATGAATATATCGCTTAAATTCAGTCTTACTGAACGCCCAGTTCCGTAGTCCAGAGGTATGATATCGGCTTCCGGGTCCGATGTGAAGGTTTCAATTCTGGTACTGGGTGGGATAAAAGTCTATAGCCACACTAAAGAGATGTAATACAGATGTCTGTGGATAGCACAATAATATATATATATATATATGTATATATATACAGAGAGAGAGAGAGAGAGGTAAGTTATCAACTAATGCTTTGTGAATATCTTATCAATATACATATGTATAAATTATCCCTATGACAGAAAAGAAAATATTTTTCTCTATTTCATAGTTCTTGCTATTTCCGCCAATCAAAACTTTCTTTTGACCAGTCAGTGTATCGTGGACATAAATGTGACATGCTTATCAATAATATGATAACATTGCTTTAACTACAAATCTTTACCTTTATCTTTTTTCGTTTGTTCAATCCAGTTGTTCTTGACCTTTTTTTCTTTTCTAATTAACCTCTATGGCTTTTTAGATGCGTCAAACACATTTCTATGAAGACTTTCCGTCCATACCGCCAATACTAACAATGTCTGTCTATTTAGTAGTTTCCAGTCATTCTATAAGATATGAAATTAACGTAATTTTGCGAACGTCTGACCCATCGGATACTAGTTTGATCATTTACCGCCTGGCCGTTTCAATAATAGAAAGGAGCTGAAGATTTATTTTGAATTACATGTTATAAATATGCATTACTGGAATCGATACAATTTGGAGAACATTGCTGTACCTATTAATGAATGAATTTATTCACCAGGGTCATTTGCGAGGAAGGTTGTAGACATATTTTTAGCTCTGTCAACCGATTATTCATAAATAAAAATATTCCACGTCATATTCATAAGAAAAGTTTTAAAATGAATATTTTCTTATGATTGTTAATTCAATGCAATCAATTCTGCGGATGTAGATCTGTAATTTTTCTTTTCCAATATATGGCACAAACGTTGTGAATGACTTAAATAATATCAATACGGCTACGATGTTTTGATAACCAGCGAGATACAGGACTGAAGCTACATTCTACGAGGTAAGATGTGGAAAACGCTATGATACAACTTTGCTTTCTCCGAGAGTAGTGGTTATTTCTTAAGGTTGTTACTTCTTTACCATATATTATTTTGATATCTTTGAATCTAGCATGAGCTGCTTTTTCGTATTTTAACCCAATATGGCTCTCGTGTAAAGCAATGCCTACATCAGCAGCATTTACCTCAAATGGAAACGTCACCAAAAATGGAATCTTCATCTCTTGTAAGTTGCTTGACCGAGTTTGAATATCATCATGCAATTTTTCAAGTGTTTAACATACACTGCAACGTCATTATCGTACAAAGTGTTGCTGATCGAGGCCAGATATGCAAATTGATTCAACGCACGACGTTCAGTATTAATCTAAAACAGCTTTGGCTTTCCAAGCTAAGTAATAAACGTTCCTTTGCTGGGCGTTAGTTCACAGTGTTCGTGTTTCAACTGTTTATTAAGCAGATCCAGCTTTTCAAATACATCAGATAAATAAAATACGTCTCACAGCAACAGACTGTTCCCTGGGCTGTTTGCTACACAGAAATTAAATAACAGAGTACCATAGTGCGACAAAGCGACGAATCAATTACCTTTCGATAACCATCGCACCTCCGTATGCATTACACGACAGTCAAACATTTCTCCATTTTAGCTCCGGGGCTCGTGAGGGAGACGATCTTAAAGTGTGAATAATTCAATAAGTTTGACAATTTTATTATAAAAGACATCATATAAATGTCCGCTCTATTGTTTAGCGACTAAATGATGGCAGTTTAGCACGTAGTGTATTCGAAATACCTCGGGCAATGCATTTTTTAAATTTGCGATGACGTCTCCTCGTGTACCTAGCGTTGTAAGGCACCATCAGTCGCAGAAGCCATTATATCTCCGAGTGGAATTTTGTTTCATTTGGAATACGCCTAAACTTCTTTTAAAATTGTTTTACTTTTACTGTCTGTATTAAGACTCTGGGCAAAAGTCATTTCTAATTATATATATATATATATATATATATATATATATATATATATATATATATATATATATATATATAGTCTAGCTTGGACTTTGAACGAGGTCTATTGAGTTGATTTCAGTGAGTTGATTATATATATATATATATATATATATATATATGTGTGTGTGTGTGTGTGTGTGTGTATGGTGTTGATTCGCTACACTAACAAGTTTATGTTTCTGCCTTCTCTAAGCCTCATCCGGCGAATGATTGTAATTTGGGGGATTCTAGTTTGGGGTATTTGGTGAGAATCTTGCAGGTGTCATTGTAAGAGGGAGTGATTGACCAATGAATTCTCCATATACTTTTACTTTTGAGTCAGTCTCATGCCTCATAGTTCATATATATATATATATATATATATATATATATATATATATATATATATATATATATAGTCAAACTTGAGCTTTGAAAGACACATACTGAGTTGATTCCAGTGAATATATATATGTATATATATATATATATATATATATATATATATATATATATATATATATTAGGCATATCTAGGGAGATTAGTAGCGTGACTCAAAAAGTGTCGAGTGACAGTACTGACAGATTTATGGCCATTGTTTTGTTTTTTTTTTAAATGTTTACACGATAAATTTAGTGAGTTTCATTTTTCTTAAATCCTTTCATTTAAGACTTTATGACACCATCGACCAAAACAGTTCACTTAGCGCTCTAAAAAGTTCTACCGTCAGAAACATACAGCCAAGAAGATAGATATTAGCAGTGTCGTGTGTACAGTACAGAACTGGAAGACAGGAAATTTAAACAATTACACCTCTTTATTATGGCTTGAGGAGAATGGTAAATTTATTTTCATGAAAATCCCTCCCGAAGGTTTTTTGTAGGATCGATGTAAGTTCATGCTAAATTGATCTTCCAGTTTGTGTTCAACGGTTTCTGAATTACTCGTATAAATTCTTGCTTTACTTGATAAGTTCTTTAATAATTCTGTTTTTGTTATTTTCTCACCTCAAAACTGTCGTGATCAATCATCGCTAATTTGGGTCAGCAATGTTTTTTGAAATGACCTCTTGGCTTAGATTTGCACTAAGAGCAGCAGAACCAACAGAGATGACCTATTCCAACCGACAGAACATACTTCAAGATCTATATTCGTTGAAAGAGTTTGTAATACGACATACAGAAAAGATTCTTGAACAGTTTTTCTCATATATTCATATTTTCCAAATAGATAGACAATTTTTGCGTATGATATCCTGTCATTTTTTGATGCGTTGACCGCTTTTGCCCATTAGGACCTATGCCTTTTTCCTGAGACATCAGTTATTGCAAATATTTTTCTAGCGGTGTAAGGGGCTTTCGGTTATCATAAGTTCAGTTTTCATTTTTGAAACATAAAACAGAAATGACTGATTGAGTAACGAACTCGAGATTAGAAAAACTACAAAAATGAAAAAGATTAAAGTACCATGAAAAATAAAGAAAGATTAGAGTACCATGAAGTAAAAAAAAGCTTCATATAAATTCATGTCGACAGCTGTTTATTGATCTATTTCATCAGCCCTCCTCCTTTAAGAAATGCAAAATAAAATATCATATATATATATATATACATATATATATATATATATATATATATATAGAGAGAGAGAGAGAGAGAGAGAGAGAGAGAGACAGATAGACGGACAGACAGACAGACAGCAGACAGACAGACAGACTGACAGACAGACAGAGAGCGATAGAGATTTGAATGAATTTTCACTTTTTCGGGATATCAAGTTAATATACAATGCTTTCTAAAGTTCAGTTCGAGTTTATCAAAGAAAATGTATTTTACGGTGTCTAAGGACCCGTAAAAAATTTCGACCCAATAAATCTTGAAATGTGTTGCAAAAATCGAATGTTATCTACCAAGTTTTAATTTTGGCGTTTATTACGAATAAATAGCATGTTATCAGTGAAAGATACTTTTGCATAAGTGGGTTTCCTACAGTTTTTTACAGTTTCTTTTCATGTATGAGTACCTTTTAAAATTGATATTCTATATTTTCGTGAGCAATCGTTCGTGCTTTTAATCTATAAAACTTTCCTCTCTAGAAGCATATTATTCATCGTTCAAGGTTCTAGTTAGGTGGCGGCTTATTCACAATCGAAGTATGATGCTGAACTGGAGCCAAGCTTTTTGTCCGTCGTACCAAGATACAGCTTATTTGGAGTATCTCTGTTACATCCTGAGTGGAATTATTCTTTGGGTAAAAATTCGGTGGGTCAAGTTTCAGATGGAATTTCCTGTTTCCAATTAGAAGATTCTCTATGAAATGAAAAAGAATGAAGTTGGTGATATCTGTATCTTCAATTTTGTTTTACTTCATCGAGAAATCATTTTTTTTTTTCAAAACATGAAATGTATCCAAACACGATTGTCAAATGAAATTGGAACATTTCACCAAAAAACAGACTGTTTAATGATTAAATAATTGGATTCAAGAAAAAAAACATTACTTACTTTTTTTCTATTGTAAATAATACGTTAAGCAGAATGTGTTCAACCAACTGTCAACAGGGACAAAAAATTGATTTGTAACCATAACCTGCCTCCACCTACTGCCAGTAACTCTACGTGTTTCTTGAGTTTGGTGCCCTTTGCAAAATAAACTATAGATTATCAAAAGTAACATGTCGCGTCATCTGTATATATATATATATATAATGTGTACTGTAGAGAGTGAGACATACTCGGGAGTGGAGTGTTTGGTGGTAAGGTTTATTAATCCTTATAAGTAAATAGTCCATACATGTTTCGGGATTCTTCCCATCATCAGTGGTGTGTGTTGTGTGAGTGTGAATTAAAATGTACCATGTGGAACCAGAGTCCACTGCCAGGAGCAATGCATTGTGGGTGAGTTTTGTTGTCAGGGCTGCTGGAGGCCTCCTGCTGAGTGAAAGAATGTCCAGTAGGTATCAGGTCTTTGGTAAAGCAGCAGCAGTTGGTCTTTGGGAGGGCAGAGTGTGTCAAGGTAGGGGGGAGTGATGTGGAGTTAGATTTTTTGGTATGTTTGAGGTATTGCAGAAGGAGGGGTGGTGAGGTCAATATATATATATATATATATATATATATATATATATATATATATGTATACATGTATATATATATATATATACACACACACGCACATATATATATATATATATATATATGTGTGTGTGTGTGTGTGTGTATAGTAGAATGTGGATTTGCTACACAAACTAGCTCATGTTTCTGCCCTCTTTGAGCCTCATCAGGCGAATCCATTACATTTCAGAAGTGGCCTTATATTATTGATATATTATTATATTATGTTTTACTCTTAACCTGATTTGCACCACACACACACACACACACACACACACACACATATATATATATATATATATATATATATATATATATATATATATAAACAATATAGTTGAGATTGGAGGAAAGACAGCCAAAAATTTATTATACTATTCTCATCTCCGTTGTTTTCATCATATTCTAGCCAAATATTTTGAGTCAGCATTGATGCGTATTTTTCTCTCGAAAGAGATAATAGTGCACGTAACTCTAGTATGATGATGATCACTGCCATTTGATACTAATATTGCGACTCCCAAAAGGGCACACTCTTACGTATCCTCCATGGAGCAGCTTGTGCAGGGGAGAAGACTTGGCAAGATGTTCTGTCAGCCAATCATATGCTGAGATGGCTGCAGAACAATCTAGTTGCTCCATACGGTACCTGGTATTCCAAGAAGGTCACTCATCAGGGTAATGCTCAGAGTCAACATGGCTTAACTTCGGTGATCCCATGAGAACCAGGGGCATCCAACGCGATTCGACCGTATCATTTTTAGTATAATCCACTTTTGAGCGCAAATGTTCGTCATGAAATTATATTGAAGTCTAACAGATATTTACTAAGCTATCTAAGTTCAGCTAAGGGCCGTGACACCTTGTTTGAAACAAGTGACAGCTTTCCGTGTACATCAACAGCTGGAGGGAGAACCACAAAGGAAATCAAATTTGTGAGAAGAAGCTTTCATGCTCAGCCACTTAGAATAGAATTTAAGAATGTTTGACTCCTGGTCTGTTTTTCTTGCTGAACCAAAGTGAAGAGGTCCACGCAAGTGCAAGTTGTATCAAATGGGAGGAATTCTCTTGGCTTTTACAAGTTGCAGGAAGGGAAGTAATAGGAAGAGAACAGAGGGGTAATCGTTGCTGTAGTGAAAAAGAAGGGAGTTGAAGGTAAAGAGACAAGAGCAAAGGAAGGAAAGAGAGGTAGATTTGCACAACAGTATGGAGAGAGGGGGCGATGAGGGTAAAAGGAAGGGAGAGGAAGAAAAAGCGAGAAAAGATGAGGAAGGTATTGAAACAGAGGTGCAGGAGGAAAGGAGTGAAAGAAAAAAAAGGGAGGAAAGAAAGAAAAAGGAAAGGGGGAAATCAATCGGAAATAAAGAGGCGAATGAAAAAAAAAAAGAAACCAAGGAACAAATTCATAGATAGCATGGTAAGAGACAATGTAGAAATTTGATGGGAGAGGGGAGGAGAATGAGGGAGAGAGAGAGAGGAAAAACGGAAGATGAATACGAAAGTAAAGAGAGGATTCAAAAGGGAAACAGTGAGTAATAAATAGAGAGCGACAGGCAGAACAAGGAATTGAGGAGAACATAGGATGAGGTGGAAAAACGGATTGAAAAACGGGGATTTAATTGGGAGATAGAAAAAAAAGATTGCACAGGGAAATATTTGCAAGAGAAAGTGACATGAGAAAAGAGAGAGAGAGAGAGATAATCACAAGAGAAAAAGAGCAAGAGAAAAAAGAGAAAGAGAGGTTCTTGCATAAGAAGAGGAGCAAGAGAAAAGATAGAGAGGTCCTTGCACGAAAAACGCGAAATGAAGATAGAACGGGTGGTATTTGCAATAGAAACGCGAAACTGAAAGGCGAAGAGTGAATTCCGAATAGAAGAGGGAAATGAAAAAGAAAGGGGGTACTTGCTAGACAAGAGAAAAAATGAGAAAAAGGGATACTAACAAAGGAGGGGGGTAAAGGAAAACAAGAGTGAGATATTTCGTAAAAGAAGAGGATATACCTAGAACCAAATTGAACTAAAAATGAGAAGCGTGACAAAAGGAGGTAATTAGGAAAGACGTACATGGTGCAGCAAGAGAGATGGCCGAAAGGGAAGTTCGGGGAGGAGTTGGTAAAAAGTGATGGGCAGAAAGCTCGGGAGCTATGACAGGAAAAGAAAGCAACATATAAACACAGAAGAAAAAAAATGCAGAAGGACGAAGATGTATTTGGTCGACATGCCCGGATGTACACGGAGAAGAAAATGTTCAATGAAAGCAAATAAGAAAAAAAAGGCACGAGAAAACGAATGCAGAAGAGGAAGATATGAAGACAAAGAATGAGATAGCCGAAAAATCAGTAAAAGTGTAAACCTTGGTAATAATGCAACGATGGGTAGATATATTTCATCAACTGAAATGAGAACTAAACTATGACGTTGCCTTTTGACTTGATACAGAAATGTGGGCAACTAAGGAAGGGGTTAGAGACGAAGATGGAAACCTGTTCTGTTGGTTGTTTAGTGATAAGACGCTGATCTGCCATTAATATGTGATGATCCTGTTATTTATTTTCCCATATAAGAAGCTTTCGCGAGGCGCCAAGACGAGATGAGCTTGTTCTGAGGTTTGCGGCGTCATGTGGATGCGATGGCAGCTTTTGTGTCCCCGTCATAACACAGGCCTTGAATTGGCGATTGATGATGATGATGATGATGATGATGATGATAAGTGATTTGTGAATTGGGAGGTGGCCCCTAAGACGTGAAGGGAACGATAGGTCAATTAAAACATTTCTGTAATTCTGTCTTACCTTTGTTATGCCTGAATACTAAATGGAATCCGTTAGTTGATAAAAGTGACTATTCAGATATATATTGCATGTTGATGGCAAAGTTCGGGAATTATGAAGTTTTAATTTGACCTGCTCGCACATGGACCACTTTATGAACGACGTCTGATTTCAGAACGACTTTGATGCATATCAAGGTAGTTTACATGACAGTGTTCTTGTCTGAAATAATTTCAGAAGAGGTGTTTTGATGATTGTATATACAAGGTTGGTGAAAAGAAACCCTTTATTGTAGATAGGTAATAACTTCATTGTCAATTGGTCAACTGCAGTTTAACTAAGTTTACTTCGGACCATACAATGGTAGGATTCTCCTACAATGTTGTCATTCAGCGTTGTTCAATAAGTGTTTTGGCATTGACCTTTGCAGGAGGTCCGATGGTATGTTAGCCATAGCATGTCGAATGAGCTCCTCTAGTTGATCCAGAAGTTATGGTATGGTGCAATGCACTTATTTCTCCATTCTAGCCCAAAGGGAAAAGGCTCAATAGTAGTGCAATATTCACAAATTATGATTCTTGAAAGAGAGTTAATTCTCAACCACCCTACTGGGAGAAGGGGCACAGTAAACTTCATGGAACTGAATCAAAATATTAGAAAGGAGAAATCATTAGAGAATAGCTCTGGTTAGTCCGTTGATAGAAAGTGACCAACTTCTTTTGTCAGCATGCTGTATTGGATGATCAATAAAAAAAATGTGGAAAATGGGTAATCATTGAAAAAGTTACATATAACACATTTTGTTGGACCGTGATCACTGAAAAAAGTCTGATTTTGAAATTGATTCGAAAAAAAAAAGCGTGGATACTGCCAGAAACAAACTCAGAGACCAGTTGAGGATGAAATTGCATTCGAATTGAACCCGGGAGGATTATCAAAACACAAGAGAACGTTTTCTTTCAGAACATTACAAATTTTCAGCCCTCTAATTCCTTTGGTGTGATACATACATGATCAGTCAGCTAGATAAGCTCAAATACTGAAAAAAGCATATGTTGACAGTTTTCGTGACAGTTTTGGTTGACGGTTTCTTTTGAAAAGAGATCCATATAAACGTACAGATCCAAGATCACTAGGAGAGCTGATTGGGCGTAGATATCAATAATTTTTGCGAGCCATCAATCGGAGCAGGGGGGGGGACAAGCGACCTTTTTAAAGCTCTTAAAAGCATGACTTGAGGAGTGGTACTTTTGTCGATGTTAACGATTTCAATGCGGAGATCAAAAGAATATTATTCGAGGTATGCAAGGACACACGCACTGGACATAACACGTATGAGAGATGAAGAACATGTCCGCCTCAAAGAGAGATTCCACATTTCCTAAATCAAGCGAGAATCCAGAATGACCGGAGGGGGCAGCAGCCGGAAAATTCTGACTAAAATAAATGAATAATAATAATAATAATAATAATAATAATAATAATAATAATAATAATAATAATAATAATAATAATAATAATAATAATAATAATAATAATAAGCATATCTTAATATAAGAAACACCGTTACAAGACCAACGATTTTTGTTAGACGTTATGTTAGGGATGATCAATTAAGATTTGAGAAAAGTGATAATCAATGGATAAGTAACCTCTCTTGCCTTTTGTTTGGCTGTGATCACCAAAAATGTCTGAATTTATAGGAAAGGAAGGCGTGAATACCGATAGACAAAAACTTCAGGATCAAACTTGATCCTCGCAAGATAGGAAAAAATAGTGGGTGATTTCAGGAAGATTAATCAAAGAATTATTTTCATAATAAGGATCATTTGAATTCTCAGCCCTCTAGCTTCATTTGCGTGGCTTTTACGCGATATATATATATATATATATATATATATATATATATATATATATATATATATATATATATATATATATATATCGAGTCTTCTAGCTAACCAACAAGACCTTCTTAAAAACTAAAGAGTTGCCTGTTTTAGTTGACCGTTTCTGAAAACCAAGACGAACAACCAGTTCAAGCTAATCAATACAAAATGAAGACTAATGTTATTCTATATCCTGTGAGATGAATACATATATTCTTCAGTATATTGATCGGATTATTACGCTAATTTCTTTGTAATTTCCATTACAATCGGCTGATGTGTCCTTCAGCCTTCCGTATTTCACGTAATATTCTGAAATGAAGGATTATATCTATTTTGTGAATTATGATTTCGGGTATTCCCACTTTATGGAAGTTCGCTTTACGTCACTTCCACAAAAAAAAAAAGCAAGAAAAAATTTCGGCGTTTGTTTTCCATCGAGCCGACATTGTGGCACCACGCACCCTTTTCCTGTCTCTGGTATATCCGGGACCCCTGTACTTCCAACGAAACCAACCTCTGATGATAGAGCCCAACATACAATCATTATTTTATAGGTCATAGAACAATTGTTTTCATATATATATTGATGGTAATTGCTTCTTCATTTTATCCAAAGGAACGCTCTTCTCTTGATATAGCGTGGGGAGTAATTATCAGTATCTCTGACGTTTTCATCAGCCTTGAATTGATTTGTGTAGCTTTCAGTTATCTGTAACGTTATGAACCATTTTTTCAGTCTTCCACATCTCGATCTCTCTCTATGTATACATACAAACACTTACATATATGCATGTACATATATATATACACACACATACACTAGGGAACATATATACTCACTCACACACGAACACATATATGATATCTATTACTCACATACATTTTTTATCATATATATATAGTCACCTAAACATATACATATATAGACTCACATATGTAGATACGTTTTGGATTCATGCTCATATAATTATACACACTTATATATTCATACGCATATGCATATATATATATATTTATATATATATATATATACATACACATATATAAACACATGTATACATATATATATATATATATATATATATATATATATATATATGTATATATACTCTGACGTACATATAATGACACACGTGCATATATATATGTGTGTGTGTGTACGCACGTACATAATTTTATATACACACACATATATACATATACATAGATATATAAGCACATATACATTTATGCACTCATGAACATATATACTCATACATATACATACAAATTCCTATACACATATACATAAATACGTACATAGAGATATATGCATATATATATATATATATGTATATAAATACTCCTATGTACACATACATATACATATACCTATGTTTATATATACATGTACAATTCACACACATATATATATACATGTATATACACATTTAAACCCGCTCATAAATGCTCAATCAAATATACACACATAGGTATAAATATACTCACACACACAGAGGCATATATATGTATATACTTATACATATGCATAAATTTATATATATATATATATATATATATATATATATATATATATATATATATATACACAAAAATATATGGATATACATACGCAAATATTTATATACACACACAAACATATATATAAATGCTTACATCAATGCGTATACAGACACATACACACATACATACACGCCTGAATTCATAAATGCTTATGTATACACATTTATATTTAAATACATACATAAATAAATGCACACACACACACACACACACATATATATATATATACATATATATATATATATATAACCAGATATACATACATACATATATACGTACAATTCATATAAATATATATATACACATATATGTGTGTGTGTGTGTATATATATATATATTTGCTAATGAACTCATTCATCCATATACATATACATGCATATAGATAGATACATTCGTACTTATATTTATGTGCATATATATACACACACATATATATATGCAAACATATATATACTCATATGCTCACATATATACATACACATATATACATGCGCACATATATACACACATACATGTATCTACATACACGTATGTATACATATACAAGCATACACGCACATAAATGCACTCCCACATACATGCATACATATCATATCATATACAATTGCTTTGCGATCGCCACTGCAATTATGACACAGTTTGCATGAATTATAGATCGGACTGGGTGCGATACCATTGCAAAATGCTGAGTCAAGAGGTAATTTTGATTGGAATATGTGTTTATTTCGTATCAATGCTCATGGGAAGGACACTCACCAAAAGGTCATGTTTTGAATTATTTGCTGCCGCTGCTGCAACGACAAACCCTACTTCGACCAGTAGAATATTACACGGAAATGAATGTAACCCTCTTTGCCCTGAAAAATATTGTGAAGGCATGATGACCCGACAAAGTGCTAGGTCAAAGGATTATTTGATTCGGTTTTAATCTTGCTTACGTATTGGAAAAATCATATTAGCCTAGGAGGGTTAACCGGTAATTTGGAAACCCATATCCAACGAATATCTTTCGTCGTGCACTCGGTATGCATCCAAGTGCTTCTCTTGCGTGTGGTTGTCAGGGCTCACCGATGTTCTGGCTTGCAATCTACGTTGATGTGGGATAAAGAAATCTCCCGTAAGATAGGGAATCAAACTTCCCGAATTGTACTTGAAAGGTGGACAAAGAACGATATTATAGAGATGTCAATGAGTCGCTGGCGTTACTTGTCAATCAATAAAGTGGCCATCAGAGAACGGAGAGATCGAGTGTCAAACAATGGAAGCCTACGTTGCTCCCAAGTGAAGCCAACATCAGATATAGGGATACTCTAAACAAGCATCAAAAGTGAGATCTTCTCCACACATCTTGCGAAATTATAATTTTTTTTTTATAACTGTATCATGGGTGATTATTTATTGACAATGGTTATAGCAGCTATTTTTGGGTCGAGTGCTTGAGTGGACATTGAGAAGAGCAATCTTTTCACCGAGAAAAATTAATTTGTGTCTTTCTCTGTATCACTGGTGATTATTTACTGACTGGTTATGGCAGCCATTTCTCTGTCAGGTTTCGAGGAGACCTGAAGAAGCCAGTTTTACTCCCAACACACATACACACAGAGTGTGCAAAATTAATTTATCTCTATGTCAGTGGAAAATATTTACTGACATTGGTTATAACAGTCATTTTCTGTCTGTTCTTGATCGAACATCAAGAAGCGGGAATTATTTTTTTAACAACGGTTATGGCAACCATTTTTATGTGAGAGGTTTTCAGTGGACGTCAATAAGTGAAATTTCCTGCACACACCACGCAAAACTAACATTCTATCCTTTGATCATAGATGAACATTTACTAAAATGGCTATTTTAGCCACTCTTCTGTTGGCTTTTTGAGGAAGGGGGTTTCCTTCAACCCCCTTGAAAAAAATTATTTCATGGTCCTATCTCACAGGTGAATAATAACTAACGATCTTTATGGAAGTCACCTTACTGCTGTCTTTTTGAATGGAAATCAAGATGCGAGATTTCCTCTTCTCACATAACAAAATTAATCATTGACGCATGAAGAGTTTATCAAGTATGACTTGAATGTGATTATCAACACTTCTATCATTTCGGCACGTTGGCTTTGAATGGTGTCCACTTGTGTTATAGTTGCAGAGACGAATATTTATTTTCATTTCCTATTGTCGTATTTTCACAGGTTTCAAAGGGGATTGACATCCCTCAAACCTCCTCAACCGTTAGGCTACCCTACTAAACTAACCAATATTTTTATAACTTACATAATAAATGGAACTCATTACCTAAAACCTATCAAGGGTGGATTTATAAAATGAAAATCTGTACATGATACAGAGCAGATTCTGAAAATTTCAGACTTCTGGCTCGATTCGTCTGGCCTGTACACGCAGTACATACATACATAGCAAGCCTGCCAGCCAGACCGGCTCAAAAACTGGAAAAACTTGTTGACAGTTCTAGTTGACGGTTTCAAATTGATAGGTAGCTAGATAGATTGATAGAGGTGATATGCCGACTGATATTCAACCGCTATTTGATAGTGATGACTTTGGCCTTTAGGTCTTTGGTTTTGTGCAGAGTTGGCTCCAGTTCAAGTTTATGATGAATTTATTCCGCTTCATTCTCCATTGGGGTCATTGCGTTTGAGAGCTCATAAAATTCATCGCATAATTATTCATACAAATTTCAAATCATCTTCTATTGAGACATTTTATGTATCAGATGATCACATTGCATTTTAAGCACTTTTCTTTGGTGCAAAATGGACGGAGCCTAATGTAAGAAGACAAAACCCTGAAAATTCCATGCATGTGAAGATTTGCAAAAATTTGTCGATTTTCTATATATTTATTATCGTTAACTGGTGTTGAAAATTCTTCAAACAAAGGATCATAACAAAAATACGTTAACCCAACTTTGAAAGTAATGTCCAAATCTATCTTTCTACTGGTGTCTTTGCCAATCATCATAATCATCATTATCGTCATCAGCCATTTGGTGTCCGTCGTTTCACATATCCTTTGCCCTTTCATGGGAGTCACGGAGCCACCACTTTCTGAACTAATCCGTCACACCATCTTATTTTCAGCCGATCCCAGTTTTGCATTTGATCTCTAGGGTTCCTCGTTGTTAGTCGTGATGTACAGCAGTTGTCTGACTTTCTTGCAACACGACCAGTCCATTACCATTTGAATTTTCTACTTCATTCTATCATATCTCTGATTTCAAGTTCGGTTTTTCTTTAATACACTGTGTTATCACTTTATTTGATGCTGAGCATGATTCTATCAAGCGCATGTTGTATAGTTCTGAGTTTGAGTGTCGATCTTTTGGTTTGTATCCATGGTTTAGCTCTATAAGTGAGTATCAGGAGGACGCATTGTTTTATGATTTCTTTTTACGACTCATGGGAACTCCTTGTTCGTGAAGGTTGATCTTGCCCTACTGATAGCTTGTCGGCTAGGGTGATTATTTGCTTGATTTCTTACTCTTTTAAGGATATCATTGAGATTCGTGGCCTCAAGTACATGGTGTGTATTTCTTCAGCTCTGCGTCTCAGATACGTACTTACAACCAATGAATTCTCCTGATAGTCACCTATGGAGCTGAAACATGGAAATTAACCAAGAGGCAGACCTGCAAACTGAGAAGCATGAAAGTAGCACAAGAGAGAGTCATGCTCAACCTTACAAAGAGAGATCTTAACTCAAGAGATCACAAGCGAAACAAAGGGCCGACAGAATACAAGATGGCGAGATGAACTAAACCCTTTCAGAAACTACTGGCTCTGCAACACCCATGATAGAGATGTGTGGCGAATCCTGGAGAGAGTCAATATCTAACGATGGATGTTAAAAGACTGATGATGATGATGAAAATAAATTTACTTTACATATGTTCATGATCAATTCATATGTGAGTTTGTAAAATCCAGGAGAAATTAGAAATAGACTTTTTTCCTGTGGGCTAAATTTGATCATCAGAGTCGCTATGCGTAGGTGCTTAGTATGGAGGAAGTATTGTGCCCAAAACTCACTTTCCCTTTTCCCCTCATGACCAAGCTTAAGATTTCAAAAGAAACAGTTGCTCAATACGTTTGGAAATCAGCATGGATGTCTCATCAGCCGGTTACGGTACCTAGTATTCTCAGACGGTCACCCATCTAAGTAGTGACTCAGCTCAATGTAGCTGAAGTTCAGTGATCATACGAGAACCGCCGTATCCAAAAGTGATTTGACTACTTTTTACATTGAATGTTATCCCATCTCCATCTATCGTTTCATTTATATTGAAGAACTGTCTGTATATGTCTGACCGATAGATCATTAATCTTTATATCAGCTGATGCAAGTCATTTAAAGAGGAATACCGGTCTGGTGAGTCATTCAATATTAACTGCCACTTGAACAACATCTTTTAGCTGAGTGCCGTGGTGGCCGGGGTCAATTAAGATATTTGAAAGAAAAAAGAAGATCAGCGAATCAGTTAATCATCACAGCTTTTGTTTTGCTATGACCCCTAGAAAAGTCTGAATTTTCAAATAATAAGCGTGAACCCATAACACAAATGTAGCAGAAAATTACATTGTAAAATAAATCAAAAACTGAAAACAGATTTGGAGGAGAATTTCAGCAGGACGAACTTTTTTTTTTTTGACATACAAAGGCGTAAATACTTGAATTTTCAGCCCTTTAACTCTACCAACGCAGCTTGTACGCGTAACCCATACATACATAGAAAGCAAGCGAGGATCACTGTGAAACTGAAGAAACCTACGGTGACAGTTTTGGTTAACTATTTCTATAAAGTCGAATTTTGGTACCAGACAAAATTTGAATAAGTCAAAAAAAATAATGTGCACGTGTGCAAAACATCCTGACCAGGTGAAAAAAAAACGAAAGTTAGTCCATGGGCATATAAATAAACGGGTACTCAAACATGTTATCGTCTAGAACTAATCTTAGATGTGAGAGGATTTTTTTTATGACAAGAAACGTTCTGGGGTTTTGTTGGAGATTTTTGTCTTCTTGTAAAAAAGTCAGTTATATAAATTCTTCTACACAAAAATATGAGGATGGATAGATATCAATACATATGTTATGTCCATTATCTCTCTCTCTCTCTCTCCCTCTCTCTCTCTCGAAAATATACAGATATGCATATATTCAAAATTTATAATATTCATATCTATAAAATGTACATTTTCTCTCAACATAATATATATATGCACACACATATATATATATATATATGTGTGTGTGTGTGTACGTGTGCACATGTGTACGTGTGTGTGTAATGTATATTTTTTATATATCTGCAGCTGATGATAATGCAAAGGCATAAATAACCCCTTCAAACTCTAATACTCTCAAGCTAACCGCTTAACTCAGTGTTAAGAGTATCTCTACGCTGAAGCAGCTACCTTATTGGTTACAAGATGAATTCCACAGCATCTTCATTGTTTTAATTGTCTATTGAATTCCCGTTGCCTAGGTTGAGTGATGCATCATTCAGGTAATGACAAAAGATCATTACAATTAAGTTTCTATATAATGTATTTCATAATTCATATATATATATATATATATATATATATATATATATATATATATATATATATATATATAATGTGTGTGTGTGTAATGTACCTGGCAGGTTCAACGTACTTTAAAAATCCACGAATCAAATTACCCTGGTACACCAGTCGTTCCCCACCATTAACTGCCACGCCACCAAACAATCGAAATATAGAGCACCACATTTACCCCAAGCTAAAGAGGTTAAATCTCAGATGGGAGATATGAATGGCCTTTCAGATGAAGTCAAACTCATAAAAAGATACTTTCTAATCACCATCAACTGCAAATTCCCATCCTTTAATATCAATCATTAAGAAAGTATTCTTGCTCTCAAAGAAGCCTTCAACAATAGAACGACTACTGAGCCAAAACCAAAAACGATAGCCGCCCTTATGCAACATGTTCTAACACTAAATAATTTCAACTTTAATAATAGACAAACTCTATGAAAGGCGGTAACCCTTCTACTAACATTTTCATGGGCATATTCAAGGAGACCAATATATACCCAAAGATAGATAAAAACTTCATCTTGTAAGTCAGATGTATAGATGATATTCTGTATGCAGGAGTTGAAGCGGAACTAAAATGATTCTCCAAACACATGAACTTTAACACGACTACAATAAATCCATTTACTTCATAACCCGCCCAGGCGTCTGCTAAAGATTATTATAGAAACCTCTAGATATCCTTTACTCTAAAGCAACGGACATTCGCAACTACCTCCACTCCGAATTAGCCCAGCCTAAACACTTGAAAAATAAAGTATCATTTTCAAAAGTATTTGGAATTAAGAGAATTTGCTCTACAAAGTTAATTTAACAAACACAGCTATCAACTACCAAACGAATATATCTACTAGAAGATATATATCAAAAAATAGAAAAGAACACTACAATGCCTAGTGAGCAAACCCCCACACAAAGCCCGACCGCATACCACTCATAACTGCCTTTTGCAACACACTCGCACCTCTGTCACATATGATTAATAAGAGATGTAATATACTTACACTCAGAACAGAACTAAAAGAAATAGTCCTAGATTAATGTATCGTCTCTTATCGTAGACCCCGCAACATAAAAGACATTAGTAGCAACACTATAATAAACAACAAAATCTCACATAAAACCATTCATATAATTGTAAAATCCTACAACCCTGTAAAAGAAAGAGTAGTCTACGCTGCAACCACCTTAAGGACACCACCACCTTTTCTAGTTCTACTACCCACGAGGCTTTCTACATCAACCCTAATTCTAAATGGAGTGGGAAAAATATCATCTACAACCTAGAATTTAATGAATGTGCATTACAATACATAGGCAAGTCTGAGTGGCAATTCAACATTAGACCTAATTTGACCAAATTTGATCAACCAATCATCCCAATCTACTCCCAGCAGAACTATACTTCTCTAACCCGGCTACAATTTTGGCATGGACGCTAGATTCACAATCATTGACAGAATAGAAAAAATCAACATCCCAACACGACTAAAATTTTACTACTAATTGAAAATATGAGGATGAATAAAATCAAAACTCTCTTGCCTTACGGCTTTCAAACTTGACATCCCTAAGCACACCGATACCTGACACAATAATTCTCTCCCTCCTATTTACTCTGTACTTACCAACTGACTTTTATTCACATGATAGTTCTATCAAGGTCCAAACATGCTTTAATATTGTTATACACTCTTTCCCACAACAATCCCGCATTCACACCAAAA
>OY735214.1:32198235-32225735 GCA_963457665.1 Thysanoteuthis rhombus
AAGAGACAAACTTTGATTACTAAAGAAGGGAGAACGGAAAGGAAAAACCATAAAATCACTTTGATTCCTCTTTAATCTTGGACTCAATTTGGTCTTGATTAACTGTCACATATTTAAGGCTTAGTTCTAAACAAAACCCGGTAAATATTTTGCTGTCGAATAGTATTTATTAAACGAAAAGTTTCCACCACAAAACTTAAACAGTAGTGTGTTTGATTCTCGCTGTCTGTAATACACTTGTGACCTTGACCTAATAAGTTATCGTGTTGAAGGATTTCAAGCTAGTATTACAATGAGTGTTGTTTTCACTGGCTTCTACGGATTTCTGACCTTTTGATATACTAATCAAATTTAGACATGTTTTCATTTCGCCTGAATAAGCTATATATATATATATATACATAAAGATTTTAAAGTCTATCGTGTGTTAATGATAACCAAGTTAGTCTCGCGGACTATCACCCTTGAAATGAGTGTAAACCTTACTGAGATTCCCATAAGTGTGGTATTGTGCTAGACTGGGCAAAATTTAGAATATATCTACAGCGGTTTAGGGAGTGTCAAGACAGATCGGTTAGCAGCGTGGAAAATGGATTGAGTGATCAGATTTCAAACTCCAATCAGGACTTTGATTTACACTGGCTTTCCTATGTTAGTGGCTTTATATAAGACTAAGTTTGAGATGTCTCGACATGCGATAATGTTTAGCAAAATAGCCCAGTGGTCTATAGTTGATTTTTGTTTTATGACGTTCCTTTGTGTCAGAATAGATCAAATGAAGAAATACCCCAAGTTAGTAAGCTCACAACAGAGCAAGCTCAACCCCTAATAACGAAAAGATCATACTGATTTTGAAAAAGGAGGCCTATAATTAAGCATCCTCCTGATAATCACCTACAGAACTGACATATGGAACCTAACCGGGAAATCAACGTTTTAACTGCACCACGCTAAAGAGAAGCTCATGGATAGGCTTCAAGATATATTAGAGAAGAAACAGGAGACAGAGTTATCATAAAGACCATTAAAAAAGCAGATGGCAATGGGCAGACTATGATGCAATAGAGTCAGACAACCACGAGACATCATGACTCACAAGCAAATCTCCGGATATCATATGTGAAATTGTGGTCGGCAGAAAATAAGATAGTGTGGTGATTTAGACAGGTTCAGGAGATACTGGCGCTGCGACACCCACGATAGAGAGATCTGGGAACAATGTCCGACAATGAATGTTACGATGATGCTGATGGAGTTTTGGGTGTTTCGTTGTTTTGTTAACAATCATATATCGTGGACCATAACTGCTATTTGAGCCCTACTAATTCCCTTATGACCATGTCCTTTTTCAAGTGTATTTTACCTTACTGGTGATTATGATTAGCAAACATACCAGGCACATCATAATTACAGAAGTGAATTCGTTCCTCACTTGGTGCTGAATGCACATGGTCCCCTTCCAGATCAAGTGTACGTCGACTTGCTCTTTTGCAATATGTAGCACGGTAGTCTTACAAATCATTGCAATCATAAGGTGCTCTGTTCTCACTTGCCGCCATATACCTTTTCCCTTGTGCCAGACTGTGTGAGACTTGGTAATATCACAAAAAGAACAGCCATGATATAGAAAATGGGAAATAGCTGAGGAAGAAAGGAGAAAAGAATTGCAAAATAAAGAGGAAAAGTGTGGGCTGGGACACGGAGAAAGATGAAGGAGAATTCGAATGGACCTTGCCAAAGACTTGAAGACGAAGCACTATAAAATTTTTGGCACTCACCCACGACACAAGTTTTACTAGCACTAATGGAATTGTATTCCCAAGATCGGCAAAATTAAGCAGTATCAGTATCATCCGATCTAGCATGTATTCTCCCAATAGCAGTAGTAGAGGTTATCAGCGTGAAAAAAACTGAACCGTTCGAATTTCAGCAAAGGCTGCTTTGTTCGTCATCATCGTCATATTTTTTGCTGGTCACAACTCTGCACATTATAACTGTGTATTCACATTGTTTCCCTGTGATGTCCAATTTTCTTATGCTTTGTAGGATACCCTTGACCTTTTTTTTTTTCTTTCTAATATAGAGTGCTGTCTGGTTATCTCTCCATGTGATGTTAAACATGATTCTGTCTTACGTGCACTGCATGGTTCTCAGTTTTAAGAGCTAGTCCCTCGGTTAGGTTCCATGTTCCAGCACTATAGGTGACTCTCACGAGGATTCCTTTGCACTTATAACATAGAAAAAAGGCAGCGATTCCCATCCCAACTCACTGCGCTACTGTCAGAAATATTGACAAAATGTCTCGTCTCTTGTATGCCCCATTGCTTGACGAAGGAAAGAGTGGGCGAATAGATTGTTGACTGACAAGAGACGGAGCGAGTGAGTACTTGGGGGAGATGACTGACAGAGAGAGGGAAAAGGTGAGTGATTACTTGGGCACGGTGCTTGATAAAAGAGAGACAAGATGGCTGAGTGAGGTTTTGGATAAGAGACTTGTCTGTGAAGAGAGAGTTTCTGTGTGAACTTGAGCAAGAAAGTAGAAATATATATATATATATATATATAATGAATCATCACGTCAATTTCGACGCATGAGGGCACAACTGCCAGCTCTGTTCAACCGAATCTGAACAGTTAAACTATATATATATATATATATATATATATATATATATATATATATATATATATATATATATATATATATATATATATATATATATATATATATCCGTATGTGTATGAGTGTGTGTGTGTTTTTTAACATTTATATTATATATCGTTAGGAGAACAATAGTGAAAATCAGTACACTTGATGATATGCCATCGCCTTGAATCAATAGGCTCATCTGTAATGCAATTGATATCGTAGAATTATATATATGCACACTCTCTCTCTCTCTCTCTCTCTCTCTCTCTCTCTCAGACACACACACACACACACATACACACGCACACTAACATATAATTATATATATAATGCCAAAACCTTGCACAGAGCAAGAGATCATGAAAACTCCTACCAGCTACCAAACATTCTCCAGTATCCACTGTGGAAAAGTTAGCCTATCTTGCATTGGTCTCACTTGCCAATTGAGCGTCTGCAAGAGTCGTGGAATACCCTCCAATATTTTTGGAGCCAAACCATCGTATATATATATATATATATATATATATATATATATATATATATATATATATATATATATATATATGTATATATATATATATATATGTTTGTGTGTGTGTGTGTGTGTATGTATGTGTGTGTGTGTGTTTGTATACATATCAAAGATTATAAATATATATATATATATATATATATATATATATATATATATATATATATATATATATATATTAAAAATTGTATGTTTTGGCAACAATTTGTAAACAAAGGAAATTAATAAAAAAGCTAAATCGACAAAAACTATCCATCGTGTCCAATAAAACGTCTTTCAAATACACATCGTGAATTCAATTTGATTTGAATTCACTTTTCTCTGCACCCGGTCCCATCACCACATAACAGGACAAATATATTTTGCCACTGATATGCCACAATGGTTGACTAAGACAAAAGTGATTAAATGTGTACTCGGGTGAACCTCTCTCATAATTTCCTTACGCAGGTAAGCAGTAGCGGCAAAGAGCTAAAACCCCCAAATCCAACCTCGGTAGATGCCAATAAAAACGAGTTTGCCCGACGTGTATGTAGATGACACTTATATATATGCATACAAGCTCTATTTGTAGTGCTTGTTGATGCGGCTCAAGTCGTAGCTGTTTAATATAGCTGTTGTTTGAACGAGTGCAAAAATAAATTTGGTTGTATTACAAGTCATATTGGTTGTTACGTTTGTTGTTGCCAATGATGTTGAAAATGTCGATGTTGTTATTTTTGCAATATACACTCAGGGCAGCCGCCCAAGAACTGGGAACTTGGCCAAAAATGTATCTGAACTCTTGTCGACTGGCAGCAACGGAAAGAAAGGGACGTGGTGGGAAATAAACAAACAAATAAATAATAAATGCATTAAGACAGAAATGGGCGGTGTGGGTTTGGGCGGGTTGCGGGTGAAATGGCAGTGAAAAATAATGCATCCAAATAAACAGATACCTTGAGCAGTTCGGAAAAAAGAAGGGATAGTAGGTCTGGTAAGTTACTCAAGAGAAACTGTCAGGTAACGAGCGTCTTTTGGCAGCAAACAATTGTTTGGGTGATCAATTAGAAATATTTGGAAAGAGAATGATCAAGTTATTTCTCTCGCCTTCTATTGGGCAGTGATCACCACTAATATCTGAATTTTCGAAAAAACGAGCGGGCACAGAGTAGGGGATCACTTCACCATAATGGGACTGCCATCTGGAAGAGTATTTGAAAGGATTCAAAAAAAATATTTTCCTAGACATAAGAGAAAGAAATAATTAGATTTAGAGCCTTTTAGCTCCATTGGTGCAGTCTGTATGTGTGATACATACATACATACGTACATACATACATACATACATACATAGCGAACCAGACCAGATTGGAAACTGAAAAAAAATATATTGAGGATTTTGGTCGATGGTTTCCAATAAGAGCGACAGAATAAAGAATGAAAATTAAAGGAAAGAGAGGGAGAGAAAGAGAGAGGGGGGATTAGGAAAGATTGAAAAAACGGGAGACACAAAGAGCAATTACAAAAAAACAGAGAGAGAAGTGGAGGAAGAAAGAAAGAGAAGAATAAAATTATGGGAGAGAGAAACAGAGAAAGGGAGATAGACGAAGGAGAGAGAGATGCAAGGGAAGACAAAAAGAATAATTATCAAAAAGTGGAAGAGGAAAATATTATTACAAAAGCGAGAGGGACAGAGACAGAAACCAAAAAAATGCAGAACGTAAAGTTTTTAAAAAATGAAACTATGGCAGTTAGAATGGGAGGCAAAACAGAAAGAGTAATAAAGTAAGAGAAATGGTGCAAAGAGGAGAAGGAGAAAAAAAGGAAAAAGTGGATAACTGAAAGGAAAGGAGAGACCGAAAAAAAAAAGAAAATAGATTACGAAGAGGGAAACAGAGGAAGAAAAGGATAGATTACGAAAAAACGAAACAGAGAGAAAGAAAAGAAAAAAAAATGTTTAAACCCCAACACTAAAAACCACGGCATGAAAAAATGGAGAGAGATGTGATGTCAGAAGGATAGATTGTGAAAAGGGAGAAACAGAGAAGGACAGAGAGATAGGATGGAGTGGAGAGAAAGAAGAGGCAAGAAGAAAAGGAGAGGAAGAGAGAAACCGAAGATGGAAGAAGGGCAATGAAAGGAAGAAGAAAGAAGGATTGAAAAAGATAAATAATGAATGAGTGTGAGAAAAAAACAAAGATCGATTAGGTAAGAAAATTAGAGATGAAGAGAAAGAGGGGAAAAACAAAAATAAAAAGATCGATTACACGAGAGAAAATGAGATTGGGAAAGCAATAAAGTACAAATTACAGAAGAAAGAAACGACAAGAGAGAACCAAAGAAATTACATAAAAAGGAAAAGAGAGAGAGAGAGAGAAAAGATCACAAACAGGGGTAAGAAAGAGAGAAAAAGATGAAGAGGGAAAGAAAGAAAAGAGGTAAAAGATTAAGAAGGTAGGAAGGAAAAGGAGAGAATTAGAAAGACAATCAATGAAAACAGGTAACAGAGATTTAGAGGGAGGGTTATAAAAGAAAAGTGAAAGTTAGCTTACGAAAAAAAAGAAAGACATTCGGCACAAGGCAGCGAAATAGATAGAGAGACAAAGGGCGTAAAAAAGAAGGGACGGAAAGGAACTAATAAGAGAAAAGGAGAGAAAGAAGATTAATACAAAAATGATAAGAAAAACAACGAAAGAAAATGAAATCAAACACGGTGTATGAAAATGATAGTGTAAAAGATACAGAAAAAAAACACGATAAATAGAGCGAAATGTACGTCAGCTCATCAATAAGAGTACACTTATGGAATAGAGGAATACAGCAGACAAATGCGGCTTGAGACAAAAGCGGGAATATAGCCAAGCTAAACGAACTTGGTTCGGGGATAGTGGTCGTTAGATTATAGGAAAATGTTAGATTGAAATCGTAAAAGCAACAAATATATAAATATAAGACTATTGAAGACACACTTTCTGAACTTAAAGGCACATTAAAATGAAACCGTATAAAAGAACCAGATGTCGAGAGAGAAGGGGGAAAAGAAGTTACCAGACACTGCCATAATCGAGAAAGAAAGTCATACATGGTCGAATACAATCTGAAGTTCTGACATTGAATATTCTGTTTATTTTACAAAATATTCTTACCGGAATACTCATCTAAGTTGTCTTTATCTCATTATGAGGTCCATTCCTCACAGTCAGTCATGGTTCGTTTCGTTTAAACGAATTATTTTCACAAAACTGTCTTTTTTTTTTAATCTCCCAAGGTGTCAAGGGTGAGTGAAAACGATAGTCACGTTATTTTGCCCTTCTTTTTTTTCTCCTCCATTTTGGGCAAATTATGATAATCAACTTCCGACTTGCTAAGATCATCAAAACTTCACCAAAGCCCGATCATACATTTCAGTAACATGTTTCCCCTTCTGTCCACTGTCATCACCCCCTGCGACGCTAGACAAGGGATTGGACTGTTTTGATTCGGATTCTGAGTTGTCCATCTAAACAAAGAATGAAGAGCCCGGTTTGCCGTGCTTTTTATCCATAGCTGGGAATGTCTTCCCTAAGGACATTGGTATAAAGTGAACGTTGATTCCATTTTCCGTGCCGGTAATTGTTCCCAGTAGTTCTTCGATGGGATTGCCGTTTATGGACTTGTAAAGGAGAACGCCATGTTCATTCTAGCCTATTTAGCTCAAATAATAAACAATGTGGAGTGATACATTATGTTTTTCATTATAAAAGGTGTAAGTCACAGCCACACAAGATGGAAGTAGCACTTTAAAACATTTAATTGGTGCCCTGTTTTCTGATTTCGATTTCTTTTTCAACAATCCTGATATATATATATATATATATATGGGAAGTCTATACCCACACTGAAGAGATGTAGCACATCGAAACAGCTGTCTGTGGATGACACAATAATTAATGCTCCTCTATTCAGGGTTGAGGACTCTTTTGGTGTGGTAATTTATCTATTGTGAGCTTATGCAATTCTCATCCATAGGAATAGAGCACTCTGGTGGATGGGAAATTTATGCATAAGTGAATACATCGATTAAATCCAGCCTCACTGACAGTCGGATTCCGTATCTCAGAGGTAAGATATCTGCCTCCGTGTCTTAAGCGAAGGTTTCAATCCTGCTCCGTGGTACTGGATAGGATTATGGAAAGTCAATAGCCACACTGAAGAGATGTAATACATCGAAACAGCAGTTTGTGGATAACACAATTATATATATATATATATATATATATATATATATATATATATATATATATATACTAATAATGGTGCCAATTACCCGACTATGCAACCAACTGAGCAGGCTGAATGTGTATTTTTCACGCTCCTCCCCTTCTGTCACAAGACCAGATTATTTGGGAAATAAGAGATGATTGAAAGCCTTATACTAGCGGTAGTCAGCCTTATGAACTTGGGAACTATCTCTCTATCATAATTACCTTCAGATATTTTCTTTCTTTATTTTTCCTGTAAATCTTTTTTGAAAAATAACCCTGATTTTTCGATATATGATATTTCTAATTATCATTTCATGAATTAATTTCTCCAGATTTCTCTTTTTCACAAATAGATATCATTTCTCAAATAAGTGAAGTCTGACCCGATTGATTTGTTTGCCGATTGTGACTGAGGCTTTATTGAATCAATCAATATGGCCAAATCATCTGCTTTTCCCATCGGGCAAAATAATTAACTGCAAGTCGGATTATTACAAAACCGTCAAATAAAACAGTGAATATCAACATAATCAAAATCAACATAGTTTTTCTTCATATTCCTATTCGGTCTGGCTTAGCTAGCCATGTATGTACGTATGTATGTATGTGTGTATGTATAGTATATCCCTGAATTTTTTAGATAAGGTATTATGATTATTATTTGTATTATTATTCGGACTATCCTCATCTTGGTTGTTTTTTATACAATGTTTCGGCTGTTGTACTCTACGGCCTTCATCAGGTATCATCTGGTAGATGTGGGGAAGTAACGAACCGAACCCTTTATTTAACCGACGGGGGTATATTGACCGCACTTCCTTCTGATGGTTCTAGGTTCAATCCCAGTGTGAGACAATAATAATACTACTAATGCTAAGAGGGGAGTGCAGTTAAATAAAGGGTTCAGATCGTTACTTACCCACACCTATCAGATGATACCTGATGAGGCCGTAGAGTACCACAGCCGAAATGTTGTATGAAAAACAACCAAAATGAAGATGGTCCGAATAATAATACAAATAATAGTGTGTATGTATGTTCTGTGGTTCTCTTCATGTCAAGAGGATGGTGCGTGCAAAGGTGAAAAGAGCAACTAGGAAAGGAAATCTAGAAAATTTGCCCTGCAACCATGCAAATCTCAAATCTATGAAACGTGTTGACGTGTTCTCCTTTCGAAGGCAGGGTATTTGAACCATCAGAAATCTGAAATTGACAGACCACCATTATCCAATGTTCCACAGCGACCTGATTGCACAGTGTGTGTTATATGCAGTAAGGTATGCAAGTCTGCATCTGACCTTAAAAGGCATATGGTTGTGCACAAAGACAGTATTCCTCATCCGGATCTAATCAATCCTGTTAAAACTTTGACTTTTGTGTGCCATTTCTTTCATCGTCCTTGTAAATCAGCTTCCGGCCTTCAAAGTCAACTGAGGACACATGAGGGGCCACTTGATACAGAACATGAATCTTGAGACGGCAATCATCTGTAAAGATGCTGCAATCATCGTGTATGTATGTATGTATGCATTTATGTATGTACGTAAGTACTGTACCAATTGGTCTACAGGACTGAAAATTTGAATATTTACTCTTATTATGTCTATAAAAAATATATATATATATATATATATATATATATATATATATATATATATATATATATATATATAAAAGGTTTAGAGGTAGTTTCAGTTAACAATGGAAGTTTATGCTGATATTGATCCCTTAGTTTTTGTCCGGCAGTGTTCACGCTTGTTTCTTTGGAAATTTGGCCTTTTTCGGTGATCACCACCCTTAGAGGCTTTCAGCGGGGAACAAGTGATATCAGGTTTCCTCAATGCTCGAGCAGTATCCTCAGTATCCCAGTTGATATCAGTGATGCAGTTATCTGAGTATATCCCATTCTTTCTTTCATTCTTTAATTCTACTGATCTTTATGCCTGGCTCTTCGAAATTGTTCCGCATGCTTTAATTATAGACAGAACTGTCACTTTCAACTATCACAGTTTTCCTGTTTTTCCAAAGGGACCGATGTCTGTCCCACTTTTCGATTGTCGATTTCTATTAATTTATATGCCAAATCGTTTTGAGCACTTCCAGACCTCAAGAATGGTGATAATAGCACGTGAGGCTGAAATTTTGGAGGAGTTTAGAAAGCTAAAACGACACACTGGAAAACAAACGCTGAAACCATTCAGTTTTGTTCCGTTTCCAGCTTTTTTTCTTGAAAATAAGAACATAAGTAGTGCAGAGTAAATTTCTGGAAATCAGGTGATACTTTTAAATCGTGGGTGACATTTTTTAAACATTTTTCCCTTTAGGAATGCCCGCATTACACCACTTCACCTTTAAAAATACTTCAAACCATCATTGCTTTCAACTGTGTCTGTCAACATATGTGCTTCGTCTTGATTTTTTTTTGTGCATCAATTAGCCAGATGTGTATTCAGTTGTGTAAAAAAAAGCCCAAGGAAGCTTATATGGATTTTACGCGGAGCATGGAACGTTGAAACATGAAAGAGGTCTATCTGCCCTGCGAAGATTAATTGTAATTGATTTTCTGCTCTACATCATTTCGGTTTACGAAAGGTTTCAAAAGGTATCATCATGGCGATTGTGAGAACAGTGTTCGATATTGCTGAGATGATATCATCATCATCAGTCTTTTAAAGTCCGTCATGGGATATAAACCTTCCTTAGGATCCGCCATATTTCTCTACCATTGGCGTCGCAGAGCCAGTATTTTCTGAATTTGTCCAGTTCATCTCTCCATCTGGTATTTTGTTGACCTCGGTTTCGTATGTGGTCTCTCGGGATCCATGTTGTGAGTCGTGTTGTCTATTGGTTGTCTTTCATTCTCGCAACATGACCAGCCCATTGCTATTTAAGTTTTCGAATGGATTCTATGATGTCTCGGACCCCCGCTTTCTTTCTGATATATGGTGCTGTCTTAGATGGAGTATTCTTATGTGTTTAGGTCTGAAAATGTTTCTACTTAAAAATAAGATATTGATGAAAATCGGCAACCTATGAAATAGAATATCAATAAACTGAATTATGTAAAGATGTTATGTACAAACATAAAGTATTGCTATAAAAGAAATTTAATAAAAAAAAAAGAAAGATTTACGCTCAACTGGACCATTCAAAAGCCTTACATAAGTATGGACATTTTATAATTTGACAGGAAAGCCGTTACTACAAGAGTCGAAATAATATCGGTAAATCTAGTCTTATTTATTAGTTTCGTTTCTCCTTCTCTAGAATTGTTAAATTTCTTTGTTTCGTTGAGGTTCTATTTATGAATTGATATTTTGTCAGTTTTCTCTATTTTGCCCATGGATCAAAGAAAGGGGAGACTGAACAAACTGAATTATGTTTGAAAACATAAAATGAAAAAAAAAATGAATATTCAGTCATAATTCTCAAAAAACATCTTTGTTCCCACTTGCTGTAAGTCGAATGCACTTGCTGTTGAGTCGTAAACGTGATGTTGCAAGAATAGCAACGTGAGTTGTTTGTGTTTCCATCTGTCTTGCCCACTATCCTTCTCTATCCCATATTATATGTTCATATGATATGTTCATATGATATATATATATATATATATATATATATATATATATATATATATATATATATATATATATATATATATATATATATATATATATATATAAGTTCTTTCCAGAAGATTCAGCCATTTTGAATATCTCAGGACCCGCTGTACGGCCTTGATGTCACTTCAATTTGAAGATACATTACTGAGCATGCATGGATAAGCCCCGGACAGATTACGCAGTCTGCAGTGAGACATCCTTCAGTGAGCTTGTTCAGTGTGTGAACGGCACCGGCTATTTTGTCTTAGTACCAGGAAAGGCTTAAAATGTCTGCCAAAGGGTAACTGTGAGCAATATAATCGTGATGGCTGTGACCAGTGTCTTTAATCGTCATTGAGTACTTGCTATTGGACCTTTTCACTCCATGATATTAAGTTCATCCCGTAGAGTGTACCTGTCATAGAGTAACTGTTTACAATATAATTGAGTGAGCCATTTATAGAGAATTAATCCCATGTTTGGCACCCACGACTGCACCACAGTAAACCGGGTGAATGAATTTGCTCCATTTGAAAAAAACAACTTCAAAAACATTGTTTAAACCAACTTGATCCATCTGATACACAGCTGGCCCCCCGCAAAAAAACGTATGACAGTTAACAGCAGCTTAAAAACTTGGATTAAAACATGCCTAAGAAGAAGAAACCTTTTACTCCAACCAAACCATGAAAAGCACTTTGGTCTAGATAACCAATAGGCATTTCTTTATATTTGGCAAACGTTCGCAAATAATCAAGTAGTTCAACATTGAAATGTAGTAGGACTTTGGCAAATTTTAATCTTCTATGCTCATACTATCCCAGATATCGCTCCCCGCTCAGCGTTTCCCCGATCTCGCCAGATATCTCACGATATCATCCCAACAGGAAATCAAGAATCTCATTTTTAGCGATTTTTTCTCGTTTCTTCCGTGTTTTCAATACTGACAGCTTCGAGGTAGCGCCTTCAATAAATTCACATTCAGGATATTAGGCAACTCTTGAATCTATTCTAATAACATCTGGGAATAGTCATTTCTGCCAAAAGGAGTGCCGATACCACTATCTAGTTCTCATTTTTTATTTCTTCTCTGAAATTATTAAATGTACGTAGAAGAAATTATATTTTCTTAAATCACTTTAGGGATCCTATTTAATTATTCTGATGATAAATATTTGGTAGATTATCATTTCTTTCAGAAAGTATTGTACAGATAATACAAAAATATTCAACAGTGCCAATAATGCAGACCGGAGCTCTATGCTTAATTGTATATCAATTCACTGATGGAACTGCATAGACCAACATTCGCTGATATCAATATGTAACCATGTGTATGTAATCTCTTTAGGAAGAACATATCTATATTATTCACCTTTGTTATGCGATATCCCAGCATGATTTGTTAATTTCCCGTCAATGCATTGCTTTAATAAATATTGGATATTTATGATAATCTCCTCGATTTCAAATACAGATATCCTTGGCATTACTTTGAAAACTACACTTGAACAAGTTTCCCCCGCTATTTGATATGGTGTAAAGTGAAAAAGTGGTTATCATTAATTCATATCGTCGTTTTGTCAAACCCCGGTGCAAAATATGTAGTTAACTTTGTTTTCATACCGTAACAAGAGCAGCAAGGACAATCCTCACGAAAAGCCGGGATATAAATCGATATCTAAAATCTATATACCCCTACCATTATTTGAACCCATGACAAACTGGTTACCAGGAGGCTATCTTACTGATTGAGGTAATCAGTCTTACGTATGAATAGAAGTTGATCATGCAAGTACGGCCAGGCTTATTTCATTCTAGTAAATACATAAATTTATACATATAAATGTGTATATATATGTGTGTATATATATATATATATATATATATATATATATATATATATATATATATATATATATATATATATATATATATATATATATATATATATACACACACACAAAATACAAAAGTTGCAGTAATCATCTTCGGTTGGAATGAAAAGTTCAAGTGGAGTTTGACCTCCAAGCAGTCGATTTGGGTTCCTGCAAACTGTTTGTAGAACATAGGGCTGCATTGTGGTTTCAGTTGCGAGCAAGTGTTACGGGATGGACTTGCTATCCCAATGCTAACAATGGACAATGCTAAAGGGCTCCAACTAGCCTGCTATTCCTATTTAGCTGGAGGGAGAAGTTGATGTATGTCGGCCCCAAAGGCATCAGTGCAAAGTGAACGTAAACATCCTCGGCAAAAAAACATACTGGGGTCAACAATTCTGATTTTTGTGCTGATAACCGCTATAACACTCCACAAATTTTGGTATCAGGGTGAGTACTTCATTTTCACGGATAGATAGGGAGATGAGGGTAGATGGACGGAAAATAAAAAGATAGATGGATAAAAAGATATATATATATATATATATATATATATATATATATATATATATATATTTATGTATGTGTGTGTGTTTGTGTGTGTGTATTTATATATATATATATAGATGGATAGATAGATAGATAGATAGATAGATAGATAGACGGATAAAAACAAAAGAAGATAATTAAATAAGCGTTTTGATGGATTAGGAAAGATAGACTCATACGGATAGAGAAAGGCACAGAGAGATGAAAAAGATAGATAGATAATAATTGATAAAATCATGGATGAATAAAGGCAGACATAGATATATAGACGGATGAAGGCGTGAAGAAATCGATAAAGATATATAAGTACATATAGAGGGATACAGAGAGAGAGATAAAGGCATGGATAGATACAGTCATAGATAGTGATGGAAAAGACAGATATATAACTAGACAAATAGATAGATAAAAAATAGAGATAAAAGATCGATGGATATCGATAGACAGATACTGGTCAGATAAATAGAAGGGCACGAGAAAACAGATAAAAAGTTAGACAGACGTAGATAGGTAAAGACTGGCACATAGACAAACTGGTAAATAAAGACATAGATTAAGACAAAGATAGAGATAAAAGACAAATAGATAAAACATTGACTGGTAGATCAGGATAGATAAATAGTTGAAGACATAGACGTATAACGAATAGATAAAAACATTTATTTTCATTGGCAGATACTCCGAAGCTTAGGATATAACCTTGTTCCTCACTGGGATTCATCATCATCATCAGTCTTTAATCGTTCGTTGCTTGACATTAAACTTCCCCAAGATTCAACACATCCCTCTATCGTGGGCGTCGTGGAGCCAATACTTTCTTAATTTGTTCAGTTTGTCTCTCAGTTTTGTATTCTGCCCGCATCGGTTCCGCATGCACTCCCTCGGGATCCAAGTTGTGAGTCGTGATGTCCATCGTTTGTAGTCCATTCTTGCAACATGACCAGCCTATTGCCATTTAAGTTTTCTTGTAGATTCGATGGTGGCTCGGACTCCCATCTTCTCCCTGATATACTGTACTGTGTTGTGATCTCTCCATGTGAGTCTGAGCATGATTTTCTCATGCTTTTCAGTTTTCGTATCCGTCTCTTGGCTAGGCTTCGTGTTCCAGCTCCATAAGTAATTATTGTGAGGATGCATTGGTTGTATACTCTTCTTTTGGAGGATTAATTCGATCGTCTAGTTTCTGAAAGTTGAGCTCGCTCTGCCAAAAGCTTGCCATTCTAGAATGATTATCTAGTTGATTTCATCTTCTTTTGAGGGTATCATGGAGATTCGTTGTCCTAGGTAGATGTAGGGGTCTACTTTCATTTCTGATTTTGACGATGAAGTTTCGAATTGGAAATTCAAGCAGATAAACTAAACATAGTACAGATTTTGCCGTTCTCATTTTTTAGCCAAGCACGAACAAAGGGGACAATGGAAACTGGAGGAAGTAACTTTTTTCCATGATGAATCATTCAGAACTTTAAGTATATATTATACACCGAGTCCAAACTGATAGAATCCAATAATGAAGTCGTGAATTAGAAACTCAATGTGGTTCGACTTAATAAAGGCGAAATTGGAATAAATTCTTTAATAGTACATCAAAGAAGGGTAAGAATGTAAACATTCTGTTGTTAGAGGAAAGATGAAGAGGAAATGTTGAACAGCCAGTGAAACTCGGTGATCTAATTAGTATGAAGTTAATTCATTCCACCCTCTGATTGCCCGTAGTTAATGAGTGCAGATAGCATCCAGGTCACAATTAGTCCGGGTCGATGGCTGACTCTCAAACAGCAAGACAGCTCTAGATGCTCTCGTTTGAGTTGGGCAAATGCATCCTCTCTTTTGAACGATATATGCAGATATAGTCAGCGAAACCCAAATATGAATAATTACACGATCACACAAACATCTCTCTCTCCACGTATATATATGTGTGTGTGTGTGTGTGTGTGTGTGTGTGTGCGTGCGTGTGTATGTATGTGTATGTGTGTATGCATGTACTGACTGAGAGACAAAGCCAGAGAGAGAGAGAGAGAGAGAGAAGGAAAAACAGTATCAAAAACATGCTCAAGAATAGAAAAAGGATATTTTCTTTAAAGAGATGTTTAAAAAAAACTCCTTTATAAAACATGTTATGGAGTCAACATTATGTATAGAGATAGATAAATGAATAAATATGTGCATAAAGATAAGAGAGGAAAAATAAATCGATGTTAATAAATATTTAAGACATATATATTTCTTTATTTATAAAAATAGACAAGGACAGACAAACAAAGACGAAAGGGAAAGACAGACCGACACACAGAAAGACAGAAAAACAAAGATAAAGACAGATACAGATAAAAGATCGGTACAGACCGATAGATAAAGACAGGTAGAAAAAGACGGGTACATAAAGATGGACAGATACAGACAGATAGATTAAGACAAAAGCAGATAAAGGTAACTAAATCAATAAATAAGTAAGTAGATAGATACAGAAGAACAAAGACGGAACGGGTGAAAAAAAGAAAAAAAAAGAGTGAGAAGAAAAAGAAGAGAGATACAAAGAGAGGTTGTCTGCAAGCGTAACGGTTACCCGCACTGTGAAAACAGATAACATCACCAGAAATTAACGGGACAGTGAACTGTTTGAATTTTGGGAGTGGTTTCTCGTGTTAATTTGCCCTAATCTGTCCGGTTAATTTTCCCGTTGGGGAAACCTGCCAGCCATTAAAATCAACATCCGAAATCCTGATGTTCACGTTCATATTCACGGTGCTAAGCATTGTACAAAATAAGGTAGAATGGGGTGGGGTGCACTGATCATGGGTAGGAACCACCCTGCAAGCGAAATCATATTGAATCTTGGCATACATCTTGATACTTACTAAACTCACCTTAAGACAACAGAGAAACTGAAAGACAATAACTAGCGGCGAAAGATGCAATCAAAAAAAAGACGATATTGACAGGCCGAGGTAGATTGATCGATAATTCTGGTTGGTCACTCCATAAAAACCTTCACAGGCAGTGTTCCGTGTTGGGGATGATCAATTAAAAATCAAGGAAAGGATTATTTATGGATAAGTTACTTGTCTCATCTCTTGTCGGTGCTGATCATCAAAAGAAGCCAACGTTAATACTGCTAGACACAAACTAGGGTTCCAATGTAGCATGAACTTACATTATGATTATACCCCCAACACACTTAAAATGTTTTGGTTAGGGTAATTTTCAAAAAACAATAGAACCATACTTTGTAGACAAAATAAAGATTAAATGTTTAGATGTTCAGCCTTCTACCTTCGTTCTTGCAGCCTTTTAGCACTATACATACAAGCATACATTGCGAGCTAGACAAGCTTGAAAACTAAAGATATCTATGTTGACTGTTTTTCGCGACAGTTTTGTTTGGATGTTCTTGATCGATAGATAGACTGACAAAGACCAATAGATGAACAAACAGAGAAGAAAGAAAGGAAGAAGAAGAAAAGAAGAAATGGAGTATAATAGATGGGAAGAAAAGGAGGAAAATCGAAGATGACTTTGTTAAAACTTCATTTTATGTTATGGACTTTGCCAGTGCAAGTACTCTTGTGAGAATAAAATATAAAACGACGTATCCAATGCAGACAATCTATTTGATAGTCAAGGCATTCTGCTTAGCATTACAAAAAAAAAGTGCAGAGACTTCTCAACGATGACAGCTCAACGCTTCATGTGTCGTCTAATTTATTTTGAAATATTTATATTTCATGCACGTTTACCATTCAAGATATCTGGAATATATATATATATATATATATATATATATATATATATATATATATATATATATATGACTGTGTATGTATATATATAAATATATATATATATATACACAATGCAGTGTAAGAATAGTTTTCATAGGTGCCCATGTGTCACTGATTAGGTTTTTTTATTTGTGAATAAGTCAGGGGCCTAATAATGAGGTTAATCAATTATTTTCCACAGCAGATATTTCTCAATATAATAATCTTATGTAGAAATGCTCTTAACCCAGAGCTTTTACATCAATCACATAAATCAAACATTATAGAAATAATATTTCACATCAAAATTGGAATAATGATAATAATAATAATAATAGCATCAAGCTGCTGACGTATTGATCAACCTATATATATATATAAATACATATATCTATATTATGAAAAAGTTTATAAACAATGAGGAAAAGACGTACAAGGTGGATAGGTATCTGCGAATAAATACTTATTCGCAAAATCTGTTTTCCTCACCGTCCATAGAAATACTCTCCATTTTGTGGGATATAACCTTATCATCTAATCATATAATGAATATATATATATATATATATACATATGTTCGTCAACAGAAATAATTCTTTCTTGAATGTACTATATGTACAGCTGTGGTAGTCTTTTGCGAAAGATTCTTCCTGCTGAATCCATCGGAAAAGCAATGACAGTGATACCCCTTAGAGAAAGTAAAAGGTTAATATGAACAAGGGTTAAAGAAAATATACAAAAGATTTAAATCGACACTAAGCAAGAAAAAATGACAATATATATATATATATATATATATATATATATATATATATATATATATATATATCAGAACCTGCATTTAGTACCTGAGCTCAAATATCTATGACCAAAAAGAGTCCAGATTAAGCAACATTCTGATTGGAGCGTGAGTCAGACAAAAACGTATTTATGCACAAGCAATCAGACACATATATACAAAGGATATATATTGGCATTGTTGCAGGTCCGACTGAATTTTGATAAATGAATGTCCATAAACAGGCACGCTTATGTACCTAAATAAACACAAACATACACACATAAATACAAACACATATCTAAATGAACATACTCAATGTTATGTATATATATGTATATGAGAGAGAGAAAAATATACACTTATGATTATATACGCATAAACATTTGCAATGTTCCTGAATTATCAATGCTTATCTGATATACATTATACACACACACACACACACACACATATATATATATATATATATATGTGTGTGTGTGTGTGTGTGTGTGTGTGTGTGTGTGTATGTGTAAGTGTGCTTAAACTTCTAGTAATATGAGCTTGCAGCCAGACACCAGCAGAGTTGGTAGCTCCGGGTACGTAACTCACTCAATTTGCCCCATCTCAACCTCTTAAAACCTGGAGAGAAATAAATAAACTTCCTCTCAGTCAAAACTAAACACATTTTCAGAAGGTTGACATTAATAGCAAGCTGCTAGCTATAAATGATTGTCAGATTTCTTGCAACGTTTAAACCTACTAATGTTTTTCTTCCTTTCCTTCAAAATTCTATCTTCTCGTATTTCCCACCTGCATGAAATCCTGGCTATAAAATATAGATTTTTGTAGCAGCATTTTTCATGCATTTGTTTCTGTTTGGAACCATCCACCAACTCATTCACAAAAAACTGTCAACATTAGTTTCTTCAGTTTTTGAATTGGTTTGGCTGGCTTGCTGACCGGCTATGTATCATGCCTATAAACCGTACCGATGGAGTTAGAAGGATGAAAATATTTACTCTTTATCAAGATCAAAATCGAGGACACGGAACTGGAGGAAGTAGACCACTACATCTACCTAGGACGATGAGTCTCCATGAGACCCTCAAAAGAAGAAGAAATAAAGCAAAGAATCACACTAGGATAGCAAGCCTTTGGCAGAGCAAGCTCAACTTTCAAAAAGAAGAAGATCCATTAATCCTAAAGAGAAGGGTGTATAACAAATGCATCCTCCCAATATTTACTTATGGAGTGGGAATATGGAACCTAACCAAGAGACAGACCCGCAAATAGAGAACCATGCAACGTGCACATGAAAGAATCGTGCTGGGCCTCACAGGGAGACACCACTAGACAGCACAGTACATCCCAAAAAAGACAAGAGTCAGGGACATCATAGAATCCATTAAAAATCTCAAATGGCGGCGGGCTGGCCATGTTGCAAGAATGGCGGAGAACCGAATACAGAATATTAGATGGAGGGACGAGCTAGACAAGTTCAGGAAGTACTGGCTCCGCAACGCCCATGATAAAGAAGTGTTGCAAATCCTTGGGAATTTCTATGTCCAACGACGGATGTTGAAAGAATGATGATGATGATGATGATGATGATGATGATGATGATGATGATGATGATAAAAAAAGTTCTATCTTGTGATGTAAATCCATGCTAAATCGGTCTATTGTGTATTTATGAAAATTTAGACTTTTTTAGTGATCACTGCCCAACATAAATCGAGAGAAGTAATTTATTCATTGATCACCCAGCAACATGGGAGACTGGCAACAGTGCGCGGAATTTTTCATATATAAAATTGAAATGTATGCTAGATTAATCCCTTAGTTTGTGTCGACTGTTTAGATATTTTTTACTGATCACTGACCAACAAAAGATGAGGGAAGTAGCATTCATATAAATATTTTTTCCATTTTTTTAATTAATCACCCATAACATGACATGAATAATCTCATCTGAAGGGTTACGTGACGGTTTCTATTGAGTAATCAACTAAATCTGTTTTCCCCCATATGATTTTTTTTTCCTCAAGTTCTGTTTGTTTGTTTTTAAGTATATTCATAGCAGATTTACAGTTATTATAAATCGTTGAAAACCTTTCTATGATTCTTTCTATCTCTTTTCAGGTAATTTCTTTTCCCCTGACCGTTTTTTTCACTCTGATTTTTCTTTTCCTATTTCGGTTATTGGCATTGGGAAATACGAAGGATATATATTTTCCGTGTCTTTTCAAGTCTCTTTTCCTGTTCTCTCTTTCAAATTCCTTCCAGACTTACTTCTTTTGATTCATTGATGCTTATTCATTCATTCACATTTATTTATAGTCAAGTGAAGGGAAACTTTAGAAAGAGTTTTCAGCCCTCAATATCAAGATTCTGATCTCTTCCTCATTCTTTCCTTTTTTTTCTTGTTAACTTCTCTTCCTCGCGGTCTTTTTTCCTCTTCAAGTCGATTCTGATATTTTAGTCACGTGTTCCGTAAATATATGAATTCGAATGGAAATATCGAGATTTCTTTTTTTATTGAATTTTTTCCTTCTCTCTCTCTCTCTCTCTCTCTCTCTCTCTCTCTCTCTCTCTTTCTCTCTCTCTCTCTCTCTCCGTGTCCTGCACAAGAAAACCTCAGTTGCTGCTTGAGAATTCAGGGACCAAATTAAAGCAAAAGCCGCCCCGACCATATTTGCTCTGTGACTGACATTAGTTATTCATTACATATATCTGTTTCTTTGCCGCCGCCCCTCCCCCATTGCTGGCAGCCTCTCCAACACGTTTCGCACGAGTTTATTTTTAGTTAAGCAGACCAAGAAGAGTTGGACTGCAAAGGAACGTTTATTTGGGTTTCATTATCAATCTATTCTGTAGATTTCTGGAAAAAAAATAGACTGCAAAAATGCCTGTGGGCATATTTTCCTTTCAGCAGCGGGTGTTGCCTTAGACATGGTCAATGCCACAGAAAGGGAATGTCTCCTTTTTGTGTATTTATCCGCTGAGACCCCCTTCTCTTCTGCCGATCCATCGGCAGTTCATGAAACCTTAGAGAGATAGAACTGTCAAAGTTTCAGCGAAATTTTATCCTCATACTCAGGGCCGTACAATCAGCGAAGCTTCTCAGGGCCAAAGAGGTGTAACAAAAGGGGGTGAGAGATGGCAGTTGACCCCTGGTGCAGGTATGTGTGGGTACAAAATTTCCTTTGCTCATAATGGCTGGTTATCAATGAACATACTCACTCCCATGTAACACAAATGCCCCTAGATGCTGTCTTTTGCCCTTGAGCACTGAAAACCCTTGCTACGTTTCTGCAGGGTCGAAGGTTTATAGGGGTCTCATCGAATTATGTTTCAAAAGGATTTTTTTTCACTTTTTCAATGTTTTTCATTGTTTCTATTTCTTTGAAGATGTATTATGCTATAGAGCGATTAATTGTTGATCCTTGAAAGAGTATACTTTAGATTAGACATCGTAATTTTATGAATTATTCATTTTTGATTCGATTTGTTCGAAAATAGCTGAATAAATTGAATTGCTATTAATGTTGAACATAACCCTGGCCATTCCTATTCTCAAAAGATGCAGTCATTGTGGCAGGACACGCCTGCTCTTTATTGATCTTATCAGTTTTCAGCAGACTTTAGATAAAGGTTCTTAAACCCCACCCCACAGTGACCCACCCAAAGTATTTGTTATTTTCATCTCAATCAGGGAAAAGGTCAATATCTTTGTGTTGAGGATCTAACTTACTATAGTAGATATGGTTTTGTGGGAAAGGTATACTAAGAAATGCTGTACAATGGGGCACCTTTTATAAATACTAATAGTGTGGTCGAATTTGCATTTGGCCCGGGAGTAAGTGTTGACAAGTTCAATTTGGAATCATTGTAAGTGTAAAACTGTGCTCTTTCAAAATTCTCAAGTCTCTCTTATTTCTTCTTAATCGAGATTTTCAAATGCTATTCGCAAAGATGGCCGCCAATTTGATCCCTAAATCTTTTAGACCAGAAAACTAAATGTTTGTGCAAATGACTTCCGTTCGAAAGGAAATTTTGTCAGCCTTTTAATGTCATCACTTATCAATTTGTATTTGTTGCGCAAAAGGAGTCCCTGATGAAAACGTGATGATTGTCATTCCACCATTTATATATATATATATATATATAGACACAAAAATAATACGGATTCCTGAATCCATCCCAAAATTCTACCAAAATTCTGTCATGAAACATTTGGAGATATCGACTAGACAAGGGCAAACACTGGAATGTATACAATGTGAAAACTGAAACATATCCATCTATCAGAAACTAATTTCCGTATCCTCTAAAAAATTCACTTGCTTCTTCCATATTTTGTACCTCATCCTACCACGAAAATTTAATTCTAATTCATTGAGAAATTTTGGAGATATCGTGGAACAGACGGTAGCGGAGAGAACTTTGTGTGTTTAAGAAGATACATTTAAGTATCCGCTTCTGCCTGTCCCCGGTATACCACCGAAATTTAGGGAAAGGTTGGGTCAGTACAATTTTTATAGACTGGATTATGAACTTTGCATTGTCTGGCACGAGTGTGGAACAGCAATCGATGAGCTAATTACAGCAGTAACGGTTTTGTACGAAAAGCATGCCAACAGTAATCAATGCATTTTTGATATAGAGTAAGCTTTGCTACATGATTACCAGTTCTCAAACGCCTGTTGTTAGACTTAGACCTTTCCAAAGACTGGACAAATCCCTTGGTCGAGGGTACTGCGGAGCCATTATTTCCCAAACTTGTCTAATTCATGCCACCATCTTTTTTTTTATTGGCTGCAATTTTGCCTATGATCTCTAAGTCGTGATGTTCACAGTTTGTGTAACATTCTGACAACATAGCTTACACATTGCAATTTGAGTTTTCTGAAATTAATTTATTATATGTAGATTCCCTCTTTTTTTCTGTAATGTGATGCACTGTATTGTGATTTCTGCATGTGATGTTAATCATAGGCCTTTCTTATCCACGTTGTATGGTTCTTTGTTTGCAAACCAATCATCGAAAGTATGTATACCGATTGCAGAAAAATAATCACTACAATTGTCCCCTTTAACGCACATATAATTATTGACATTATATAAGACTTTATATTTCAATTTATCAAATCGGCACACATTCAATGGATTATGTGCACGCATATGAAATTTCTTTCATTTGTATATGTATGATATGTACTCAAAAATGTGGATATGAATATCATATTTATACAGGTCGACTATATCTATTGTGAGCATATGATAAACATGCATCACTTCGAAAATGCTGGCCAAAATGATCGAGGAAATTGATCATCACATTTTATCTACCAAAACATCAAGTTTTCAACGTCTCCTTCAAGCTACTTCTTTTGGTGAATCTATACACGGTCTTGAAAAAGGTCTTGAAAATATGTATACCTCGTTCTTTTAGTATATATCGATTGAATCCCCTGAATGTTGGGATATTAACTTAAAATGTATTTCATTTGGTGTATATCAATGTTTGACCATACATTTCAATCTCATGTGCTCACATACATACATACATACATACATACATACATACATACATACATACATACATACATAAGTCTGTCGCCTAATGATTGAGAAATATTCATTTTACAGAATGAATATTTATGTCACAACTTTATGACTTTGATAGGCAGAGCATTTATCTTAGTGGTGAATATTAATCAAATAGTTTATACACTGAGAATTTACTCCGAAATCCAACTAATGTCCATATGTAAGGTTACGTACGTAATCATCTACCGAAATCATTTGACAATGTAAGACTGAAGAGGTGAGTGCTACAGTGTTCTGTATTGTAAAAAAAATACTCCAGAAAACGTTGATTCAAACATGGCAAAACGCACCAAACCTTCTCAATTTTTCTTCCACTTCCACTTTGTCAAATTACAACCACCATTCTTTTGGATCACATCCACATGACACAAACACACACACACACACACACACACACATGCACACACATAAATATGTATATATGTATATGTATATATATATATATATATATATATATATACGTACGTGTGTGTGTGTTGTCTGTCTACATCCTTTTCCATTGTCTTCATTCTGATGAATTTAAAACTTCTGAAACTGTTCAATCCAATCTTAGATTTTGGCCAACAACTGACGATGCGATGACCTCTTGACCTACGTTCTTTCCACTAACAAGTTATCAATTTCCTTCTAAATCGATCGACAAATGCTCATTCAGGTGGAAAATTGTACCCAATTTGGCTCTCACCAGGTCAATCGTTAACTGGACAATATATGCTAAACTTGATTTGGTCTGGCACGAGGCCAAATAAGAGAGAAGTTAGGCTTGGAAGATTGTGTTTCGCCAAATTATATGAAGAGAAGACTTGATTGCATAGTTTAAAATTCGATTTTCGAAAATAGACTTTTTACTTGAACTCAAATGCAGATTATTACAGCAATTATTTTATGGATCAGATTTATTTTTACCTGGGCAGAACAATTTTGTCCGGAAACTATAAAAACTTATGAAGCATACGGAGATAACTCTGGTCACTACGCTACGGATGGTTAGTAACCCATCTTTTCAATCATTGCTGTACAGTTAACATATGGGAAACAAAAACATAATATTGGAGCCCTTACTGGGGATTGAAGATGTGTCAGGGGCAATGCTCAACGTGATTAACTTGTTAAACGGTGCTTTGAGAAAAGTGCTTCAGATATTCACTGAGCTTTGCGCAGTCTATCACAGGCCGATAATATTACAATACTGAGAAACCCGTCTTTCATGGACCTCACCTTAACGGCTTAATGGCTATGATACGAAATGTGAACTCAAGTTTCGTCAAAATCTGTTTGTTGATTCTCGAATACTCGATATGTAGAGAACGAGAGCTATGATAAAAAGTTACGATGGTGAGAGTGAATTAAGCCGTTCTGAGATATCTCAATGATATCTTTCGCATGATTCTCTCATATATACGTTGGATGGTTCTCATTTTGTTTAAGCTCAATGTTTTTACTTGTTAGGTGATTATCAGGAGAATGCACTGGTTTTATACCCTTCTTTTTGGCACTAACAGGATCTCTTTGTTATTCAAAGTTGAGCTTTCCCTGCCGAAAACTTGCCAACGTAAAGTGATTCTTCGCTTTATTTCTTCTTCTCTCGATGATTTCATGGATCTTCGTCATCCTGGGTTGATGCAGCGGTTTAGTTTCTCCAGTTCTGCATTTTTTATTCTACTTGTTGTGTGTTTATCTCCAACATACGTGTTGTTTGTGACAATTGTTTCATAGAAGTTGCTTTCTTCTTGCTTTCTTCGTTCAGTCCGTCCAGCATCATCTGGGGGTCATGAAGGTTCTCAGCAACAAGGGTGATGTCGGATACGAATCTTAGGTTGCTTAGGTATTCGCTGTCTATTTCGATTCTTCTATTTTTCCGGTGTAGGTCCCGGAAGATCATCTCAAGCCAAGCTGTGAAGAATTTGGTGAGCTTTTATCTCTCTGTTTTATCCCTTTTTCGAGAAAAGGGTCCAAGTCTTCATGAAGCCTTATGTAAGAACTGCTGCTTCGGTAGATTTGTTGCAATACTCTGACATATACAGGGTCAACGTCTTGTTGATGGTAGCATCAATAACAAAGGGTTGAAGGCCTTTTTGAAGTCGGCAAGTGTTAGAGAAAGTGGTGTTTTACATTCTGCTACTTTCTCCTTTTGTTGATTTACCCACAAAGGAAGCGGTCAATGGTTCAGTAGCTTCTGAAGTTTGTTTGTTCCCGTTATTGGTTTCCCTCGAATACAGATAATTATTGAATAATAATAGCGAAAAAAATTCAAATTATAATAACATGTAGTGAAATCAGTTATGAAATTTCGTCTGAAAATCCTTTCGTTCGATCGGAACAAAGGATGTACGTCATTAACTTTTTGATGCGATGCTCGAGTCACTTTTGCTCCGCCGACCGGCCAATAAAAGAAATACTTATAAAATCTTGATATTAACTATGTTTCTTGTTAGTCCCAATTGGCCCGAAATTCTATCATATCCATCAATAAGAGTGTTAACGAACGTTATGCTGTGGATTGAAAATAGGATCATGAAGAATATAACCGAATAACCCAACTTGAGAGATGCCTGCTTGTTCGCTTTCGTTGCCTAATCTGTAAGGTACTGTTCCTGTTACACAGGCTCCAAACGATAATGCCTGCTGATTCAAATGTCGTAGAAAGTTAAATCTTTATTTCCGATCCATACTGGTTACTTGACAGTCGTAAAATGTACAAACAACATGCGATAGAAGGCACTAGAAATAAGATGAAAGGAAAACTAGTTATAAATTCATAATAATGACGTTTATTATTCCTAGAACTCAAAACATTACCGTGGAATTTCCCCTGAGTCATAATAGAATAGAAATTTACTAGCGGTCTGGTTGGAGGGCGTTGCAAATCTATAAAAGACGAGAGGGACCGAAAGTTGCTAGTCTACAAGTCTTCGTTTCCACAACCCACCTGATTCATTTATAGTGGAAGGTTAGTTATTTGCTTGTATTGTGTCCAAGAATTTTGTGAATTCCAGGAGAAACCATTGGCATTTCTACAGCAATGACTGACGCCTTATCTTTTTGGCTCACTTCCCACAAACTATGCCCTGCTACAACTAAATAGAGCGCACATTAACAATATACAGATACAGGTCTGGTTAGTTCGTCAATAGAGACTGTCACGTCACAGACATTTTATGGCTGTATGTAGCGTCGGGGTGATCAATTGAAAGAAAATGGAAAAAGGATTAATAATCGGATAAAACCAGATCTTCTTATATGATGTGTCATGTGCATACCAATATTTTTGTTTGTACTGCTTTAAAAGTTCGTTTTGATTCTGGTTGAAAATGAACCAAAAAACATTTTTAAGCATAGATTAACTAGTACTTTAATATATTCCCTTTTATCAGACACACGAAAATAGTACGAACATCATAGTTGAGTTCCGATTTCACATATATTCCTACCTGAGTACATGAATATGATTATATGTATCAGTACGACTCTAGATTATACATAAACTACACTGATATATGTCGTCCGTATAAATATGTTCACATATATAGTGAGTGTGTATATATATATGCATATAAATATAAGTGTATAGAATTCTAGTGTATGCATTATAGAAAAAAAAAACGTGATGTCCTAAGGGAATCCAAACATAGCAAAATATTTTCATTTTCAAAGAATACGCCCACTGTGATGAGAGTTATATAATAACTCTCCCGAAATGTAAGCCGGTGAGAAGCCCTTTGTTGTATATGTTTGATTGTACTATACGCATAATGCTGGGAAAATCTTAGGAGAAGCACTTTTTTTAATTTTTTTTTTTTGAAGCGTAAGAAAATAATAAGAACATGGTTTCAACTTCAAGTCTCTCTTAGTCGTCAATATATTCCAAAAATATAGACTTGCTGAGAATATAGAACGGACCCAGGATAGTCTTCAAGATCA
>OY735214.1:32230735-32283235 GCA_963457665.1 Thysanoteuthis rhombus
TACGATTTTTATTTTTAAAGATTTTAAAAAATAACCCAAATGACATCCCTTCGTCAGCCAAAATAGCCAAAATCGTATTGGCCGTGCCTGCCAAACCTTTCATTATATAGTAATCCCCATGCTTTCCAAGAGTTCGCCTTATGCCGCTACGCTTTCACGGAAGACCTACATTTGTACAGATTCACTCCACTATCTGGTATGGTGTAAAGCAAAAAAGAAATTGTCATTTATTTACATACGAATTCATCAACTTTCCTATTTCAACAAAATGAACATTTCCTGTCTAATAATTTTATGCTAACATCTATTTTCGACTTTTCTGGTGCTTCAGGACACATCTTGCTTACGGATGCACAAAATAAATAAAGCAATAAAGTACATATGCTTACAGACATGGTTCAAACCTATGACGGCCGATGGTTTTTCCATAAATGTGAATTTGTTTTTATTGAATAGTCTTGTTATTTTATCATATTCAGTTTTCTTATATTTTTCTGTCAAAAGAAAAGAGTGTTCCAATGCATAAACTTATGTCTGGTTAGTCACCCAAAAGAAACTGTCATGTGACCAATATGCTTTGGCAGCACGTTGTGTAAGGTTGATCAATTAAGAAATTTGGATAGAAGTAATTGATGTTCAGGTAATCTATCGATTTTTGTTTGGCAGTGATCAGTGTAAAAGAAAAACAAGCTTGAATGCTGCCCCACACAAATCTACAGATCGATTTAGTATGAACATATAGTGTAAATTAAACTCAAAACTAAAACAAATTTAGGAAGGGTTTAAAGAACACTTATTCCTAGAAATAAAGTGAATCGTAGAAAATGTCCAATTTTTTAGCCCTCTAGCTCCATTGATGCAACTTGTACGAACGATGCACACCAGTCAGACTAGCTCACAAACTGAAGAAATGGTCAACGGTTTTAATGACATCTTTGGTTGTGGGTTTCTAATATTTTCATGATTGTAAAGAATAGGTCACTTCCTTACTGAGTGAATTAAATATTCTGTACTCTTTGGCTGTCTTGGTAACTTCTTGTAAGTGCTTTATCCAACAACAAATAGTCAATATTCCTGAACAGTGTACTATGATTCATCTCTCGTTCCTTCTCTTTCCACCCTCGATCTCTCTCCCTCTCTCTCTCTCTTTTTTTTATATATATATATATATATATATATATATATATATATATATATATATATATATATATATATATATATATATATATATCAGGTTCAAGCAAATGATCCAACAGTCAATTTCAAGGACTCTTAGGAAATCTTAGGAGTGTATTTGAAATTCACTCAGCTTGTCATTCATACTCTTCGAGAATTTGAGAAAAATGAAAACTTTATTTGGTTTCGGTGAAAGATTTGGCAGTACATAGATTGCATATTTGATGCTGTCAACTCTTACTTTTCAATCTAGGAAAAGTTCAACGTAAGCTACTTGAATAATCATTAAAACATAAAATAAAGACGCAGTAGGTGAAAGCACACGTCCGGAATTATTTATGGAGTATTAAAAAAAAGATTTAGATTTTGAAGAAAAAAAACCTTCTAGAGGAAAGGAGACCTTGAAAACCACAGGAACTTCGAAGAAAGATGCATCACAGAAAAGGCATGAACTTGCAGAGAGATTAGAGCTGAAACAATCAACTTATTGGTGGGGAATCTTCCCACTTATTTTACTGCATAGAAATAAGGCGCAAATGAAGCGATCCTAGTTCCTGAAATTCGAATCCCAGGACAGCACCTACCCATTGTATTGAAAATGGATGGATGCCTCTTTTGCACTGGTCTCTGTAGGGAGTCTTTACTTACACACAAGCTTGTGATATAACATTTTTTGTCTGGTTAGCTGTTCCAACGAATTCAAGATGCAAAAATCTTGTAGATTTCACCGAATCAAAATCAAAATAATTTATTTATGATGTTATACATATTCTTAATCAACCTGATGTGATGACACAAACAATTTAGCTCAAATTTAGTGTAAGGTCATAGAAAAACTAGCGGGAATTCTGATGAGGAAGCAAGAATGTCTTCGATCAATGTGATTCCAAACCTGGCTACTGCAGGGGCGGACAGACTCAAACTTTTACTTCTTTTCCAGCTGAAGATGATTACTGCATCTTTTGTATCGTATATATACAAAGAGATTGTAAATGTATGAGACTTCAGTTGGGATCAGTTGGTAAGGGAACCGTGTAACGATCACCCTGTCATAATTTCGATTTACCGTAGAAAAATGTCAATTTTATACATTGCTTTAGTTTATAGAGACGGGATAGACAAAATGGGAATAGTTTATCCCCCTGAATTAGATGAAGATAGTTTATCTTACTAGGGAGGGGGGGCAGTTTCAACTTGGACCTCAGTTGGACTAAGCTCCAACTCGAACTAGAGTTTGAAAATAAGAATTAGTGGAGAGTTTTGCATCAAAGTAATTTCCTCTCCCCTTATCCTTCCTTGATGTGAAGCCACGTAGGATCAAACTCTCCATAAATAGTTTTGATATCAATGTTCTGTGTGATTACATTTGATTGTCCTAATTATTCCCCTTTATTCTATTTAATCTTATTTCATTTCAAACACAAAACAATTTACAGGCCTGGGTGTCAAAGATCTCTGCTGCAAAAGAAATTACAGCGTTAAACGTTCGGGAGGTGCACTTGTCGTCACGCATAATTCAGAAAGGCCAAAATGAAGATATTAGTCCGAATAGTTGGTAAACTAATCGCGTCCAGTTTAACAGACCTTCAAACCACATTGGTCGCTCTAGTTATCTAGTCATATTAGACACTGTCAACCAAAACTGTCAACCAAAATAGTCAACATCAACGTAGATTTCTTCAGTTTATAAATCAGTCCAGCTGGACTCGCTATGTATGTGTTTATCTAAAATACGTAAGAGCCACTGTAATAGAACTAGAAGTCTGACAATCTAAATGCTTACCTATTATGTACAGTTATTTGGAAATTAATCCCCATGATAGACCTTTATTAAAGGATTTGATTTACAATGTGATTCTTGCTGAAATAGTCCGTTAGTTTTTTTCCAGCAGTATTCACGCTTATTTTTCAGTTATGTTTGTTTTCTTTAATTCAATTTTTTTAGTGACCACAGCCCAACACAATGCAAGAAAAGTTATCGATTCATCCCCTTTTTTCGAAATTTTTAATTGATCACCCTGACATGACATGCTGCCAAAACACTCGCTCACGTAACCTTTTCTATTAACTGATCAACTGGACTTTATTATTTATATTCCTTCAATGTAATTAAGATGCTCATTGATAACCAACCAGTTGATATGGGCAGACTTGATCCAAGAAATGAAGTCGTTTGCAAGAGAAACGAGTTTGAACAATTCCAGATGATGAAGTCAGCGGATTAGACTGCACTTGTCCTACGAAGGGAGCATTATCCTACCCCAAACCCTGGAGAAGATTATGACGTTGAAAAGAATGTGCGTTAGGAGATTATCCAGAGCACGGCAGATCAACTACATCTGCAGCGATTAAGATAAAGTCCGACGCTAAAAGAGGGATCCCAAACAATCGGTAATCAACCCTGTTCCTTGGGAGGGATTGGTAATCAAAAGATTATCCATTAGCCGAGAATGCACGTTGTTTGGATTATCATTTCCACTCAGGTCAACAGGAATCGTAGCTAAACGTCAAGGTTTAGAGAAAAGGAACAAATTAAGGAGTTGAATGGTCAATACTTGATGTAGTATAAGTTATTGCTTTCAGGGTGATCAAGCTTGCATTAATGATATAATGATCATATATATCTATATCTATATCTCTATCTCTCTCTCTCTCTCTCTATATATATATATATATATATATATATATATATATATATATATATATATTAAACAATCCTGAGGCTTGTTTGATGACCTTTAGAAGATTGGTGCAATCTGATGTGAACAAAATTAACGCAGATTTTTTTGGCATCAAATGAATATATAGGATCATTTTAAAACTAAGATTTGATAATGATATATATTAGACAAATTGATCATTGTATTATATGTAGAGGTGAGCGTGAACCAAACTTCATACGATTATTATCCGATTGAAAGTTACCGACATGTTTATCTTTCGTGATCTTTAGGGGTACTTTGATCCAATACTAACAACGCAAATGCACAATACTGCTGATTAGAGGCTACAGATAATCCGAATCAAATTTCTAGTGTTAGATAGAAAGACTTATCGACATACTCTATAATAAGCATCCAATAGTTATCTCCATTAAAACACCTTTCATTAAGTGCAAACGCATACGACTACATACAATAATCATTCATTTACGGACCATTCGGATTTCATTGTGTATTTTAAGGTTTGTGTATGCTAGGGGCCTTAATTCAATATATCAGTTCACAATGCATCGTTTCGGCTACTTTGAGGTTACCTATACAGAGAATGATAAACAAAGGGTGTTGCGTTTGATCCTCACTTATGTTGTGTCCAATTTACGCTAAGTTTGGTGGATAATTAATTATGTATATATTTGTTTACTTGGCTGTGAACTAGCGGATAGTAAACTTATCTCATAAATCATCAATTCTGTTTTGACATTTACGTACACCGAGTGCATCATAATTAAAATGTCTGATGTGAATAGCGTAAATAGTCTACTTGGCCATTACCACTGGACTGAGTTCGAAAGAGAATGAGAAAGTATTAAAAATACTGAAAATGAACACGCCCGAAATATACGACTGTCATGAATCTTGGGATATTTACATTTATTTATTATGCAAAGTATATCATAAATCAGCTGACTGGGGGTCAAATAAAAGGAGAATTTGGTTCCAAGATGAATGAGTACTTGAACAGGCGGGAATAGTACATAAGAGTTATTCTCTTATTTCAAAATGGCCTACATTTCGAAACGAGGCAGTTCAATTACTATAATTATCTGCTGCCATGGTTTGGTTAATTGTAAACAATTCTCCTTTTATTCCCATATTCGTTTTGCTTGTAATCGTTTTTGGCTTCATAAATTTTAGTAGCAGTCACATTTAACCTTTCTCAATGGGAAGTCATAGAAATCTTTCTGAAAAAATTATCTTGTTTTTGATATTTCAAACATTTTCCTCATATTTTTATTTTTCCTGAACTTATAAGTCTGCTGGTTTCAACTGTTTTGTGTTTTCCTCGTTTTATATCAAGACTTATGCCAAATCATTAATCTTTTCATCATTTTTTATCAGAAGTATCACGCTGTAACTAATTTCTAAGAACTGACAAAGATCGAGATACCTACACATTTCCAGATAGTTCATCTTCATATCATATAAAACCAATTTACTCATTCGATTGAGAAAAACTTTTAAAAGCTGATTAGAACACATCCTTTAAAAAAAAATCACTTAAAAATGAACCCTCGAAATTATTTCAAAATCAATATTTCGATGCTGCAGAATACCGGATGTCTTGGGTGCTGAATGTCTGTGTTGTACATATACCTTTGAATAAAGTCATCTTAACATCTCCATCTCTTTGAAAAAAACATGAAAATTGTGTATCGTCATTATATTTTGTTCTTCCTTATATACAAGGTTGTCGATGCATATGTACCTAGATAGTCAATGAGAGAGAGAGAGAGAAAGTAAGTGTGTGTGTGTGTGTGTGTGTGTGTAGGTTGCAATGCAAATATATTGTGAATGGTTGCGATGGATAAATATTGACGGGGATAGATATAAACATATATTTGCTTCCCAAATTGAGAAAAAATTCAGAGATATAGCTCTGCGTTATCGTACAAGTATTTACATCATACAAATATTTCTGATTCTCAGTAAATACCTACGGAAAATATATATATGCACATACACACACATTATTTAAAATGATAAGGGGCGTGGGGGTAAAACAGTTATTTTGACTTTCGCTATTTGATCGGGCTATTTTCCTATTTGTCAGAGCTCCACGTTTAGTTCAGATTCGTCTGGAAAGATGCAACGCATAAATGCACCCAGTAAGGCTCGAACTCACTACAGTAGAAATGGTGTACATGGTGCGTGACACATCCTTATATTTACCTAGTTCAAAAAGTTCGATCTTCATTAGGTGTTTCAGACGTGCTCTTGTACCGAACTAAGCTAGGAATAGTAAATAATAATGTCTCTGCATTGTCAAGAGAAGATTAACACACTCCTCTAGCAAAGGCTGCATATTTTTTTTTTGTAGAGAAATGGCCCACATCAGAATTTCAACTTAATTTCAGGTCAGTCAAAAATAATCTATACATTCTACCTGTATAAATATGTCGTTGACAGACACAATGCATATTAAAGAATGATAATGTCTGTTTTAACTTAATTATCATGTTTCTGTATAATACACCAGGCAGGATGTATATGGTTGCAAATCGTGTAATAACATCTTTTCAGGTATTTTCGTCAACACTGATGAGAAATTCACTTTTATGACCTGAAAACAACGATCAATATATTTGAGATGAGAAAATTCATGTTCTGGTGACAGCTGATCAAGAGCCGAAAACGATGAATTCATAAGGGGATATCTCTCAAGATGACAGTAAGGCAAAATGACACACTTATATTCGAATTCGTGGATTTTCAGAAATTTTACGCTCAAATCGGAACCTTTCTTATACTCGTCATCAACCTATATTCAATAATAAGCAGTACCTATATTTATCTGAACGTCCTTGTCAAGATTGATTGAAATAAAGTTTCACTGTTACCACTGCTTGTTCAAATACAAAACCCTTTCTCATCCTGGAGAGAACGTTGACTTCTGATTTTGCCTCATGGCAACGTCATCATCATGTTGCAAATACGATGCAGCGCAGAACAATGAAACCTGAATAGGAGATTCTCTGACATGTACCGTATTCTGTCACCTTTAGTCAATTTCTTGCTTGCAATAAGACGATGATTCGCCAAAGAGTTCACTCATCCGCTCTCTTCGAAATTCATGGCATGTCAGGGACGAAATGTTTTCACGATTGAACAAAGCAAAGGAGAGTGGATTCAAGTGAATGAACATTAGAATCCTCCTACCAAAGTCTGTCCGCCGATCTCATTAATAGTGGTGATAAACGTTGCGGTACCTAATACTAATACGCACGTATTCAAGTGCACAGTACATACATGCATGCATGTATGAATTTGACAGGGTGTAAATGAAAGATTTCTGAACAAATGTGTTGCATCTTATAAAGATAGGCTTGATGCATTTTGCCAAAATTTTGTCAATGTCATCAAAAAGTATTTGGCGATGCAGAAAGGAAACTGAAGCAAAAACACATGTCTGTGTGTATAACTAAATTTGAAAAATGGAAGGGAAGAGGGATAATCCTGGGTGAGAGTGAGGAGTGAAACTTGAGATGATTGTTATAACAGTAGGGGTAAGATGAAAAAAAAATTGTTGTTTGTTTTGGCTCTATGAAGATTTAGATGAAATGTAAGGATGGATTAGAGTTTGTTTATTTCTTTCATACCAGAGGGGGTGACCATTTGGTATGAAGTATGTGTATGTGTGTCTCAGACTTTGATTTTGTGTTTATGTGTGCGTGTGTGTGTGTGTATTGTGAACATTTTTTCTTGAAGGGGTCAGTGTACATTTGTGTTATCCTCATTAATGGGCTGTGTGTACAAGCCAATAACCTTTGTTTTCATATGGTTATCCAATATTTTGCTATGGTTTTGTATCAGAATTAGTACATTTGGTGTACTGGCTAGTTGGAGGTGTCCGTGTTTATTGACAAATCGCTTTGCATTCGTATATAAGAGCAGCTTAAACACATCCTTGTGTTATACAGACGTGTATGTTTTCGATGAGGCAGTCTTTATGTAAGTTGAAATTGTTGTTTGTATATCTATGTCTGATGAAGGCGTTCCTATTATTATCATTCTAAGGCTCTCCGTTGCTCATATATCTTCTTGCAAGGTCTTGACGTTTCCTCAATGTAAAAATTGTTGCAATCGTTGCATCGAATCATGTAAATGCCAGGCTCAGGCGAGGGATCGGGTGGTTTTAGTGGTCTGTTGGTCAGATGAAGTGCTGGTTGTGGTATGCATGTCCCATTTGTTCTTGGTCAATATTTAAATCGATGATTTTGTCTTCTTTTTTTCTAGTTTTGTGGTCTTACAATCATGTGTATGTAGATATGTACCTAAATATTTTGATAGAAATATGCAAGGATATGTATATTAAAAAAGGAAAAAAAAACATATATACAAAGTGTGAGCAAGTGATTCTATCTGTTAACCTGTTAGTCTGTTTCTCCGTGGGATTATCGAGCGTTCCCCGATGATCAGTAGACATTTCAGATATCTCTCGAAATCACCTAGACGTAAAGAATCTTACTTTGCATCAGATAAGCATTTCCAGCTTTTTTTTTCATGATTTCCAGTATGGCACTTCCTATCAAGGTAAATACATCAATATATGTATATATTATACACACATGTATATATGATACACATATGTATATGCATAAGAATACATACATATATACATGTATATTCAAAAAATCTGTGTTTACGTGTGTATATATATATATATATATATATATATATATATAAATATATTCACACACATAAGTATATGTATATATATACATATATGTACATATGTGGGTATAATGTCACAGAAAACCGATGGATTAACTACATACTGATATCAAAAAAACAACACCAGACTCTCTTTATTCATAATTTATAACTACCAACAAGCACAACATCCCCACTATATAGAATACGGCAAGAAATGAACAATCACTACACAGAAAACAAAACAACAGTATATAATGAAAGGGAAAACAACCAAGAGAAATAGCTTCCTCAACTAAAAAAACTGTCCTAAATAAGAATTCGAATCTTTGGACTGGAAAATCCCAAACAGGGCAGAAACATAGACGTGTGTATGTTGAGAATCTTTACTTCATTATCATCATCATCATCATCATCAGTCTTTTAGCGTCCATCGTTGGACATAGACCTTCCCCAGGATTTGCCACACTTCCCTATCATGGGCGTCACGGAGCCAGTACTTCCTGATCTTGTCTTGCTCGTCTCTCCATCTAACATTTAGCCGGCCTCGGTTGCGCATGTGGTCTCGGGGGATCCATGTGGTGAGTCGCGATGTCCATCGATTGTCTGCCATTCTTGCAACATGGCCAGCCCACCGCCATTTGAGATTTTTAATGGATTCTATGATTTCCCTAACTCTTGTCTTTTCTCGGATGTACTGTGCTGTCTTGTGGTCTCTCCATGTGAGGCCCAGCATTATTCTTTCATGTGCACGTTGCATGGTTCTCAGCTTACGGGTCTGTCTCTTGGTTAAGTTCCATGTTTCGGCTCCATAAGTAACTATTGGGAGGATGCATTGGTTATACACCCTTCTCTTTAGGATTAATGGGATCTTATTATTATATATGAAGATAAATAGGTACATAGAGAGATAGAACAAGAGAGAGGGGGGGGGACTCAAAGATATATTAAAATTAAAAAATTCTTATTTATAGTGAATCTGTTTATAACGATGAATTTATAACAATTAATGAAAATTCCTGACATTCAATATAAATTGTTATAAATTGTTTATATTCTTTGCCTAATATGATCAGCCGGTTATTGTTGATCAAATCATCCTATTCCAAAGGGATAAAAATAAGCAACATACATTTTCCTTTCCATGCAAAAGCTTTGTCCCTACATCCAGATTTGTCAGCTCTGTTTTTATAATAGAAATTTCTGTTGTAACAATTATTTTCCTCTTTTTCTTTTCTCTTTTGTCTTCCATTTCATTTTCGAACACAAAGGAAATAGTCATTTGACAAAAGTACCATTTATATAATTTGCTCGATGATAATGAAGGTGCATATTATCCCAGACAGACATTTGTGATTTAAAAGAGGGAGCAGACAATGGAGTTAGTGAAATGGCGCCAACACTATCTCGAGAATAAATTGATCAGCCAATGTCAAATAACTTATTTCGATTTACATAAGTTTCCTCAAATCTTTTTTATGTTTTTTACGATCTTAGATGATTTAATTTCTATGTTCTTAGTTTTTAGGGATTTTTTTTTAGTTTATTTTTTTAAATATTTTTTGTTGACTGCGTGTGTAGAGGGTAATATTTTACATATGCATGTGTGCTAAAGTATGCATACATTTTGAACTGGTTCAAATCCAGATGAGCGCACCCAGACACACATTATATAGTATATTATGATTAACATTTTTGTTGTGGAGAATCAAATCGTCTGTCTCGTGTCAAAATACAATCAAGAAATGGATTTTTTTTTGTTGGGCAAAAGAAGCACAGAACAGACTCCGTAATGACAATCTTTATTTTATTTTTGTTTAGCTCCTTTCGACACCGATTTGTCGGAGGTCATCAATGACCGTCTAATCTTGAATGCATCGGTCTCCGTTTCAAAATTCTGGCAACAAATGTCGAGCTGTGAGTTCGTCGGAGGTCACTTGACAAAATACTTGATTTATACTGAGAACATTTCCCGATTATTTATATCCAGTTTTGAACCAACAAAATAGAATTGCTCGAATTTGCTTTCTCCATCTTAGATTTTTCAGTTCAAAATGAACCTGAAGGAATCGTGAAAAGGAAACATTCAGCTCTAATAAATAGAGCAAAATCAATGCTTTAAGATGTTATATTCAATAAACGTTTGTTAAATGATAGTGAATTCAAGAAAAAACATCGAAGTTTGAAATAACAAAAAACACAAGCGTTCTTTTTACAACAGAGTATTAAAAAAAATCGAGTAGTGGCATCTTAGTCTCTTCCAAAATATCTAACTTGAAACTTCAGATCTATCCCAGCATGCTTTTCACTATACATAACAGTTTGCTAAGTCCTTTTATTTGGGAATCACAATCAGTTACTTTTTGCATTCTTATTATTTACGTCAACGGTCTAAAATATCTTTGGAAAAATCAGAACTTGCAGATAGCCACATCTGCACTGTAGTACGGCCAAAAAACCACTGTGGCGATTCACCACGATTCCTGCACAGTGTGAATGCAAAGATCACACAATGACGCAATCCCTGGGTGAAGTGTTCCAGATAATCATTATATAAATATATATATATATATATATATATATATATATATATATATATATATATATATATATATATATATATATATATATATATATATATATATATATATATATTGTTCCTATCCCTCTTCTTGCCCAACAACGATGGCATTTTATTTTGTTTCATCGTCATTTTTGCCAATATTGGAGATAAGTCGATTTTTCCTAGACTTTGTTGTATTGTGAATTTTTTCGAAATTACTGCTGATTCTATAATTAATTACCTTTCTTTACTTTTCCCCTTGACTATTTTGTGTCTCCTAGATTGAGATGATGGTTCCTCTTGACACATAATATTTACGACAATCCCCACAATCAAAGCACATTCAAATCAATTGAAAAAAGATTTTGAATCCAAATTATAAACAGCATATCTAAAACTATAAATGAAGTTATTCATAAATAAAAGATATGATAAACATACGCATGAAATAGCATGTAAAAACGGCAATGATAATTGGTGAATCCCCCAAGAATTGTGAACATGAAAATAAAAATTCCTTGGGTATAATATCATTTAAAATGCATGCAATATCCTTACAGACAAGGTGGACCAAAATATCAACCCAAAAGACGATAAAATGATTAAGATAAAACAAAAAACACGACTGATGATCGAATCAGTACTAATTTCAGAATATGTATAAGATACAATACAAAAAACGACTGGTAAAATCAACAAAATTTCAGAAATGTGCAAAATGATAATAATACGAGATAAAATACCATCATATATCAAAATGAAGGGACATGGGCAAGAATTCAAAGAGATCAAAGCTCTAGGAATTGAAGTATGTACTTATGAACCTAGTATAGTTTCAGAACATCAGAATAGGTGAGAAAATAGGACTTAAAATAGAGGAGAGTTTACATTAATTAACAATCAAGCACTGGATACCTAGAATGCAATAAACAGCAACAGGGTATAGCTTTATGGTGGTCTCCATAATTTGTAGTACTAAACCTCTTAGCAATGCAGTCTCTAAAGTTTACAAATCAATATAAAATCAAATATTCATATTCCACGGCAAAATTAGATTCTATAACCAATTTAAATCTCATCTGGGTATCAAATAACTATGTCTGTTGAAGAATAAAAAAACTAACTTTATAAACACACTAGAACAATCAAAATCTATTTCAGTAAACGATTTTAGTACTCTTTATACTGAAAGTCTTCACGAAGACCTGATTAAATAATGATAATAATAATAATAATAATAATAATAATAATAATAATAATAATAATAATAATAATAATAATAATAATAATAATGTGATCCCAGCTATTAATTGTGGCCTAACAGAGGAAAAGAGGAAAAACACCTAAATGGTGGTGAAGATATGAACCATAGCACTGCTGTGATAAGTGATAGAGAGATGAGATGAGATGAGAGAAGGGCTAGAGACTTGGTGTCACACAACCTCCAGCAATAACCACCAGGTAACTGTTGTGAAATTGCTGATAATAATAATAATAATAATAATAATAATAATAATAATAGTAGTAGTAGTAGTAGTAGTAGTAGTAGTGGTATATTGGGTTTATAACTCGCAGTTTTTTGGTGCAAACAAAAAGTGGCTAAACTCACATCATTCATTGTACCCTTGGGGTGATAGTGAGTCATCTTCTTAGAAGAAATGCTTCAAAATAAGACTATTCATCAGAACATCGGGATTCAATTCTCGGGCAAATTTATATCTACGTAGACATTGATATGAGTTTATGTTGTCTTTAATTAGGAAAGAATATATAAACACGTTTCATTTCATATTTGTACACATTTCATAAATGACATTTGTTTCTTTAATGATGGGGGAGAATTTTTTTTTAATCCAAATTTATTCTATAGATTGCAAGCTGAAAAGTTAGCATAATGGAATGCATGCAACATTCCTAGATTCGGATATATTTAAAAAACAAGATGCATTTTCATCTCATATCGTGCATATGTCTCAGAGCAAGTCCTATTTTGACATATCTTTCATGAGACCTTGTTATCAGAGTATTTAAAGAGGGCATTTGCCACACTTAGATTTATCACTTCAAACCTAGAATCATTTCTCTAGTAATAACTATGTTAAATCAATGTGGTAAGATTTTTTTGCAACTTGATGAAACAATTACATGAAATTCGGGTTGACTTTAATGAAATATTGATGAAATTTGAAGAATGTGCGAACGGGATTAGAGTAAAATATAAGAATTTTGAAATGTATACTAAAAGAAATGAAACATGGCATTTTTCGACGAAGCCTACGAGTATTTTTACGAGGTAAGAAAATCAAAAGTGTTGGATTTTGTCAGTGTGAAAGAACAGAGGTGGTAGATTGAACAAGTGTTCATCATCATCATCATCATCATCATTAGTCTCTTAACATTGGTTGTTCGGAATTTGCCACACTTCCCTATCCAGGACGTCGCAGAGCCTGTAATTTCTGAATATAAGTAGCTCGTTTCTCCATCAAATACTCTGCTGGCCTCAGTTGCGCATGTGATCTCTGGGGATCCATGTCGTGAGTCACAATGTCCATCGGTTGTCAGCCATTCTTGCTACATGGCCAGTCCGTTGCCATTTTTGATTAATAATGGATTATTTGAGGTTCATGACTCCAGTTTTCTCCTGGATGTACTGCGCTGTTTTGTGGTCTCTCCATTTCAGGTTGAGTATGATTCTTTCATGGGCACGTTACATGATTCGCAATTTGCGGGTCTCTCTTTTGGTTAGGTTCAATGTTTCTGCTCTGTAAATGACTATTGGGGTGATTCATTGATTGTATACCTTCTTTTGGGGATTAATCGGATCTTCTTGTTTTTGAGGGTTGAGCTTGCTCGGTCGAATACGTGCCGTCCTAAGGTGATTCTTAGCTTGATTTCTTCTCATTTTGAGGGTGTCATGGAGATTCATTGTCCGATGTAGAGTTAATGGTCTACTTTCTCCTGTTCTAAGTCCGCGGTTTTGATTTCCGTGTTTTTATTTCCAATGTGGTTGTTGCACATGATCTTTGTCTTGCTGAAATTTATGTGTCAGCCGAATTTCTTGCTCTCTTTATTTAGTTCATCTAGCATTAGTTGCAGGTCGTGTAGGTTCTCTGCGAAAAGACCGATGTCGTCTGCAAATCTGAGGTTGTTCAGATATTCACTGTCTAATTCGATTTCTTTATTCTCCCAGTCTAGTCTTCAGAAGATCACCTCGTCTTAACCCTTTCTGATTGCAGAGTATCGAATGTCTGTTGAGAGAGTCTATTTGGTGGTACTAACTATTGGAATGCTATTTGGTTTCGTCTTAATCACCAATAAAAAAAACTTATTTAGTTAAAAGTAATTTAAAATATCGATGGGATTGGAATGGTGTAAGAGGTGGATAATTCAGTCGAACGTTAGTGATCTTGGAATATTTGCGTCAAATTCTTTGGTTGTACATGTCTGTAAAAATCAACTCGAAAATATTTTTTCTGAACTCGTAGTGTTCATACAGTTTATATCAGAAGTTGGTTTGCATGTACTCTGAGATTAAATTCCAAATAGCAAACGGGATAATCACATGGGTTAACACGCAACACCCGTTGTTATACACACTGATTCCCCAATGTCAAATCTATGATTTTTAGCAACTTACGTATGCAAGCCTTTTGTTTGAAAATCAATATTTAGTATATCAATACCATCTATGTACATTGCATTATGATAATTTCCAATATAGAATAACCAAGTATATATACTAAGACACGGCTCCCAAAATGATATTCCAAACTAAATATAAAAAACCCAAATTTGACGAGATGTAGAGTTGGATTAAAACTACTACGGAGTCATGTTGAAATAACTGTTTTGTTTTCAAAGTCCCGATACGGTCACATGGCAATTATCTGATGACCCTCATCCCCAGAGGAATGTTCACATAGTACTATAAAATCTAATTCTGTGTAAAACATAAAAAGCTTTGAGAATATTGCATTAATTGCATTACAGATATTTTAATATAATTAGGTTAAAGAACAATTTTCTTCTAAATCTTCAGAATCTTTAGTATTCAAAGTTATGAGGCTCCCCAGACACACACACACACACACACACACACACAAGCACACGAGCACACACACACACACACACGAGCACACACACACACACACACACACGCAAATATATATATATATATATATATATATATATATATATATATATATATATGTATATTTATACAATTTTGTACAACAGGACTGCTCCTGATTCTTTTACCTACACACCTGCAATGTAATTTTGTGAAAAACTTGCTTATGTGTGGTTATACCATGTGCAAAATAAGGGATCTAATTTAAAGCAAAAATAATATTTACACGTACTTCTACTTTTATTATAGAGCGACAACTATTTGGATCTTTCTTATTGTGCTATATGAAGTGGAAATAAGTCTATGTTAGAATTATCACTTGTCCAAACAACAATAATTGTGCTAGCTCTTCAGTGAGATGTAATGTTATCTCCCTCAGGGGTATGAGTGGGATACAGTGAATCGGACACAATGGATCACTAAAGGGAAAGAGATGCTTCAATTCTCTTTTCTTCTGTAAATTCATTATACATAGTTCACTAGGAAACGGAAGAAATATTTGAATTTTACTTCTGTGCATTCTTTTCCTCAAATTACTTTTTGGAAAATGTGTAAAGGTAATTGTGTGGCAATTGTTTCCTTTATTCTGGGTTATCTTTGCCAGTGGTTTTTGAGAGACTTTTTATGATCACTTTTGTTAACATATTCTAAAACTAAACAAAACATTTACAAAATATGCTGTCGATTTCACCCTGGGATTTCCTCGAATGAATTTAGTCTTATGTTGATTTACCATTCCCTGGGAGACGATTCCCAGTGTACTTGGACAGAGGAATAATTTTAAAGGAACGAATGGCTGTCAGAAAAGTAAAAACACCTCGTAACATAGCAATACCCTTGATTCCACAAACAAGAATCTAAAACATATATATATATTCACCAAAAAAACCTAAACAGGACAGAAACATATACGTGTTTTTGTAGCAAATCTACCCTATAATATATATATATATATATATATATATATATATATATATATATATATATATATATATATATATATATATATATATATATATATATGGGAGGGGTTGCAAGTGTACATGTAGACAGTTTAGGAATCATGATATTTTTTTCTTTTATGCTTTTTTTATTTTGTATTGCAAGAGAGGAAGATCTGATGTTGACCTTTCTTATGAAATTTGACAAAGTGAAAAGAGGAGTACATATATAACATAGGAGGAAAATATAAAATACAAATGCTTTTCTAAATTGCAGACGTCTATATTGTCATCTGACTTTCGACCTTGTGGATGATTCCAATTTCACGATCCCCGCCATTTCTCAGAGTCATGACTCGAAAATTGCTGCGTATCGAACTGTTCATGTTGGACGCTATACTAAGACAGAAGGCCAGACTCCAGATCATTCAGAAGAGACATATTTTTTTTCATTATTTTTTCGAGGTCTTTATTAGAGAGAAAGTGAACTCCACTTTGTTTTTCCTTTCTGTAGCTATTGGGAAGATGTATACTCTTTAGTTTGAGTTGGGTTTTTTTTCTCTTAGTCCTCTCAATTAGCTTATTCTGATAATGCCCCACTTTTTTCTTTTTTTGCTTTCAAGATCGGTCAGGCGTATGTCTTCAGAGGGTGTTGTTGGTGCCAATGAATGGAGTTCTCTTCTCAATGGAACTACTGAAGTTGGCATTTTGATTGCTAGAGAGCGTCAATCGAAAACATCAAAAAACAAGTTTGTTTCAGTTCTCAATTCATGCTATATATCTGTATATAACGGGAGATTATTTGAATACAATACCAAAGTAATGTAACGAGTCTCCAGTTATTTCTCTCGGATCGTATATCCATTTCACATTGATATGATTGTTCACGTTAAGAAGCAAACAGAGCAGGACAGTGAGTAAATGGAAAAAGTGAGATTTTGGAGATAGAGCAGTTACTTTGGCTTTGACATTCCTGATAGCTGTTTAGCTGCTTTTGTTTAATTTTTTGTTGTTTTGTTTGTTTGTTTTTTTCTGGGGTGGGTATCTTTTGGGGACCTCTTTGTCCCAAAACACCCAGTTTGTTAGGGGTTTAAAAGTGTCTAAACTGCACAGAACGCACTTCCATGCTGTGAGCTTGAAAATTTGTAGTCTACTAAATAACTGAAAAAGTTTTCTTACCCCCGTACAGAATGTTCCTTTTCCTTCTTCTTCTTCCATTTTCTTTTCCTTTCTTTTCACTTAATTTCGTTCTGTTTTTCTCACTTATTACCATCCCTCTTATTAAGATATCTGCTCTCTTACTTTATCAGGAACGCTGTCCATCTGCTCCTTGACCACTCTTGCTTCGGGTCAAAAATCTTTACAAACGCTTTTAACCGATTTGAATTTCAACTGGGAGCAACTTTTGCCATCAATAGAAATGCCGATTTACGTTTCAATTAAGCATGTTGATTCCATGACGGTCTGCAAAAGGTACTTATAAATACCCTTGAAAAGAATATAATCAGCGAGGGAAAAGAAAGAAGTGACTTGAACTACCTAGTACTTTTGGTACGGTTTTTTTTTTTTAAATTAATAAACTCAACCGATCATTACTTTTCATATTTCGCTCAATGTAGGGAAGCGAATTATAAAGTTTCACACCACAATCCATTTGATGTCAAAAACGACGCAAAAATAACAAAATCCTAACAATTCAATTCATTTATGCATTTTCTGTTTTCCTTCCAATAATTCTCTTTTGCATTTCATTTGTACGCTGTTTTTAATTATTCAATTATATCATGTTGGGGAAAAGGATATTGGAAATGTATTGCTGTACTTCAAAAGGTAATTAAAACGGCAATGTAGACAAAGAAAATAATTGATAGGCATAAAATGTTTCACCAGAAAATCGACACGTGATTTCATGAACGTAATTAAAATGTGAAAAGATTTCGTTCTCGATATTCTAAATGTTTTTTCTCTGGAAATAATCAACGTAAAAGTCCGTCTAAGCAAAAAGAAAAAAATATATTTTTCAATAATCTTAACGTGGATTTTGACTCTTATGAGGTCAATGTTTCCTATATTCAGCAAATAAAGTTAATATTTTCATTCTATGACTCTTTTGAATTTGATGAAAATATTTTTCACTCGAGTCAAAACCATAATTCACTTGAGTTAAACTTTCAAATTCTATAATTTTGATTAAATTGAGATGAGATTTTGTAAATGAAAAAATGCTTTCACCTCTGTGACAAAACTAATTTCACTCCAGTCAAACTCTCATGTTGTAAAATATATTGTTCAAATTGTTTGGAACTTTTTGTATTTCTGATGATATACGGAAATTATAATGAAATTCTGTAATTTTGTTTATAATGTCAGAGATTTTGTAAACAACGTCGTAGTTTTTTTAAAAGAATCTGTTTAGTTTTTGTTTTTTTAAAAGAATTTTTTAATGAATGATCATCCAAAGGTAAATTTTCTGCTGAATACGGCTGATGAGCAAAATGCTGCCCAACGATTATTGACAATTTCTGGCCAATTCGAAGAGACGCGCGGTCTTGTGTTGCGCCTTAGGATGATCAGATCATTTCCATTTACCAACTGTACTATTTCCATGAACTGCCCACTTTTCTTTGGATTTGATTTGCATGTTCAAGTCTGTTTGAAATAAAATCATCATGTATAGATAATGTTGCTTATTTTGTTCGATCTCGAATGGTGGAATTGTTGAAGAAAAATACGCCAGTTTTGAAAGATTTTAAAACTGTGCGCAGTAACAAAATCATTTCAACTTTTTAAATGAGTCTCGTCAAAACTGAACATACTTAATCATGTAACAACAAAACTTGGGTTAATTTTTTGGCTGATCCAATATATCTCTTGTTTGGATTTTCTGAGATGAGGTTTTCATTAATGTGCATTCATCTAGCAGCCTTCGGGTCGGACAATGCCTTCCGTATAATGAATTCTATATGTTTTTAGAAGATGAAGGAAAACTTCAACATTTAGTTGATGAGGGTTTGACTATAGCCTTTAAATTATATTTTGGGGAATTGGAAAGATAATGCCAATTGGTCTCTTTATGGTAGCTGTACACCATATATTACGCAAACCATCGGAAAAATAGGACTATTTGCTCGAACTTTACATTTAAAAAGATCTCCCATCGGACAATTCACACATTACTTGAAATTGCTCCATCAGGTAATGAACTTCATCTTTTATCAATCTTCACATCACAACGTATATGCCTATCAAATCTAACCTAGGAACTGATCTCTCAACCTGTTAGGAACTAGCACTTGTATCCATTCGCTTATTTTGTTGGACACTTGGACAGTTATGTTTTTTTCCAAGCCTTAAACCTAATGTACGTTCTCATTAGAGGCTATCTCTCAAGTTGTTCATGGTTATGCTAGGCCTACTGATTGAATTATTCAAGCATGGTATTTCTGTGGTTTCTTTCAGTCATCTATTCTCTTGTGTTGTGCTGTTTCTATCATCCTAAATTCGTTCCACTTCGAATCCATGAAGTTCTGCACGTGTGCGTGTATAACAAATATGCCGGAAAAATATCAAGAATCCAGGGGTTGGTAAGAGTGGTTAAGATGGCATCAGAACATTTCTAAGCGGTACGATATCTGATCCGTGCTATTGAGCGGCAAAAATGGATTTCGAGTGATTGAATTTCCCATTACGGAAATGGAGTTTATTCCTACGCGCTTTTTCTGCCAAAATGTTACCACTTTTGCAACGATTCTGTTTTCTTATCCGGTGAGTGATTTTCATTCTTTTTTAACGTATGTTTCTACACTCTTCCGTGACATTTTCAATACCTGACCTACTGGCCGTTCTTGGTTGCTAGTAGATATATTTTGTTCTATTTATCACATTATGTTACAGATTTGTCTTTAGATTTTCGCCGATTTTCCTTAACTAATCTTAACCACGATTTTCTTATATCATTCTCTCACTCTCTCTCTCTCTTTCTCCCCCTCTCTCTCTCTCTCTATCTCTCTCTTCATTTTAATGCATTTTCTTAATAGAAATTTTTAGTCATTTATTCTATTTGTAATTCTCCTATAAACGTACCTTTTATTTTTTTCTGCTTTCTTTCTTCAATTTTTTCTTTCATTCATTCTCTTTTTATCTATCTCAGTCTTCTCTTCATCTAACCATGACACTTTCATCTTCTCTTTTCACCCTCTTTCGTCTCCACTTATCGAAATCGTAAAGTGACTTAGTCACTCAAGCATTCTTAAACGTCATTGACAAAAAAAAAAACAGAACTTTCCCTGCAAGTTGCCAAATATTTCTTTTAATGAAGATAACTTGGGGAAAAAGTTCTTTTGAATCTCAAAGTCACATCTCGGTGTAGAGAATACACTGCACAAGAAAAAAACCCTGAACAAAACAAGATGCTGTCTGAATATCTCTGATTATCTGTAATCATCGTCATAATTATTTTCTCTGACAAATACTCATTCAGAAGTAAAGAATAAAATGTGTTCAAGTTCGTTAAAGTATTTCTTCGAAATCTCATGTTATTCTGTCGATATTTTGTTGTAGTTCCTGACCACTGTAATCCCATTCTACCTTAGTTTTCAATACATCTATTTTGTAAAATCAAATACAATGCATTTGTATGATAGGAGAGCATTGCAACTACTTGTATGATAAAATCATTATCGATACACTTGAGTATTACAAATGATATCTTCATTTTTTCAATAGATCTTGAATTTATTCAAGCCTCACGATTCCTCTCTGACAGATTTCAAGCAAGCTATCGTAGAATCATTTTCAATGCATATCTATATACAGATAATTTGAAACATCTCCTCTAAGGTTGAGCGATAGCAGAGCATTTATGTAATGCATAAAACATCTCAGTTCTCTAGATGATTATTCATTAATTTCTGACCTCTCTTTTTTATTCGAGGGGAGTTATCAATGTATTTGTTGTATCACTATGCGAGTGGATATCCACCTCGACGTGTTTTGTGATCCTAAGCAACCTTATACAGCTTATATAAACTGCCTAAATAGATTTAGTGATAAGCATGTTTTGTTGGTCATTAAATAAAACCAGTCAAAGCTGCCAACGTATTTCGGCAGCGTACTTTTTTAGGTTTGATCAATTAGATAATTTGAAAAACAGGGAGATCAATATGTCATTTTCTCGCTTTTTGTTTAACAGTGATCACAAGAGAAAAGTTTGAATCTTTAGAAAGAAAAGACGTGTAGTATAGAAGACACAAATTGATGGACGAATTTAGGAAATACTTACATTCCAATTTGACTTCCCCACTATGGAGTTGATTTTGGGAATTTACAAAACTATTTTTTTTCCTGGAAATTTTGAGGTGTAAATGTTTTCAGCCTTCTAGTTCCATTGCTATTGTCCGTTTGCATGATACGTACATAAGCAGTCAGCCAAACTAGCTAAAAATTAATGATATCTATGTTAACCCTATTTGAGGGTAGTTTTTGTGACACTGCCAAATAGATTGATTGATAGATACATTCTAAATGGGGGTTACGTATGCAGGATGGTGTAACAGTTACCTATGTGCAAAATGGGATAGGCCAACTGAGTTCAAGTTTCAATCAAAACCTTTTATGTTTACTTTGCACCAATACACTTAGAAAAGACATGATCACTTCTTTTGTCCCTCAGCTATCGATAAGTTGGAGCACTTCAACCCTTTGAGGCAGTACAACTAAGGGAAGGGTACTCTGACCGAAAGACAAACCTAAGATTGATCCTGTGAGACAGCGTGGTGATGAACTTCATTTCCTAACTGGTAAATCCTGCAGTCAGAAAGACCATCGGTTGTGACTTCTTATCCTACCAGGGGGAGACGACGCTGGAGGCCGGAGAGTGGAATCCTCGCTGTGCAACGACAATCCCCAAGGATAAAACAAACATTCACGAACAGGTAACTGTGTAATACTTCCCACAACCATCACCGGAATTATGATTGAACCAACAAATGAATGTCCAGCAAAATATAAGATGGCTTGACGAACTAAACAAGGTCAGAAAGTACTGGCTTCTCTATACACATGATAGAGAAGATGGGTGAATTTTGGGATGGGTTTTTTTCAATGGCGAACGCTAAAGGGTTACTGCTGCTGATGGGAAAGGAAATAGAAAGCAATGTCAAATACGCTCTTACTATTTATACTATATTTCGATCGTGAATTTCACCAGAATCCATTAGAGATGTGAAGGTAATTTGTTCGAAAACCAGAAACTTCTAACTGAAATTGTCAACATAGTTCTTTCAGGTTTTACATTGTTCCGGCGGGCTATGTTTGTATCATGCACCAAAAGAGTTTGAACGCTGATAATTAAAACTTACGCATTTACATGTCTCTGTGTTATTTTTTGTTTATTTGTTTCGAATTACCTCCTCGATAGTTTTCCAATGGAGGTTCAGTTTGCAATGTAAGTCTTATTCTAAATTCGTTTGTGTCCAACAGCGTTGATGCTTGTTTTTTTAGTGATATAACAGGAAGTAAAAGAAGTGCATTATCTATTGATCACCTCTTTTTTTTATCAATTCTTTAATTGATCATCCCCAAGATGGCATACTACCAAAAGATGTCGGTCATATGATGGTTTCTATCAGGTGATAGAACAGATACGTCTTTTAATTTGTTCGTTTTTTTTAGTTTTGTTTTGCTTTTTTTTTCACCTAATAGCATGTACGTGATCCTATAGACCTCATATCCATTTGGCGTTTTGCAATAACCATTGAGATACATTTCTTTGTTAAATCTCTCTACCGGAGCATTTTCAATCAGCCAAAACGCGGGTCGTGTTGACTTGTCACCAGAGGTTTTATTACCCTTTACCATTATAGCCCTCTGTATTTTTGCCATGCCCTTCGTTAGACTCTTTGTGTTCCATTTCTGTTTGATTCTTATACAAAGCCATGGCTTTTATAAATATAGGTTTACGTCGCTGCACTTGTTTGGTTTCATGTACGGGAAGGAGCAATATCCTGTCTGACGGACAGGTGGGTAGTGCAACTGCGAGACGAATAAAGTGAACGGGGTTATTTAGAATCGCTCTCAAGTAAATTACATAAGAGAAAAGTGGACAGTGTGGTGAACCCTTGCTGGCATTTTGTGACCAACGGAAAGGAAATAGTTATGCACACATCTCCTAAAATATTGGTTCATGGTCTAAATAACAACTCGGAAATTCTGACACCAAAGACCGACACCTTGCAGTGACGGTTACAAAGTCAATATCGCACGCTTCTGGTAGTAGGTTCAGTTTCCCTGCATAGAGCATTATCGTTGTTTAAAATAGGCTTAGACAATATCTGAATGAATGACTGGACAATTGACATTAAAGATTGATGGTTACAAGGTTGGTTTTGAGTTTGAACGTCACTGGGAGCCCCACTAGTATGACCTTCAACTAGTTTTGACTGGGCTTAATAAATATTTTCATTGGAAAATTTGTAACACGCATGCAATATAGTATTTATTACAGAGCCATTGTTGTGTAATGCATCGAAACGTCTGATGGTAGACGGGATGGTCAATCATTACACTGATTGTAATCTATCGGAAAATTAGATAGGCAGGGTCTGAATCCTTTCTTTTAGTGGTAGCGATGTCTGCTTTTCTAGTCCACAATTCTTGCTTGAACGCAGTTGTAAAATGGAGAGAGAACGAGGAGTAGATGAACGGGTGTAGTTTCCCCTTCAGCGAAACAAAGAACCCATTTTATCAGAACAATTCCACTCTGACTGATTACAGTCTTATTGGATACTATCCTACTGACTCACTCACTTTCATATCGCATTATATGAATTATCAATGTGACTATATTACGCGCTTTGCCTTCATTCAATCATGGTTAACACGAATTAAGAAAATCAAGAATCTATTTTTTCGCCCATCTACTGGTGGAATAGAAGGGACAGCTGGACTCTTCAGTGTTTTGGGTGGGTGTTGATATCAGTGTAGAGAGGAACAACTCAGTGTTGAAAACCAGCATACCAGAGACAAAAAGTTGAGTTAAAAAAGCCACTACCTTCCCGGAAATGTGAAAGGCCTTGGTACAGCAGTGGAACTGAAATAGGCTAATAAATTGATGATGAGTGTGACAAAAACGGCAACGACAACGTTGATATATGCGAGCATAAACTCGTGCAAATAGCGATCTTCCAATATTAAGTAACATATTATTTTGTATGTAAAGATATGCAAAGTCAGAAATAAAATTCCCACTCTCATATGCATGGAGAGCAGATTTCATTTTGAGCAACGTGTCGTTTTATCGTTAATGTAAGGGTTTCTGACATTAAAAAAATGTGTCTGCGGGCTGTATACATGCGGTTGGCCATTCACAAGAAGTGAATTAACAATGCAAAGTGTTCCAGCCAAGAAAAGGCATTTGTAAATGCTAGTTAGCCGTCTAAGCGAGACGCTGCTCCAGAGTGGAAAGACAGTAAGTAGCTGTTACTTCGTTGAGACAAATACAGAAAATTTATCGCTTGTACAATATATATATATATATATATATATATATATATATATATATATATATATAGTTGAAATGAGCTATAACATTATGGCCATGATATGTGTCAAGAATGACAGCTACTGACTTGTAACAATTGCCAATATCAGGGTCAGAGGTTTACAAGCAAGTAAGCCAGTTTTGAGTACTTCATTTTAGTGCATTGTATACTGCATTTATGGGTAGGAAGAAAGATTTGGGAGATTTTTATTAATATGAGATCAGTGCATCTCTGGACAAACATGACCTTTGGGATGACCATGTTCCAACAGTGGGCTGAGGAGGGCGAAATCACCAGTTGCCGACAAGGTATTTGGCGGCCAATACTTATCAGCGCAAGAAGTGAGAGGGGACTATGCTACTAAGTATAAGTCATGGTTACACTATCACAAATCCCCATTAGCCTTAAGGTTAAGGAAGGAATGCAGCACAATATATAAGATATTTCGATCCTTGTTGTTTATAGGTCAGTGTTGCTACAGTTTTGTCAGAACTCCTCGCAAATGGCTGAGCAAACGTTGGAACTGCACTTCGTATCAATGGAATAAGATAGTGTAGACTGATTAATCTTGCGTTCTTTTCTGAATAAGGTGAACAGCAAGGTACAAGGGCGTTGTAGCCCCATGGAAGACAGTAGGATATTTCGGGACGTGGGAGCTAGTTTGTTGCACGAAAAGTACCCCAACGTCGCTGAAAAATAGGTAAACCACAGTCTTCTACGATGGCAACAGACTCTTTCAGCAAGAAAATACCCCCTGCTGACACTGTACGAGTTTGGGATTGGTTTCAGAAGTATGAAGTAATTTGTGGTTCACTGACCATCAAACTCTCTAAATATCAATGTCATTAAGCATTAATGAGAGTACCCTCTTGATTACCCTCGATAGAATCTCCAGCACAAAGTTTTGCAGGACCTGCTATTAACATCATTGCATCTTCCTACGAAAAAAAGACTTTAAAATCATATGAGACGGAAATAAGTTAAAACCCAGCGCCTCAGAAAACTATCCTCTTTTTTCTCCATCGCCTGGTCTCACGTGTTTACATTTCATTTTCTGTTTATTCCACCAAATGTAAATCACGAAATAAGAAATGAAATCTTTTTAAAAATTAAAATTGGTTTCCATATTCTCTGTTTCTGTCTGTGTAATATTGTCTCTCTCTCTCTGTTTCTCTCTCTATCTGTTTCTCTCTCTCCGTCCGTCTGTCTGTCTGTCTCTCTCTCTCTCTCTCTATATATATATATATATATATATATATATTATGTAAGCATGGAAAATGGAGTCGTCAGCCCGAATTCCAAAGCAGGTGCTTTGCACTCATTTCAGATAAATGCCCTCCAGAAATACATGAATCCAGCTGCTGATGCCATGTAACCCAGTACGATCGGTTGTATGTTACTTGGGGTGAAGCAAGGCTCCGTCTTGTAGAGCCATTGTTTTAAGAAACGTCCTGATTGACCCAAAATGGTTTCCCGACTATATAGTCATGGGATAATTTGATCCGATATACTTTACTGAAATGCACATGTCACAGCTGTAGTTTCATAATTCCAAATGGAGATGATCACCAACGCTTTAGTATCGAATATATAATGAATATTCGTAAGTACATAAGACTTGTTAGATTAGCTCAGTTGGTAAGAGAGTTGCTTCCCAATCATGCGGTCGTGATTTTGAATAACAGTTGGGAAATGTTAATTTTATATATAGATTTCGTTTGACATGATGTGATAGACGAACAGAAAAACAGTTTACTCTCCAAAATTTGATTAGGCTTGTTCTTATTGTTGTAAAACAAAGCTAACCCAAACTTGAACTAGAGTTATACAGTGTGTGTGTGTGTATGTGTGTGTGCATGCGTGGTTGTGTGTGTGTGTGTGTGTGCGTGTGTGTAATGATGTAAAATATTTCGATCGTGGAGAAAATGTTTTTGGCAACTGGAAATATTGTGTTTGATTTATAAATATAATTGGATCAATGTCCTCCGAGTGAAACAGTGAAATGTTTATTGATTGTGTTCATAAATAAAAGACCCCAACAACACATATATAATTTTGACTAGCGTAAATCATATTTACATTTTTCTGTGCTTAAGCGGATGTATTTATGCATAGCTATCAGTTTGCACACGTGAGCAAAATCTCTCTTCCCCCTCTCTCATTCCCCCTCTCTGTATATATTCGTTTGTGTATGTGTGTGTGCGTACGTGTGTGTGTATATATACTAAGGCATATTTGATCGTTATTCAAGGAGGCAAATCAATAATCCGTAGCCTAATGAAGAAAGGATTTACTTTACCCAAATATGATTTTTTTTCAACATAAACTACATCATTGTTAATGCACTTAATTCGGTGGTAAATATTGATCACATAGGTCGGACCATGAAGAATTCAGATCAAATTTCTCATAATGACTACGTATCAAGAGATGGACTTGCTGATCCATCCTTTTACCCACACTCATATGCATGTATATATATATATATATATATATATATATGTATGTGTGTGTGTATGCGTGTATGTGCATGTGTGTGTGTGTGTGTGTGTGTGTGTGTGTGTGTGTGTGTTCGTATGTGTGTCTGCATATGCATGTGTGATGATTTAGTCGATGTAGACAATACTGGAAACTAAATTTTGGGGAATAATTATGAATACAAATGTAATCAAATATATTTCAACATATGTATATAATATTGAAGTATTGATAAGTATATATATATATATACATATATATATATATATATATATATATATATATATATATATATATATATATATATATATATATATATGCATATCTACACATAGACACACATATATTCTTCAATGATGATTGTGAAAAAAAAACATATATGTATATATATATATATATGATATTAAGCAATGAATGAGTATAAGTATGTAGAATAAAAACATTCTGTGTGGATATATATTTACAAAAATATATGCATCAGCACATTTAATCATCGTAAAATTGAATGATGTATGTGCCAAAATAAATTTGAACAACGTTGTTGTTATGAAGGAAATCTGCCAAATAGGAAATTCACAAATTTCATATCGACCTTATGTATAAGCTAGCTACAACCTCACCGTTAAAATACTCTTACGACGAATTACAAGCCGGCGCCAAATGTACGAATTCGGCCAATGTGGATTTCAATGGGGTGTGGATTTCTTAGCTCGGCAGAGAAGGAATCAAAGCGCATTGCTGCGTTTGAAAAATATGAACTTATTTGTGTGACATGGTTTACTGAGACTGATTAGTCTACGCCATCTTATTCCATTGATACAAAGTATGGTTCAAACGTTTGCTTGGCCATTGGAATACTATCTGCGATGGGTGTTTTGATGGGAAGGTACGGCTGATCCGATCAGTATATTAGCCATGAGATAATTTGATTTGATATACAATTCTGGATCCGAGCCTCTGACTTAACAGCTTGACTCAGATAGTAAGAGCGGAGTCGCATTAAGACATCCCCCTGCTGGACGCAGATTACATCCTGGCGGCAGATCATTTCCACAATTGTTTATTCTATTCACGCTGTATTCACCGTGTAAAAACCGGGTGTCGGTTCAAATAGATTTTCAAATGAAAGAGCACACTTATAGTTATTATGTCGGATTGTATATCCATTTTCCATTATATATATGTATATGATTATGAATCGCAGTATAATGCTCAGAAACTCTTATTCAAAATGATGCCCCGTCGTTACACAGTGAATACATAACTTGGTCAGTTTAGATACATATATATATGTATATGATCAAAAATTGTGTCATCCACGGACATATTTTCATTATATATCCATGTATGATTATAAGTTGCATTATATTTAGAAACTCTTATTTAAAACAATGTCCTGTCGTTAAACATTGATTATATCAATTGGTCTGTCCAGGTATATACATATATGTAGATATATACATATATATATATAGATGCGTACATCTATAGACATATATACTCATATATACATGTGATATATATATATATATATATATATATATATATATATATATATATATATATATATATATATATATATATTTATGTATATATATATATATATATTGCATCATTGAGGATTGGTCGGAAAAATCAAGCTTTCAGTCCAGGTTATTATATATATCATGTAAATGCATTGCTAATAATTTTTTCATAGGAATGATTCTGCTACAAAAATATTGAATTTATCATTCACAGGGTTGAACATTCAATAGGAACGGCACAGAGAACAATTAATGTCTGTGGTAATACTTACTGATCTGTCATTGTTAAAAATATATTTTGGGTAACGATTGTAAGCCCTGTTTCAGATTATGGCTATGTAGTATGAAATAATATAATATACAATACACAAAAAACCTCGTATGAAATGACAACATGTATTGTATAAACTATATGATAAGAAAGGGGGTTTATGTTTGATCAACACTGCTGGGGAGCCATGCTAATATAACTGTTCCGTTTTTTATAACCCTGAAACTGTTAAATGGCCAACAACAGATGATCCCAACATGAGAGTTCATACATTGTAGTGTGTGTGAAAAAGGATAAAGCAACGAAGAAAATTACATGAATTGCTTTGACAGATATTTGTAAATAGGTGACTCAAGTGATACAAAACATATTCTGAAAAGTTTCTTTGATGTTCAGTATTTAAAGCTGTAAAATTTTGGCCATATTATGTGTTTCGAACATATAACAGCGATATTTGGGGTATACTGGTGCATGCATCAACTCAAAAATTTAATTGGTTCTTCCGTAGCATATTGGTTATTCAAGAACCAAATATAATCACAGTTCTTTGAGAACTTATTCGGATATCGTGTGGACAAACATGAAGTTTTTCCAATGTTTGGACATAATTTTGTGTTTTTGGATTATTTCATCAACAGTTTATTGTCCAGCTTCAAGCAAAATTTGATTTTGGCAATATGCCGAGTTATTCAGTTCCATGTTTTATTTGTTAGATAGTCATTTCTCTTGCAATGGATATATTTTTGTTTTTTTCGTTTTTTTTTCTTTCTAGTGTATATTCCATTTCCCTTTTATTTTTGTTTGTTTCTTTAATTATAATTATTTCAATTTTGTATCGATCTTTGTGATATTGACTGTCTTACTTGAATATTTTGGATTCAAATCTTATATTCAATGTTCTGTGTTTATTTCATATTTGCTTCTTTTAATCTTAAATATTGTTATACATAATTAAGTTTATTATGGCGTTTGTGATTGTCTTATGGTGTTATTGTTTAAATTTTCTGTTTGTTTTACTTCTTCTGCGGATTATATATTCTTATTTGTTTCAATTTGTAATGTTTAAGTATATTGCTTGATAATGTTAGAATAGTCATTGGAATATTCATTGTTATCGTCGGAGCTTTTAAAAAGTAATTTTGTCTAGTGCCTGAAATTTTCTATGAGCTCGGTTTTTTGTAATTTTTTTTTTTGTTTGTTTGTTTGTTTTGTGCTAATTTTTTCTATCGGTGATTATATTATGTGTAGTGTTTCTTCTATACGTAGTAGCCATTTTTTTTGTTGTTCCTGTCCGTTGTTGTTGAATTTATTAATATGCATCATTTGTATTTCTTTTTGATTACGCGTTGATTCGGATAACGTAAACGTTTTGGTATCATTCATTGTTAAATGATATTTGTGGTTGTTGAACCTGATTTTGAAACTAATATTTGAGGCTCATATGTAAGATTTGCTATTGTTTAGTTTTTCAAAATAGTTTAAGGTTGCTTTGTGAATTACGCTGTTGCGTTGTGCATTAATCATTATAACTGCAGTCGTAATTTGACTTTTATAATTCTTATCATTCATTTGACGATTGGAATCAAATTGATTTCATTTTAGACAATAAAATGATACAATTTGTCTGCTATGTTGAAATTGAACGTAGGTGCCAATTTCGGTTAGTGCTTCGGCATAACCTTGATGAACTTTTACAGGAAGTCTGGTTTTATGTTGGTGACCATTGCGGGAAGTCTGGTGTTATGTTGCTAATAAAACGTCGAATGCGCTCCCAAAGTTGATACGGAGTTTGTAATTTATGCGGAACATTTTCTACTCCTCCACTTACCCCACAGGAAGAAGTGACAGGATGTGAGGTCAGGCCTTCGTTCAGGCCATTAATAGGAGATAATTCTTACCTACCCTGTATATATATATAAACGGAGAACAGAAATACACGGCAGCGTTCATTGAATGAATCTCATTAAAGGGAGGTGTGAGTAGCTATGCTTCGAATAATGAACACCTACTTTCATCTTGTGCGCTTCTTTGTTCTGATTGAGAAAAAAATATAAAAAAGACCGATCTTTGATAGAAGAAGATCAAAGAGAGAGAGAAGGAGTTCAAAGGAAATAGAGGAAAGACCAAGAACTAAGCTGGAACGCGGAAGATGCGAAACAACAATAACAAATATGTTGACAGCTTTTCATTTGTCCGTTGCAAATTTTTACAAGCTTTCTCCTGAACGCATTGGAATGAAGAGACCAGAATAACATCGGGCTCATTGTCAACTTTGCACTCAGTGGCGTCACTTCGTTTTGTGTCACCCCCATTAAACTCTACCTGAATGAGACCACACACAATCCTTAGTGATGTTGTTCCGTGCGAATATTACTTGGTGAATCGAGTTTTCCCGCGTATTGATGATTGTAATGGCACTAGTAGTTCAATGAACAACTGCTAAAGTCAAAATTACACGGAATTGTTTCAATAGCACACGTAAAATCTGAATGTATTTATATTCATATGTATTAGCTGAAAACCCACACGAAATTTTCTGTTAGTTCCGATGGGAGCCAAAAATGGAAAATCCATTTTTTTAGGTATATTTTGATTCCCTTGATTTCACTACAAAATGCAAAGCCGGAAAAGATTGAGGAGGCATAAAACTATCAGCAGAAATCTAAAAAAAACTAAGGTAGAACGAGGGAAATGCAAAACAACAATGAAAAAATATGTGGATAGCTTTTCATTTGTCTGTTACCATTTCAATAAACTTTCTTCAGTATGCATTCGAATGAAAAGTCCATAAAGTCATTAGTAATAAAATATAAGATCCATACCTCGTTCAAATTCAGTATGAGCTGCTAAAGGTTCGTTGAGCGTCGTAATTAGCATCATATACCTTCATATATGTAATTGGCATCCTTCTCAATTTGGCTCATCGGTATATATTTTATATACAATGCAGAATACTTGGATATAGGGGTCAGAACTGTCAAAATCAAACATGATTTTTCATAAAATCGACTGTTTCGTATTACTTTTTTAAATGTATAATTTGTTACTCAAGTGGGTTAATAAAATTCGTCGACAGAAATTCTCATTTTACTACAAAATACGAAGCTAGGAAAGGTTGAGGAGACATCAAATCATCAGCTGTTTGGGTTACACCCTACATAAAGAACAGTTTTATGAGGTTATAGTGAAAATTCTGCTAGAGGATTTAAAATAAGTTCACATAAGTAGGTCAATTGTAAATGCATGTAAGAACTACGTCAAAATTACGTTCATTTTAACATTGAGTCAATGTTAAATTTTGAAATTTAAACATCTGTATGTGAAATTTATTTATTCATTACTTTTATCGTAAAAAATATGTAATGAATATATTTTTAATTGCTTGATTGTAATAATTTTTGGATTATATGACTACTGTCAATAAGATTGTTTTGTAAAATCGCTTCATATCGAATTACAACATAATTACTTACAATGTCATTAGTCACTGACAGTAACCATTTTTTCATTTTCTCATTACTTGACTTTGAATAATTCTTGATTCTCAAACGAGTCACTCATATGGATTCGCAAAACAAATGCTGGACGCAATTCGTGCTCCTCGTCTTTTAGTAAAATCATTTTTTTTTTCGTAAAAATGAAACAGTAGCGTAAAACAAACTTTTAGGAAAGCCGGGAAGGCTTATGTAATGTTTTGAACTCTTTGAATTTACTTACAATTGCATCTACACAATCGCACTGAACAGACATTTTTAATTCACAGTCAATTTCCATAGTAAAATTACTAACAATTCAATTGTCTGATAAAACAATTTGCAATGCACTTATCGGGTATATTGCATTTCCTATTGGCTGCTCCATCATTTCCGGTGTATACCAGATTCACACTAAGTAAACATATCCATTTTTATCTCTCTTCCTCTCTCTATAAATGTATACATTGGGTGTCGGGGCTAGTTGGGAATATGGGCAATGTGAATCACTTGCTTTCACAAAGTGGTGACACCACTGTTAGCCTCATTTTGAGCAAAAAAAGTTGGGCATTCTTCAACTAAGTTTGAGTTGCACCTGTTGAATGTGAAACTTTTTGCATATTAAATGTTTTCCACCCTAACAAGAAGTAATTTTCTCACTTTCACGAACGAGTGCCTTGTAGCATAGTGAATTTAATGATAGTATTGTCTACGTTTGTGAGAAGTGGCTATGAGCAGTATAAATGCAATATTTCAAGCAGCTTATGTCATAACCTTTTCTTAGAATAGAATGTGAAAGAACATGTGTCTTGGGCTGCTTGTTACATTGCAAGCTGGACTACTTAGTTCGTGGTCATCACCATCATCACTCTCTCATCGTCCATGGTTGGATACTGGCAATCCCAAAGATTTGCCAGCTACCATGGTCGTCACAGAGCCAATACTTTCTGAATTTGTTTAGTTTATCTCTATATCTTGTATTCTGTTGGTATCAGTTTTGCATGTGATCTCTGGGAATCCATCATGTGAGTCATTGTCCATCGGTTATTTATCATTCTGGCAACTTACTTTTAACACAAATGATGACAATAGATAAAAAAAGGCTGACGGTTGGACAGTAAACGCAATATGAAAATGCCAAACACAAGATGAAGTATTGAAATAAGAAGGTTTGCCGGTGAGACATAATAGAAGTCAGCCCAAACGCAGTCGTTATGGAAGGTGATGGTAAAGGTCTTTATCCAGCATTGATGATAGTGTGGGTTTCACGTAGATTATAAACTTCACATGTTTTCTACCTCCTATCATGAGTCAGATTTCTCCGTGAAATGATACAGGTTTGATGGTCACGCATCAAATGCAGTACTGAGAAGTTGTACAACGATTAGTGAACTCCTGATCCCGTGATAAGAGTAGAAAAACACGACATAAACCACTGTTTTGTTATTGAAAGCCAGCACTTCAGTCGGATGTAAAATGGAGAGAGATGGGGGAATCGAACAGAGAAAAGATTTCCTAGCTTCAAATCGTCTTTCCTTATTCTGAATCGTCTGATGACTTTCAAGCGTTAAAGAAAGACGAAGAGACCTACCTAAGCGTAGACGCTGGTGGCATGAATGCTCACGTTTCTTCATACTTGGTTTCTCGGAAAAAAATCCACACCATCCCAAAGTGGCGTGTGAATCCAACCGTGTCTCAGTTTAATCATGCCATGTTACCGAATATGAACGATAAGTACTTTGATCACAATAGACCTGACCTTTGGTCACGCTGCGTCGCTGAACTTATTACACTTCAGATTCTCTGCTTGCTTTTTCGAGTGAATCTGAGAAATCTTCATCTATCCTATTAGTATATATTGCACATTTAGTGTATGTTTGTTTCCATGATTGACTTGAAGAAGTCATAAATGATGCACCACACCCGTTGACCACATCCACTAAATGAGGAATAGTGAGGAACTGCAGTAATAAACAAAAATCCGATAAGAAATAAAATCAGTCATGAAAAACGTTTCGTTCCAACCCTGCATTCTTCCTGTTTTTATATCTTTCCCCTCATAAAATAATGTGTGTGTATGCATGTATTTGTGTGTGTGTGTGTGGAAAAATAATTTTTTATTTATAATCAAGAAACATTTTTACTTGAATTTCTCACAGCCTAAATGTATGCCTGTTGCGATGATAGTGGTATATTTACTAGTTTGAGCCAGAATAGCGCTTCAGTGCACTTAAGGTTATTTACTTTGAATTCGGTGCTGATAGTTTTTCTATGCTTTTTTGTGTGAAGCCAAGCTCCAATTAAATCCAGTAGATTATTTGCCCTGGAGCATTCAAATGCTTTTACATATAATTGCGTATATATTCGTGTATTATATTATACTTCTTCCAAATACGCTTATAGAGAGGCTTGTGTATATTCTGGCATTATCAGAAATTATAATCGATTTAAACGTTAAACATCATCATCATCTTCATCATTATCATATGCAGCAGCTTTTAGCGTTGGTTGTTGCTCATATACCTTCCTTCATGGACGTAGTGGAGCTAGCCCTCTCTGAACTTGTTTGTCACGTCGTCTCATTTTTTATCGATCACAGTTTCGCATGTAATCTCTGAGAATCCAGATTGTGAGTCTTGATGCCGAGTGGTTGCCTGATATTTTTGAAACATGATCAGCCCGTTGTCATTTAAGGTTTTTTGATTGTTTAGTCGACTTATCTGATTCCTCTTTTCTCTCCTATATTGTGCTGTTTTGTATTACCATGTAATATTGAGCATGGTTCTTTCCTGTTCCTACTGCATTTTTTTTTAGTTGGTGGGGTCAATATTTTCGTTAGGTCCTAAGTTCCAGCTCCATACTTGAATATCGGGAGGATGCATTGATCGTTTACTTTTTTTTAGGGCAAGTGTGATTTTCTCGTTCTCTAGAGGTTTAGCTTGCTCTATTGACAGCTTGCCAACCTAGAGTGATTTTTCGGTTGATTTTTTTCTTTCGAGTATTTCAGGGAGATTCGTTGTCCTGAGTGGATGTAGTGGTCTACCTTGTTCTGTTCTGCATTTTCGATTTTTATTAATGTGTCTGTCCCCAACATGTTTGTTGTACATGACATTTGTTTTACTGAAGTTCATGCAGAGATTAACTTTCTTGTCGTCCTCATCCAAATGGTCTACCTCTATTTGGAGATCATGAAGGGAAAAGGTCGTTGCCGTCAACAAATCTGAAGTAACTTAGTTATTCTTTGCCTATTTGTCCTTTGTCTTCCTATTCTAAGTTTCGAAAAAACATCTGTATGAAGACTGAGGAATTTAGTTTAGCTGTTATTACCTTGTTCTACCTTATTATCGAGCTGAAAAACTCTTTATGAAGCCTATTGAAGGGATTGCTATTTTGGTAGATATTGAAGGCCTACTTGAAGTCAACAAATTCTACTGCATGAGGCAACATACATTTTACTGTTTTCTTTTTCAGTTTATTTACTGATTGGTGATGGTCAATGGTCGAGTAGCCTCTTCTGAAAAAACCTGTTTCCATTGTTGGTTTTGATCTAGCGTTCTGTTGATTTGGTTGGTAATCAGTTTTGTAAATTGTTTGTAGATGCAGTCATGTAGGCTTATAGGCCTGTAGATGTCTATAAGTTTCGGAATCCTTTTTTATATAAGACGATTGCAACGTTCCAATCTTCTCGGGCTCCACTCTGAGGCAAACGTTGAATAGAGTGGCTCATTTACTAAAGATTTCACCATCTTTTTTTGGTAAGTTGGGGGTGATGTTTTCTTGTCGAGTAGCCAATCCTTTTTTCTTTCTTCATTTGTTTAATGGCTTACTTACACGTCACATGGAGTAACTTCTGGGGAATCTGCAAACTTGTTACTCATAACTGGTATATTTTATTCATTGTCATTCGGTCTTCATTTCGTTAGGTCTACATTTTCTTCGAACGTGCAAGCTATTAGAATTCTTCCTGTACTGAGAGTCTTTTTAGTAGTTTTAAAGCCAACACGTCTTTCCAAGAATGTTTTCAATGATTGCTGTCTTTCTATCTCCTTAATCTTCTCTCTGTTCTTTCTGGTTGATCTTGCTTACTTCAGTTGCTTCAATCGTTTCTTGATGGCTTGAAATTTTTATTTTCTAGCGATACAAGCGTCACCCTCCTATTACCTTGATACTGCTCAGCTTGGTCTATTTACTGTGCTCATTGTTTCGTTCTATATCTTATTCCGGATATCACATGCAATACACAATAGTCCCTACCATTCTAGTTCTATATTTATATATAATATTGAATGGTTAATAGTAGAATGCAAGGAGGAAGATATCAGTATTGTTGATAGTCGTACAGTAGTGCCTCAAATATTCAACAATAACAGTTTTAAAAGTACTACCAATCCTGATTATGCCAAATTCTGCTGTAAAAGGCTGCTTACAGGACAAAGGGCGGCTAGGGAAAATATCGCATCGATTTGAGTGGCAGTCAATGCTAGGTTTTAATGCTACGTTGTATAGTTGGACTTTCCTATTACCACTATTCCTGACGCCTTTCTTCTACCATACAGAATGACCCACTATTCTCCCATACAGAATGACTCACAGATCTCATAAGTGATCTTGTATGATATAGTATTCCACACGTGATATACACTACATAATATCACAATATAAAACAGTTTTATTTTATTTAGTAATGCAATTGGAAGGATATTCAAAGAAGGCAAGATCTCCCTGCCTGAAAGACTTGCACTGAAAATCTTTGTAACATTTGTCTCCATTTAAATTTGTGGCGTAAACGTAGACACGTTTTTACCAGTCGGTGTTGGTCAATGTTTCATCATCATCATCATCATCATCATCATCATCATCATCATCATCATCATTCTTTTAACGTCCGTCGTTGGACATAGACCTTCCCGAGGATTTGCCAAACGTCTCAATCGTGGGTGTCGCGGAGCCGGTAATTCCTGAACTTGTCTAGCTCGTCTCTCCATCTAATATTCTGCCGGCCTCGGTTGCGCACGTGATCTCAGGGGATCCATGTCGTGAGTCGTGATGTCCATCAGTTGTCTGCCATTCTTGCAACATGGCCAGCCCACCACCATTTGAGCTTTTTAATGGATTCTATGATGTCCCTGACTCTCGTCTTTTCTCAGATGTACTGTGCTCTCTTGTAGTCTCTCCATGTGAGGCCCAGCATTATCCTTTCATGTGCACGTTGCATGGTTCTTAATTTACGGTTCTGTCTCTTGGTTAGGTGGTCAATGTTTCAGCCCAATTAAATATCCCGGATTTCCAAGGCAGATTTTCAGGTATTTGGTGCTACGCAATCTTCCTGGCCCTGTTTCCCACCATTAGCTTGGTCCAACTAATTTTTATCCTACTCAGTCCTACGCAGGTATGTGGCTTTGTATAGTTTGTAGTCAATCGAATCCCGGGCTTACAAACGCAGCAGCAATTCTGATGCAGATTTCCAAAGACGGCGTCCCGACCTCATTAGATGAATCGACTCAGCTGACGTATACGTCTACTAAGTCGTGTGTGGTGTTGTGCTAGACTAAACAACGCCTAGTAAATAATATATTCCGTTTCTGTTTCTGTACACTAGCACCAATAAAACTTGTTGATATTGGTAGTACTACACCATTGATTAGATATATGTGTTTGCAGTTTTCTGTAGAGGGAGTAATGCGACAAAATGAAATTCATGAACAATCTTCTCCCCGCTGAACAAGCCAACATATCAAACGATACCCTTAAACAATAAAGCACAAACTTTTTTTCCTCTCCTCTTTCTCCTTCGGCTCTAGGCAGCTTAAAATGCTGCCAAAAAAATAAAAATTGAAAAATAAAATGTGAAAACAATTGTTTTATTCAAACAGTCAAAGAGAGTAATTTATATAATGTACTCACACATACATACACGCATATATATCAACATGTAACAACACATATTTACATGCAAACACACAAACACTCACGCACACACACACACACACATATATATATATATATATATATATATATATATATATATATATATAATAAATTCATATCTCCTCATACACACGCACAAACACACACTCTCACACGAAAACACACCGAGGCACTGCATGCATATGCAATACGTTTGTATAAGTATATACATATATGTGGGTACATCTATGTTTTAATATGTGTGTATATGCGTGTACATGTACGCTGAAATGTCAACATGTCTGTTCTCTAATTATGAAAAGATATATGTTATGTATCATGAATTTTCTTTTCAGCATAATCTCCTTCCCTGTCAATGTATTTGACCAAACTCTTGGCGTTCAATCACATGCATCGAGATTTACACAATGAAAATTTCAGACCAAAATTTATCAAACAACTAAGTTAGGTTACAGATTAATAGATCCATGCTCAACTGATGAATGTTTTTCGTGTCATCCCAGAAACATAAGTGGTAGACCCAAGAATATATCTGATGGTGTCGAGGGAACAGTTATCAGAACATTACTGTAAAACTTCAATCAGTCAATTGCTCGTCTGAAAGCGGAACGGGGCTTCAACTTCACAAATGAATCATCGGATGAACTATTAGGAAGTCAAGATAAAGAGAAAAAGATTGCAACGCTGAGCTTTGAAAATGATCCTTCCCGAGTTTGTGGATCATTTTCGGAGCTGGACTGATCGTTCAATGTCCGATGACTCCGATTCAACTTGGTGTTGTTTGTGGACCATTTAGGTCAAACAGACTTGTTGAATACATACTGATATTTAGTTGATTGGATCTCTGTTAATTTCCCACCGAGGTTGATAGTCCGTTGCCAAGCTCAGTTCAAGACAAGATTTAATGCTGATTTCCAAGGAAGGCTCGGGTGATCGGTGGGTCCGGATCTCTTCAACTTGTTCCAGTGCTTTCAATCAAATTTTTTACACGCACACATGAAAAAATAAACACACATACACACACGCACACACGTGCGCACACACACACATTATATACATATATATATGTTTCTCTGTGTGCGTGTGTGTCTGTGTGTTTATTTTTGCATGTGTGCGTATGAAAAATTTGATTCAAAGCACCGGCACAAGTTGAAGGGATCCGGATGTACTGATATATATATATATATATATATGTATATATATATATATATATATATATATATATATATATATATATATATATGTGTGTGTGTGTGTGTGTGTGTGTGTGTGTGTGTGTGTGTGTGTGTGTGTGTGTATCTATGCATGTGGACGGACACAAGCATCTTTATTTTTCTTTCTCAAACCAAGACTGTCACAAACACTATCAACGTTGGTTTAGCTTGTTAGTTCATGATCTGACTGATTGGCTGGATATGCATGCACCATGCACATTGGCCAATACAATGGAGTTACAGGGTTGAAAATTCAAACATTTACTGTTTATCATGCTTAGAAAAATGCGTTTCTTTTAATCCAACCCGAACTGATTTTTAGTAGGCGGTTCTGATTTGTCGTGTAACTTGATGCTTTATGATTTGTTTGTTTTTTTTATTTTGTTTTTTTACTGATCAGCCCTCAACAAATGGTCAGAATAATTGATTGATCACTTCTTTTTCCAATTTTCTAATTAATCAACCCAAAAAAGCCATGTGACGGCTTCTATTGATTGACTAACCAGACCTGTTTGTTTTTTTTTCTTTACTGTTTCTTTTTTTTTTTTTTTGAATTTATCAATGAATCACTAAAACTTACTAAAATATAAAATATAACGATCTTATTGTTCTTGCCAATAAAGTGACATCAATCTTTCTGGCAAAGCATTGTTTGTTGCCATTGAATATATTTAATATTTACAAAATTTGGCTGACTTGGGACTAAAGCCAAATGTTTTTGAGGAGAAAGAAGATATAGAAGATTGAAATGCGTCATTCTTTCAAGCACGATGGACCTGCCTTCCTTGGGAAACAGCATTCGAAATCTTGGCTTTTATATAAGGGCTCAAACACTGAATACGAGACCGATGGTAAATTGGCAACTGACCACGATTTTGATATTTGTAAAATATTGTGTACCCTTGAATATACTTGGACCATTTTTACTGAGAGGTTAATACGAGTTGATATAGAATTCACACACTTTATTTCTAATTGATACTAAAACACGTACGCAAATATGTGCAGCTGTAGACACAAGATTATTCAATATTCCCAACATATGCAACGACCAAGACAAATGGTCTCCGAATTAAATTAAAACTGTTTAAACAAGCAAAAACCGCTCCCTTGTGGCCAAGCAAAACACCAGAGGGCAGACAACTGCGCAAATGCTGCTTATTGAACTCTGGCCAGGGCAGGGACTCTCCTTCCCCTCTCCCTTCTGATTCATGGCGAGCTCCGCCAATTCTATTTCTTTTTCGGATCTATTCTCTGAAGGGCCTGCGCCATTTTCTTTTGGCAATGACCTGAATATGGTTCCTAGGTATGCATCACATGATGAAATCATAGGATCCACTAGAAAGAAGGTTTCTTCACAAAGCAGCTTCTTTTTTACAGTAGAAAGGATATGCTTTTGAAGAGAGAAGGAATGAAATTTTAAAAAAACTCTGATTACTGCAGGGTCAGACTCCACTTCTACATCTCTTCTAACTCAACATGATTGTACTATATATATATATATATATATATATATATATATATATATATATATATATATATATATATAGTTAAATTCGTATATAAGATCCCTCAGTTAACCTACGTTAGTAAGATGACCATCTACCAATCAGGTGGTTATGATTTTAAATTACATTTGGGAAATGTTCATTTTAGATATATCGTTTAGTGTTACCGGATAGACCAACAGTGAAGAGTTTACTACCCTGAATTAGGTGAGTATTGTTGTTGTTACTGGAGATAAACAAAATTAACTCTGACTTCAAATGAAGTTTGACAAAAGCGCAATAGAATGTATATAATGTATATTCTTAATACGAGATTTTGATGAATATTGGTAGTCTGACACTGGGTTAAGGTAATTGCAACAGCGGTCGGTGTTTGAGTCAGAGTAAGAAAGAAAAGCCAGGATTTCAATTGCTTACAAGACAAGAAGGCTATACCCACTCGGCGGTTTGAAATAAAACTATTCCTACTTCAATTCTCATCCTTTAACAATGTACGTACTACACCGAGATTAACATGTGCACGTTTGTGTGTGCGTGTGCGTGTGTGCTTGTGTGCATGTTTGTGTATGTCTGTCTGTTTTCTTACATGCGTACCTGTGAAGGGCCTATCTGAATACGTAGGTATGTAAGTGCATTTACCTAAAATATCCAGTATGTTGGTATAGGAATAGCTTAAATTCAGCAAGAAAGGAGCACAACGTCAGCCGTTGATCCGTTGGGCAGTGCTGAACGTGACCCAAAATCCTACGTGCAGCCGACGCTGCAACCATGATTAGTATCTTCTTCTCCTTACATCTAAGATTATCAATTATCATTTGTTTCAAGTTTCCATTTATCTCAAATACACAATTAATACAAAAATATCCTGTTCCAAAGATATCTTAATTCGAAAAGGAAAATTTTTCAAACCTAAAAAGAAATAAGATTCGTGATGATTTCAGATACATGCAACTTGTTTATAAATGTCCAGAGTACATTTTTTTCCTCATTGTTTTTTCCCCAAAAGGTAAGCTGGGTAAACATGACATTTATGTTTTTTAGTTAAAACCAACAATGGATGCTTCGAGTGTTAGTATGCTTACGCAGAAAAATTACCAGTGGAAGTCATGCACGTGATTCGATCTTAGAGTGCTACAGGTATTTTTGCTTGAAGGAATCATCAGTTGTTCTAAATGTGGCAAATCTAAAAACAAAACTGTGGTTCATCAGCAGCACTAATGAAGTACCCTCTCCTTCAAGTTTACATTTAATTAATTGTTATTTGTTTACTTCGGGCAAATGAAATGAAAAAAATTATTTACCCAATCAGGAAGCGTGTTTTAATTACATTATAACCTGTTGTGTTAAACAAAAGGAAAACAAGTTGCAGGGACTTCATCAACAGGGTTACTATTTTGTACTATTGAAAAACATGATATATATACATACAACTTATTTTAAGGGATTTTATTTGATTATTGCCCGCTTTGTTTAACAAAAGGCTAATGGCAGAATGTGTATTTAGGGGTGGAGGTTACTCGTTATGTTAAACAAGTTACACATGTACAACTCATTTCAAAGATTTTTATTCGGGATATTCTTTTTTTGTTTGGTTAATAGTTACTTCGGGCAAATGTAATAAAACATTATCTTGTTTGAGTTGGAAGATAGTTTTTTATTTCAATATAACCTCTTGTATGTGATATCTGAAAAGCAATTCGTTGGAGTGGTATTAAGGAAAAGGTATTAATTTATACTATTCGAGGACCTAATTTACATTTGTACAATTAATAAAGCTTTTCGTTTTATAATATTCTTTTTATATCTTTAATTCATATCTACCATATCATTATTAGTTTGTTTTTATATAGGATTTCGATTCGATGGTAAATGTCTCAAGTCCATTCTTCATCAAGATTTGGTGGAAAATGCCTCATGTTAATTTATGGTAGACTGGATATGATGGTAAACATACCATGATTTTCTATTCAGTTTGTTTGTAGGACCAGCTGGGGTCGTTCTGCTTCAGCCAGAGCCAGCGGCTATAACGTTAAGTCTCTCCCGATATTTCCCTGAAGGTCAAGCGTAAGGTTTGTCCACCGATCTCCGGGTCTTCCAGGGATTTTACATTTGAAGTTGCCAACCAACACCTACACTCAACCTCTACTGGGTAAATCTTCGCTTTCCAGCCAGCTTTGCCTCTACTGAAAACTCTATATAGCTTGTTTTTTTTCTTTTTTTCCTGGATAGAGTCATTCTAAAGTGCTGGGAGGTTTACAGAGTACACAATGCGCAAGACGGTTGACCCCAGAACCTGTTCAGACTAAAAGCTGAAGATAGGAGTCCATGATGATCCCAGAATTCGTTGGTCCACGTCCACCAGTATCTGCCAATATTGGTTCTTAGTAAGACCCTTTGCTGTTTTTTCTTTCACTAACAAAGGCAATTGGTTGCGCTAGGTTGGTTGATCTAGATAGCAAGATATTGGTAGCCGATGTTAGCCAGGTGATTGAGCAATTGGTTGTGTCACCAGGTGCATTGCTCTTGGGAGAGGCTCACTCTGCTCATAATATCAGAGGTATAATGCACCCATGCCAAACCATCAGTTGTGTTTTGGCGGGTAGAAATGACATCGTAGGTTGTTCGAGTGGAGAAACATCCTTTTAGTCTCCATTTCCTTACGCCCTTCTGTTGATCTTTATTTTTCCCACCCCTCCTATTTTATACACAGCTTTGACACCCCTCATCTATTCCTCTTGTTGGTAAAATTTGTCCACGACCAACTTCCACCAATCTAATGTGGATGTTCTGTTCCAGGAGGGTCGTTTTTACATAAAGACCAAAGCCACGTCTTCAATGTTGAACTTGACCACCGAAAACACCTAGGTGGGAAGGTGGTTCTACTGCTGATTTTAGTATCATCGGACTTTACCACGGTCATCTTCAGTCTCCTTTTAGCGCATTTGAACTCCATTGTGAGTTTAGAGACAACAGGAGCAACAATACAGGCTTTCACTGGTCAGACATCAAAAGACACCTTGCATAGTAACTGACTGTCCTCTCAATTTTCTATAAAGATGCTTTTTGATTTGGATGGCTTGGTGTTCATTATGGTCCCAGCAAAGTCATCTTGAAGCTCTCTTAGAAAGCCCCATGTGCAAGATGCTCTTACAATCATATCATCTATGCAAGCCCTGATGGTAGGAGGTCGGACTCCAGACTCCAGACAAACAGTTGTCTCCCGCTTAAAGACCTTAAGATGATCCTCTAGTTATGATTGAGGCCCAGGGGGGAGATGGTACATCTGCCATTGTGCCAATATCCATCGGGTCCGTGTGATGGTGAAGTCAACCGTGGTTAAACAGAGCGGTAGATCTCAGAGATAGGCATTGGCAAACTTCGTGATGGTATCTGGTGTCCCAAAGGAATCAAATGATGCCAAGAGAAAAAAAAATGAGGATCAAATCCAAACGCGATTGATACCAAATCAGAGAACCCGAAAAACCTGCTCTTAAGACTTGTATCAACTGTTTCTCTCCCGAAAGCTTATTATTTTCTGGGCTATGACAGTGAATAAAACTTCGCCCTCTATCATTGAAGTGACTCCTTCTCTTTCGGAAGTGTCTAAATGTTTTGTGTGTCATTCCAATATCCTGGACCATTCTCATTGGGCTTCACAGGTAGCGGATGCCACAATGAGCATTTTTGTAGAATTGTGACGAAACCCCATTTGGTCCCAAAGTTAATGATGATCATGCCACTTTACTGAGTGTTCAATTTCCCTCTAGCTTGGATTTCTCATGTCGATTGGATGCTCTCGTTGTTCAGTTGATGGGTTACCCAATGAGATGGCTGTCCTTCCTTGCTTTTTGTCATCTACAAACATTCTTCCCACGTACTGCTTTGTTGTTTTCAGGTTTTCCCCCCTTTCCTTTGGTGAATAGTGATTTCACTAATTTAAAAGGGTTCTTGAAGGAATGTGATCTTGTTCGTTCTTTCTTTTCTCCTAATTCCCGCAGATTATCTCCACGTCTGAGCCTTGACTATCCCCTAAGGGATTTTAGGCAATGGACGAGATTAAGACGAACGTGACGTTACAGTTGGTGATATCCCCAAGAGAGGACTTTGCAGATGGCTTTTGAAAGTAGGAAAAGGACGCTTGGTTGAGTGTTTAAAGTCCTAAATCGAATACTTTGAACTGAACTGAGATGCTATTTCCATCGATAGGCTATTTGTTTCGTTAATAATAAATGGCTAGTTACTTTCCGGACAGACCTCGTATATATTTAGTAAGGTGTATCTTCAAGATTGCTCAACATGGAGATAAGATCCGTAGAGGAGGACAAAAATATTTATGTACATACGTAAGCAGTGTGTCTGAATGACAGGTCGGGACCCCGTCTCTCTTTCCATTACAGCAATTTCCCCAACTCCTAGAATCATCGACCAGTGAGTGAATCATATTTACAAACCACTGTTACCTAGAGTAGATCTCCGGACCTTGGGGCGGAATACATTCAAACAGTAAGGTTATCAATGAGAATAGTACAATCCAAAGAGAATCATGTTGCAGAGTAAGGGAAAGAAAAATAAAAGGAATTTGATGCTATCTACGTCTAAAAGCAATCGGACAGCGTTATGTTTCGCAGGCCCGTGGGCATGCGCTTGAAACTTGCAAGTTTTTTTTCTCCCCCCTTTTTTTATTGTAAAGTATTTGCTTCCAGAGTTCCTAAATTGCCTTCTTCTACTTTTTTCTTCTTCTCTCCTGCTGGAAGATAAAATCGTGAGTCGTCTTGTAGCTGTTGTAAGCGTTCTGTTCGTATTTGAACATCATACGCATACGTGTACACATGCGTGCACATATCGGACGTATGCATATAGACATACATGCACCTATCATATGTATACATATACACATACGTGCACATGCATAAACAAATAGATATACGGTCAGACACCCATATTTCTGTGCGTTGGAGCGTGTGTGAATACTACTGTGAGTGATTAAGTGTTTCAGTATATTGCAAAAAGATTATTTTAACATTCTTATATAGCTATGGAATAGATGAAAGTTTATCAAAATATCATTTCAATTAGAACAAATACGGGTATAAATAGAAACATGGTTGGTCGGTCACTCAGTTCAAACTATCATGAGACCAAAATCAGTGTTCGGGGTGATCAATGGAACATTTGGAAAAGAGGTGGTTAATGAAAAAAATTAATCCATCGCTTTTTCACTAGGTAGGGGATTACTGAAATAAGGTCTAAATTTTCAAAAAACCAAATTAGGTAATGATTTACATCGCAAATTGGATCCCCCATCAAAAACTTATTTAGGTAGACGGGTATAAAAAAAACCCTGAAAAGTAAATGTTGAAAAATTCGACTCTTTACAACGACGTATACGTGTGATACATACATAGCCAGCCAGTCAGCCAGACCAACTTGACAACTGAAGGAATCTATGCTGCCAGTTTTAGTGACAATTTCGGCTGTCGGTTTTAATATAGATACAAGGTCGACATTAAAATAATATATACGAAAATGAGAAATAAGAAGTGCAGCAAATACCCATACTTGAAGGAGGATGTTGAAGTGATCGAAGAATATAATTATATCAGTAAAACTGTGAATTCAATCCAATTACTGTCTTTACTTTGAGCACGATAAACTTATGTATGAAAATTCTCAAATTGAATTGACAGAAAACCAGAAACTTCTTCGTTTTGAGATCAATTGCTCATGTCATCAATAACGACTAATTATGAATTTTATCTTCAATTGCGATGGAAAATATGAACTTCATGATAATTGTAAATGCATATTATAGTCATAAAAATGTTTGTTTATTCTTTTTGATCAAAAATATGATTGGATCTCTTCTTCGAAAATTCAACATTACACGTGGAACCATTTGTAACGATCGAGGTTCGAGGGAAACCACTGTTTGACAAGACTAATTAACCTTGTTTTCAAACCAAAACAAATTTACACTTTTGTCGGTCAGTCTTGTACGTTTAGAAATTTGGCAGAACGCCATGAGTATGAATTACCACCATGACAGTCGGTTGATATTGAGCACACAGTCATTTACGAAACGAAAAGCAGCCACTGACAAAAAAGATGGAGATAGGATAACATAATTTTACCCCACCATTGAACTTATTCACAAATCGTGTATACTTTGAGAAAAACATTGTGCCTCGTAAGAAACACTAATTTAGAGACATTGCCTACTTCGAATCTTGAATATCTTTGGGAAAAACAAATAGAACCTGGTAGCCATTTTCCGGGAGGTAGATATGTTATGATTCCGTTTCCTTGGTTCGATTATAAGGATGATGGAAGATACAGAATTCTACGTACAAATGGTCCTTCTGATTTGTTAATAATGGATATTAAGTCTTTGTTTTTATTCTGGTTTCTGTTATGGTGGCTGTTTTTAATGTCTTCTTGATTCTTTCCGAAGAGCAGAAAAATGAGATAAGTGGTCGTAATGTACATGGCCAAGCGAACAGAGAGAAAGAAATAGCATGAAAGATTACTTTGAAAAAATATTAGCAGCGAGGAACAAATACTGCAATAATTTCTGCTTCAGTTTTTACTTCCACTGATATTATGATCAGTTGAATGAAAAGTAAGGGAATATGCGTTGAAAGACCAATAACAAGACTGGAAAAAAAAGAATTGTAGAATAGATTTAAAGGCATCACCGACTATAAAAATGACATGATAGAAATAATAAGAAGAATATTATTATTATTATTATTATTATTATTATTGATGATGATGATAATGATAATCATGATAAAGAGAAGAAGAAGAAGAAGAAGAAGAAGAAGAAGAAGAAGAAGAAGAAGAAGAAGAAGAAGAAGAAGAAGAAGAGAACAGGAAGGGGGAGGAAAATCTTACAAATGCCTAGATAAAATGTGGAGATTGAGATGGTACCATCAATGATACAACTGGCCAAAGCAACAAGTTGACTCAGGAAGCGGACCACTGAGTTTAGAGTTCGATCCACGGACAAAAATGCAAACGATAAAGATTTGAAAAGACGAACCGATAGTATAAACACAAACCGTCTTGAAAGATGAGAAGCATTTCAAAACTTCTAATGGATTGCCCACTCCAGACTAAAAAACCAGACCTGGTTATTGTGTATGAGGAAAGAAAGTTTGTGAGATACTAGATTTTACTGCTCCATCATACCACAGAATGGAATTGAAAGGGAGTGATATGCCGGAACCCAACTTAAATGTTGATTTTCATAGATTTTAATTAGACCTATTCAATTGAGCTGGAGTTTTTCGGGTGTGGATTCATTTCCCCCCTTATTGAAAATAAAAATCGGCTAGGTGTCTTGCTTCATTCTAAGAAATTACAATGGAAGGAAACCTTTTGTTACCTATAATTCTCTTTCTGCTTTCACACTGGATGGTATTGAGAGCATTTGTTTAAACTTCATTGAAAAAGACCTGTTTTGATTTTATTGTGATATTCGTCGTATCAGTGTATATCTTCGTTCCAAATTTATGAAAACTGGTGTATTTTAGTTTATTGATGCTAATATTGGAGATGAAAGATAAGAAACCATATTTTCGGCGTCTGCTTTTTTTTTCAAGGGAGGTAATATTCGACTGAAATGCAGAAAAACGTGATCAGTCTCTCAATAGAAACAGTCACGTATTTTGACAGCATGTTGTGTTGAGAATGATGATTGAAAATATGAAAAAGAAAGGTGATCAACAAATAGGTTATTCCTCTTACTGTTTTTTCATGATCAATAAAAAAAAATTGGCAGAAGAGGCGATTAATGAATGAGTTACTTCTCTCGTCTTTAGCTGATCACCGATCACCTAAAAGTCTGAATTAAAGAAAGAAAAAAAAGCATAGATGTTGCCGGAAAAAAAACTAAGGAACCAATTTAGCATAAACTTACACTGTAAATTGAACAACCCACTGATATCTATTTGAGTTGGCATCAGAAAACAAGAGTCCTTTTTTTTCTAGCCGTAAAAGGAAGTAAATAATTGAATTTTACCCTTCTAGTTCCATTGATGTGATTTGTACCAGGGTCAACCGGCCTGACCAAATAAAGTTCTGACGAAATCCCTGACGTCAATATTGGTAACAGTCTGGGTACAAAGCTTCTAATTGGAGCGATTTATGGATCAAATACCATGAGTGATCAAATGTGGAGGTTTCTTGCCGAACGGCGCACCGTGGTCAGGTAGCACCGTTGAAATTGATGACGATCAAATTAAGATATTACAGAGAAAGTAACGTTACACTCAACGAACCGAATGAACTGATCAATTGATTGCTAACCAGGAAGACGTTTGAAAGCTGAGATTGTAAATGTGCGTGTACGTAAGATCGATCAATGTTGAGAAATCGGTAGGCGGTTCAATACTAGATAAATCGATAGATAAGTCGTATACAAAGCGCTGGTAGAGGGATGGCAAAGCAAGCAAATTAATACCGACAAGACATACGTATTGAGTAATCAATTTTTATATGTGATCGGTCTGGTTAGTCAATCAATAGAAACTGTCATGTGACCAATGTCTTTGGCAGCGTACCGTGTTTGGCATGAATGCTGCTGCACAGAAACTAAAAAGCCTATTTAGCATAAAACTACATAGCAAATTGGATACCCTTCAAAAATCTTATTTATGGGGAGGAATGAAAAAAAAACGTTTTTTTTAACAAGATAAAGAGTTTGCGTTTAGATTCTCAGCCCTTTAGCTCCATGGTGCGGTCTGTACACAGGATACATTCATACACAGAACAGCCAACTAGACCAACTTGAAAACTGAAGGAACCTATGTTGACAGTTCAGGTGATATTTTTCGTTGACGGTTTCCGATTTTCATCATTGGAAATATATAATGCACCAATGTAGAAACGTGTTGGTCCATGTTGAGACGTATATATGCAATTTCATACGCGTAAAAGTTCTTAGATAAAGGTGTGTACTTTGTCATCTGACTTAGAGGGATGTATAAAAAGTCCTCTTGACTAATGCCTGCACACTAAGTTTGAGTTTCACTATTGTTGATTTTTGACAGTCAGTTCACCAAGGTTCTGTTTCAAAATCAACTGAACGCAGCTGCTACGAATGATAAGTCGAATCTGCAAGATGGAGTATCGTTCAAGACATATTGTTTTGTTCTGGTGATTCAACTCATTTGAAGAAAAATATAAAACAAAATTTTTACTGGTTTTTACTAGGTTTAACATAGTATTAGTAGAGATATCATTCAACTGTAATTTCATTATTGTCATGTGATGTTATGCAATGATTTATTATGCATTAGAAACGGTATTACTATTGTTGTATGTAATAGAAAAAACTGTAACATCAGGCATTCAGAAAAATAGGCACTAAAACGTATATGGTTACAGTTGAATTACTGTAAGCAGTTGATCTCCATAGCCACATTGTCCGAGCAGCTGTCCTTGTGAGGCATGTATCCGATAACAAGGGATACATTTCAAATCTTTGTCAGGATTATTTTCTTCATATCCATTCTAAGCAGCTTAATATCAATCTTAGAACGAGTTGCAATAAAAGCAATGGAAATAAGGACAGAAGAGAAAAACTAGAGTAAAATTGGAAATAATTGGCAAAGCAGTTGAAAAATTCTAAGAATTGAAACTGGTAAACCACATGAGATCTCTTGGGAGTTGTTGTTACATCCTGAGTCATGAAACCATGCGAAAACTGAGACGCAGTTTGCCCCGAAGAAAGTAAATACTTTCTTTTTTTTTTTTGAATCAGAAAAGGAAAGTTCGACACAAAAATAATCGACAGAATGGCATATATCCGTATACACGAATAAACTCACCACTAACCTTTAAGCTACACAAATGAAGAAGATATTTTATTTTGGTTGCTCGGTTAATTTCACTGGCTTTTCAGTCGTCTAGCTTATTACTTAATGCGTAGGTGTGCTTGCTACTATGGATTTAGATTCGGTGCTCCGTCTGTTTTTGTTCTTTCTTATCTTTATGATGTTTTTTTCTTTGTTTCGTTTCATTTGGTTTGAAGTTGTGAGAGTCGTCTGCTAGCGAATCTTATTTGAACATGCGCATGAGCGGCCATTTTCCTTCCAGGGTTCGATCATTAATCTTCGATGTTTCGGGAAAGAGCTAATGAGGCGAACTCAAAAAGAACACTTGAGATAAGAGTCCTTTGGCACCTTTCTGCAGCTGCACTGCCATTACTTCACGCCCGGAAGTTAGGTTAGTGACAGAAGTGCGGTATGATAGAAAAGAAATATGCAAGGTACGTAACTTGGTCTAAGATCGGAAGAAAAACTGGATTCAATGAGAATAAAAAGCGATGAAAAGAGTAGGAAAAAGTTCTCAAAAGAATTACTGATTGATTGCTTTTTTAGTGTTCCAGTGATACTTTGATCATTTACAGAAAGCAACTAAACTGTTCATAAGGTCTTCTGTGTTGTGAAGATATTTGATCCGTGCGATTTTCTTTCTCAGACAATACAAGTTTATTTTAGAGTTTTATCTCGAATTTATGTTTCGATTTTTCGAAGAGAAAGTATGTAAAACTTATACATGAATAAAATTGGAATCGTGAATAAGCCTATTCCTTCTGTAACACAAGCATATATTCTTGACTTCTGAATACAACTGTTTAACTTTTTATTTTCATTACCTTACTATGTAAGATTAATTTACAATCAATACAGAAAACAAGCTGAACCGAACAGTGTAATAGCAACTACTTTTTGTTGAAAAGAGCACGAGTTTATTGTAATATTTCCGATTCCCTATGATAACAACATTTTAATTGGCCGACTCGACTGTATTTGCAATCTTTTACCAAAGTGATCACCAGTGGAATCACAAAAATGGTCATTTCTCTTCGGTAAATCAACTAAAAGGAAAAAAAAGGAACAGCAAATTTTAAAATGTTACCCGCTGTAACATAGTTTACTTCAAGAATGTCTTCGCCTTAGCATCAATGACTTAAGCAATTTCAACTATCATACAAGGCGTATATGTTAAAGTTTTTGCAACATATTCACCAACCCAGCAATTCTTTCATCAGGTTATATTTATACTCTTTCAGCCCCTAAAATGGGTAAAACGAAAATCGATGGTAATATACCCAAACTCTCCACAGCCTGCTTCAAAATGATAATCCGAAACTTGTATGGGTGAAAAAAAGTATCAGAATTTAACCCCGAATCCTTGTTTTACGACCAATCGATGGTTGATTTCTGTTGTATCATATTTCAAAGAACTACTTTAGTTTCATTTTGTTGAATAGGTCAAATGTCGATTAACGGAAGGTATAAAGGTAGTATGTTATATGTGTGAGTTTGATAGTTAAACTGGAAAAGCATATACCATCCCCATCATAGATAAG
>OY735214.1:32288235-32300735 GCA_963457665.1 Thysanoteuthis rhombus
TTATCATATTATTTTATTTAGAAGTGTAAAACCGTGAGTGTTATGATTAAAACAGATTGTAAGAGTTGGAAAATTAACATAATACAAAAGCAATGTTGATAGAGTTCTCAAAGTGCTGGCTCACGAGGTCTGTCAGATTTAGGGGAAGATCTTGGTTTAATGACGGACATTAAAATACAGATATCGATGATGAGGATGAATTCTGATAGTCTCTCAATACGTTGATATGTTCGTTCTACTCAAGACATGAGCAAATAAACATTTTGTCTCCGAAATGTTATGTTAGTAAAAAAAATTACGAACATGGATACAAAAAATTGATGTAGAAAAATGAACCACTATTCAGTGACATAAATTGATTTTTGCGAGAAATAAAAGTGGTCGTTGGGGAGCCTAATAGATATCTTTAATGATATTTGTCTCGGGAAAATATCTTGTCTAAAAGTGCAGGAAAACATAAAAATAAGAAGACTTATAAAAATTACAGACATTTAAATCTGACGTTCTGCGTAATGTCTGATATAGTTGCATACACCAACACACACACATACACACACACACGCTCACACACACACATACACACACACACACAAACGTTTCTTGTCATCTTAGTTCAAGCCTTGCGAAGAGCCAGGATTTCTTTGCTGATTCTCAAGACAACGGGCAGGATCTCATCTCTTATTTGATGATTTTTTCAACACAAGGTTTCTACATTTATTTCCTCACAACTTTCCTAGTACTGTATCGATAATATACATATTAGTGTTTCCTACCTTTGGACTAAACTTATTATTGATCAATTTGTACAGAACTTAGCCTAGTGCAACACAAACCAACAATTATGTAACACTTCTCTGCAGTAGTACTTGTATATGAGACCAACTTCCTAATTTCTTTCCCACAGTGAAGAGTCCTAATCATTACTTATTGCTACTACAATAGTCATTACCTAAGAAATCGGCTCGCAACCTACAACTCCGCACAAGAGCACCCTGATATTACTAAATTTTTGGTAATCATGGAGCACTCAGTACAGATGGGACTCACTACAGTAGTAATTACTACAGAGACTGGCTAGCTGACAACTGCTGTACATTGTAGAATCCTAGTATCAATCTTGGTTTATCACGGCAAATGAAATGCTTCGGGGGTAACCAGTTGTAATGACCATCGAGAGGAACAAGGCAACATTAACTCAGGGCTATGCTTATTTATGACCCTCTCAGCTTCTCACTGATCTTCCCAAAATCGTTTTGTGTTTCAAAAATAAGGCATTCCGATCAGTTGACACAGAAAAATGATATTTCCTACCATGCTTACCATCTCATAGAGAGATCTCAAGAGGGTACAGTTTATCGAAAAAAAATACAGGATTTTGAGCTATCAAGAAATCAATTAAAAACAGCTATGGTCGGGCCACATGGCCAGAATTTCAGATAATCGCTGAACATCACGACGTAGAACGTGGATCCCCAGAGATCATATGCAAAATTGTGGCCAACCAAAAATAAGACAGCATAATGGTCTTGAAAGATTGGGAGACATTGGGACCGCGATTCAAATGATCAAGATGTCTGGTGGACCTTTGAAAGGTCTAGGCCGAATGACGCACGTTAAAATGCTGCTGCTGCTGCTTATGATGATGACGACGACGATGATGATGATAATGATGATGAAAATGATGATGATCGTAGTAGGTTTTTTCTATCACTTTTTCTTAACTTTACAAGCATCCCCAGAAATTACCTTCTAAAGACTCGATACAGCTCGATCCGACGGATATAATTACAGGGAAACGCATCAAACAAACATACTACACTTAAAATCACAGACCGTTCCGTCCACTCTTCTATGATCCTTCCTGGTTCGATACTTTCTCCTTTTTTTCCCCCTTTCATGCATTTACATTCTTACTCCTAATCATCTCTATTTTGCTGTCAACCTTCTGTGCCTGATTCAGCGATTCCCGGCTGATCAAACCATCCTTACACAATGACAACAACGCTCGAGTTATGTAAGTGATGCCTTCACTCACTAAAGCAGTACTTCTTTCAGGCCTAAACATTTTTCCTCTACTTATACCGCCTCATCCCTCTCCAAACTTCTTATTCTCCAACAATGATTAGTGCACGGGCAATCGACTCCACGACAGGTAGGGAGAGAGTCATCATTTTGTTCCCGAGAATCCACAGTCAAATAATTTCTACAAACCCAGCACCAAAACCTCCTTTTACTCCACCATAATTACAACCCGCAATATCACAAACATCGCAACAATTCAGAAGATGGTTGGAGCGATATAAGAATAAAAAAGAAAGGGGGAAAAGAGATAGAGAGATAGAGAGATATACAGATCCAGGGTTGGAGGTGAGAGGTGAATTTTAAAGCTCTGAAAATTCGTAAAATAATTGCTTCAAAAAGAAGAAGTGATCGATCTTGCATTCATAAGAGACTCTTCAACCACGCCTGACTCTATACAATCATATTTTTCCTGTTAAAAAAAAAAACTGGGCTTGATAATCGCAGGCACTTGAACAACGGATACATTTACTGGAATAGCGAGCGGAATTCATTTTTTAAATCTGAATATCTTAACAATTTTACTGATCTCAGCCTAACATAGCACAAGGTTACATGTATAGAGCACTTAATCATCATCATTATGATCATCAGCCTTTCAGCATCTGTCATTTATCAAAATCTACCAGACCTATCTACTATGGTATCGTAGAGCCAATACTTTCTGAACTAATCCTGTCATGCCATCCTATGTTTTGTCGGCTTCAGTTTCACATGTGATCTCTGGAGATCAGCGCTGTGAGTTGTGATATTCGTTGGTTATTTTATATTCTCACAATATGACTTACCCGTTGCTATTTGTGTTTGAATCTGATAGACTCTATCATATCTGGCACTTCTGTTTTTTCTCTGATGTATGGAGCTGTCGTGTAACCTCTCCATGTGATGTTGAACATGATTCTATCATGTGCACGTTACATGGTTCTCAGTTTTAAGGGTCAATCCCTCAGTTACATTACATGTTTCAGCTCCATAGGAGACAATCGAGATGATAAATTGGTTGTATGCCCCTTTTTTAGCACTAGTATGTTTTTGTTTTTAATGGTTGAGGTTACTGTACTTGCCAACCTAGAGAGATTCTACCTAGGGGCATTCTAATTCTCGGCAATTTACAGCTTATTTTCTGTATAAGCGACTCTTGAGTTATAAAGTCACATTCTTGATATCAATGCAAATGATTATAATTATTCTTTTTCGATTAATCCAGTCATTTCAATATAGAAATAGAATTAAAACTTGAAAATTACAACATTCAACCTCGATTTCAACTTTATCAAACGATTTTCCTCCCAAGCGAGTGATTTGACGATGGACAGACCTGCAAACTAAGAAGCATGCAAGATGCACATGGCAGAACCATGCACACTTGAGAGATCACAAGACAGCAAAGAGTATCGGGATGAAAACGGGAGTCCAAGACATCATAGGATCTATGAGAAAATTCAAATGGCAATGAGCAAGTCATGTTGCAAGAATGGCAGACAACCGATTAACATCACGACTCACAACGTTGATCCCCAGAGATCACATGCAAAACTGAGCCTGGTAGAGTAATACATGGAGGGATGGACTAGACAAATTTTGGAAAATACTCGCTCCGCAGCGCCTATGATAGAGAAATGTGGCAGATCCTGGGGAGCTGTTGTTGCTGCTGATGATGATGATAATGATGATGATGATGATGATAATGATGATCGCCATTATCAACGTCTAGTAGATCAGCCCTACGCAGAATCTAAGTAGGCGCTCATATTTTTTTTTTCCTCTGATATAGTCGTTTTTAAGGCAACTAATCTGACTGATATTATGTCTGAGTCATCGAAACACTGTCCTGGCCCCGAAAGAATCGTTTCTTCAGAGCTGAACCTCTCGCCTACTTTTCAATAAAAAGTAGATAAAGATTCAAAAGAATACGAACAATCAATATCAGATATCAATATTCATAAGCTGAACTCGAATTGGAAAACGCCTCCTATTAACTTTTCACCTTTTACAAGGAGGAAGAAATTTCCATCCAAAGTCCTTGTTCACTTTTAACGAAGGAAAAGCGATACTATTTCTATTAATATTTGGACCATCCTCGTCTTGGTTGTTTTCCATACAACGTTTCGGCCGTTTTATTCTTCGGCCTTCATCAGGTATCATCTGGTAGGTGTAGGGAAGTAACGAACCGAACCCTTTATTTAACAGACAGGGATATATTGATTGCACTCCCCTCTTAGCATTAGTATTATCATTATCGTCTCACACTGGTATTGAACCAAGAACCATCAGATTACTTGCAGTAATTTTGTCTGATTCTGTAACCACTACGCTATGTGTTCATGTATGTATAACAACCAAGATGAAGATGGTTCGAATATTAATAGAAATAATATTAATACCTCATCTCAAAAATTCAGAGAAAAGCGATTTGTAGTATAAAATAACATCCATGTACAAAAAATGATAATACCCCATATAAAAAAATAGATGTAGTATGACATGAGTTATATATATTAAAATCATTGCAGAAAGGAAGGTTTTGTTTGATCAACATTGCCGGGAAGCCATGACAAAATAACACTTTTGTTTTAAGTGTTACATGATACACGAACGATACTACAAACAAGAAAAAAATCCTTCAAAGTACCATAATATCAAAATATGTGTAAAACATGAGAAAGCACTGAAGAGATTACATGAATTACATGAATCAATATTGGGAAATAGGTGACTATAATGACATTAAAGAAAGGAACACGTTGAATGAACAATAAAACATGATTTAGTGAATTTCCTGATTCCCATTCGCATTATTCATTGAGAGAGAGGAGAGCTGTAAAAACAGTTTCTGTTTCTCTAACGGTCTTTATAAACATCAACGTATAAACAGATTTATTTGTAATGATTCGGTTTTTTTCCAAATAATGTGAACGATGATAATAACAAAAACCATCCTCTCTTTCCAAGATTTGCTTCGACACTTGGAATCGTTTTTTGTATTCATGATGTTCTCACAGAGGATTCCGACTGATTCCTTTGACAGCCTTTCCAAAGTGAAGAATGGATCAGTCGAACCGTTGTGGTATCAAGATCAACAACAGAAAAATGTTCGATATCCCCAAAAATCTTTGTACGGTTATAAAAGATGATTCGATAACCATTGCATACGTTCTATTATTCTCAACAATAAATCACCGACTACTATGCATGTTTAGCGCACTCTAATATATAATACATATATATATATATATATATACATACACTGCATGATATATATATATATATATATATATATATATATATATATATACATACATATATATATATATATATATATATATATATATATATATATATATATATATATATGTCTGTCTGTCTGTCTGTGTCTGTGTCTGTGTGAATCTGCTGTCTTGCTCTCTGTCCGGTTGCCAAATATCTTGACAAAATGCTTCGTTGCTGATTTGCCACAATAATCGATTCAGTGAGTTGGTACTTAGACAAACCACTCTCTTGTTACTACAGCCCAGGCAGTGAAGGGTTGTAACATCCATCCATTGTCATCTCCTGCGAAGGGATTATTCATATCTAATGAAGATATAATAAGATAGTCGAGACAAGGCGTCATCATTTCCAGAGAACAGAAACTAAAGACAACATCGTCGTCAGCTAATTAGCTCCTACGCTACGCAATTATCGACAAATTAAAGAAGTGAAAGCGTTATCTGTCCATCTCCACCGACAGGCTTACTCTGGGCAGAGTGACTGTTTGATCAGCTGAGTAGAGAGCGGGACAGTAGGTGAACTAGAAATAACGGTCGATTTCCAATCAAGATCAATCCAATCAGTCGCCGACACTTATGGACCACCCAGCGATACCAGTCAGCCAGTTTCAACTTCGTACAAAGCAAACCTACGTTTAATGTTATTTGTATAAAGTACACTGTTTTCAAACAACTGGATATCTCGTATCTACTATCATTTGGTAAATGTCTTGAAGTGGTAATTCACAGTATCCAATATATGACGTGTTAACACCTTAATCTCCGATGACACATAACGAGTTAACACCTTAATCTCCGATGACATATAAATGTTTTTTTAATTCAATTTAAGATAACTATATTTCTATCACATATAATCTTAAGAAAAGCCAGTATCAATTCTATAGTTAATCAGACTATTTACTCGTTCTGTGTGTAATTTTGACCGACCCATTCTCTAGCTGTCCTTAAGTGTACAGTCCTATAGAAAAGAAAAGAAAAAAATATAAAGAGAAAACAAGAAAAAATATGGAGTGAGAGAGAAAGAGAAATAAATTATAAAAGAGAATGAGGACAAAAAGATGACAGATACCTACGGAGAGGGAGATATAAAACAGAACACTTTAGACCACTTTCTTCTTTTATGCCTGAAATCAAAGATCATAAATTAAATTCTACGACTCTAAGGAGCAACATAAAATCTACACAAAAAACAGATTATGTATTATTTATGATAGGGAGTCGATTCTCTCCGAAGTATTGTTTGGACCTTATCCCAAAGAGAAAAATGTGATACCTAATCTCTCCAGACTTTAATTTCACTTCTCCTCTGTATATGATTAACTTATGTCCCTCGAGTCTGACTTTCATAGGACGACCGATCTTTCTTTAATATTCTTTTATTCGATGTTGCGAATGGAATATTTTGTCAAATTCTTCTGTCGTGAGAGATCATATTCTAGTAAGGATATTATCGACGAGTGGTTGTTCTATCAGAAACTATCCTGACGGCAAAGTGTTCACAAATCCTTCGGATTCGTTCAGCCGTTTCACTTACATATGGAACACTTATTGTTGTTAGATAGTTGGTGTCTTTGGGCTTTCTCCTCGTATTCCCTATCTACGTTTTTGTCTGAGTCCAGCTCTTCTGGGTGGTCAATGGCTTCATCGACTCGAAATGTTCGTTCTCGTGGAGAGACTACTGTTTTGCATGTTCAATATCACTTACTGCCTCCCCTCTTAACTATTAATATGATTGCACCTTTTTTAGCAAATGCGCATTTTAACGTCTGGCAATGACACTTGAATATGACTTAATTCATGGAACATCTTAGTTATGGATTTTTTTTTAAAGCCTGGGAAGGTTTGGCAACATTAGAAACACTCGGCAAAATTTGGAGGAGAATAGACTTTAGTTTCCTCTTAGCTGTGCGCAGGTTCCATCGCACGCACATTTTGCAGCCAGTGCACAAAGGAAATTAATGTGAGTACAGAAGATTTCAAATTGTATTGATAGCGAACTGAGTGTTGATTTGAAAAACTTAATCTAGTTAGTCGAATTTGAATATGCACAAATATTTTTGTCACAAGAAAAATCCTTGCATAACATAAGAATTTTTTTTTAGCACCGTAAAATGAAAGGGAACATTGTTCATGACATATTAATATGATGCATGACCTCAATGGATTGATAAAAAAGAGCACGGCCGAAAGTTTTCTCTCAAAATTACAGCTCACAAAGAGTACCAGTAAAAGATTGCACTAAACTCTGTTTCCGTGATGTTTATATTCATAAATTGCAAAGGGTACCTAATATATATATATATATATATATATATATATATATATATATATATATATATATATATATATATATATATATATATATATATATATATATATATATATATATATATATATATATATATATATATATATATATATATATATATATATATATATATATATATATATATATATATATATATATATATATATATATATATATATATATATATATATATATATATATATATATATATATATATATATATAAAAAATTATTGTGCCATCCACAGGCAGCTGTTTCGTTGTGTTACAACTCTTCAGTATGGCTATAGACTACCCATTATCCCATCCAGTACCTAGAGGTAGGATCGAAACCTTATCTTCAGACCCAGTATCAGGCTGGTAACCTCCCTTTGCTCCACAGAACTGGACGGTCAGTAAGGTTGAATTTGAGCTATATATTCATTTACGCATATATATTGCTCATTCACCAGAAAGATCTACCCTATGTTGGAAGAGCATTGCATAAGCTTACAATGAACGAGTCACCTCACTTGGAGAGTGTTCAACACTGAATAGGGAGCGTTACTACGTATCCCTTGCAATTTATGGATATGAACATCGTGGAGATAGAATTTAGTGCGATCTTATAGATATAGATGTATGCATATATGTACCATATATCATTTTTTACCAGCTTTTTACTTTCTTGAGTTTCAGCACAAAGCCATAATCATTTCTTACCCATGGAGGTTTTGTCTGATATCCAGAAAGTCGATTGTTAATATGAACTATTTCATTCAAGTGAAGAGATCATGACTATTATAATATAAGAGAATAATTCTAAGCATTCTTACACTCACAACAAAAACTTCTGAAAAATTGTAGATTGAGGGCAGATTTTAAGGATGTTTTGCATGTCCCAAAATTATTGTATGATAGATCAAAAAGTGTCCAGACGTTCCGTGAAATTGTGATTCACCGACACACTGTCAACTGACAGTTGATCCGTCTAATATACGTAAAAGCTATTCGTGAATGACCATTTTATAGCCAACCTAAGCCAAGGATTATCTCACTTCTCTTACTTATGAGAAAAACATCAAGATTTCGCCGAATAATCTCAATATACTTTAGCCTCATTTCATAAAAATCTAGATTTACACCGAATTTGTAAAAGCAATAGCACACCACTACATCTACGTGGGACAACAATTCTCCAAGAGACCCTCAAAAGAAGAAGAAATTAGGCAAAAAAAATCACACTAGGATGGCAAGCCTTTGGCAGAGCAAGCTCAACTTTCAAAAATAAGAAGATCCCATCATCCTAAAAAGAAGGGTGTATAACCAATGCATTCTTCCAATAGTCACTTTTGGAGCGGGAATATGGGACCTAACCAAGAGACAGATCTGCAAATTGAGAACCATGCAACGTGTACATGAAACAATTATGCTGGGCCTCTCAAAACAAGAGTTAGGGAATCATAAAATCCATTAAGAAGCTCAAGTGGCAGTAGGCTGGCCATGTTGCACGAATGGCGGACAACTGATGGACATTGCAACTCACGACATGGATCCCCTGAGATCACATGCGGAACCGAGGCCGGCAGAATATTAGATGGAGAGACGAGCCGAACTAATTCAGAAAGTACTGGCTCCGCAACGCCCATGATAGAGAAGTGTGGCGAATCCTGGGAAAGGATGGACGTTGAAAGACTGATGATGATGAAACGCAACAAAAATAGTCAGAATTTAGGCATATAACATCCACCTTTCAAATTTGAAATACTATAGGAACCCACCATAAATAACCATATTTTCTCTAAATCCACTCGATGGATTAACTAACTTTGTTTGCATCAAGATTTAGAGACATACTACATTTTTAGTATTTTTTCTAAAAAAACATTTCTAATGTAATTATTTTTTCTGTTCGAATAATTTTCATTGCAGTTAAAAACGGAAATGTAAAATTGAAAACATCTGAAAATCTGCTTTATAGATAAGTTAAAAATATATATGTGCCTATATAACTTAATGGAATGACGAAAAAAATTCTTCAAGAAAATCGACACCTGATTAGAAAAAAACTTGTGTTAGAAATTTTAATTTCCTAATTCATCGAATGACTGTCAATCATCAACGACGTCATATTGACGTCTTGCCTACAAGAGTCAATAAGCCTAAAAATGAAAATAGGGTCTGCTCGATTATTTCTAATCGTTTGCAAAATTTCACTTTGTAGTATTTGTTTCTTTCCCTAGTTCTTTCAATGTTGTTTCAGATATGAAATAAAACGATTTGTTGTTTTTCTGCTTATTGTTTATTCCAACTGTTGAAAGGTCAATGGATAAAGACAACAACGTTTGTGTCAGAGGAACAAGACTAAAGTAATAAACCAAGATAACAAAATATACTGAACATCAATCAAAGTTTATCCATTCGTTCATTGATTGTAGAATGAAGTATTCATATTAACAAATTAATCGTGAAGATTCATGACGGAAGAAAAACAGATAAAGATGGAATAATATTCTCCCAACAAAAGAAGTTTTCGACGAAGCGTCAAAGGGCGCAGAGGCATGTCAGCAGAACAGCATTTCGGCAAAAAGTATTCCGATGAAACTTTCCCCCTTGGGTAGGAATAGACGTAAGAAATTCGTGAGGTTAGGCATTCAAGCATACTGTATTTTGAGCTTTCCTTATCAGCAATAACAGACAACAAACCTTATTTATCGATATTGATGCAGGAAAACATAGAATATAAGGAAGCTTTTTCGTAACACACACGCATATATATATATATATATATATATATATATACACATATATATATATATATGTGTGTGTGTGTGTGTGTGATGTATACATATATATATATACATATATGTATATATATTTGAGAATATATATGTATGTGAGTGTATAAAGGCATATGTATATATACACACACATATATGCATAAATAATTTCAAAATAATAACAGATGATCATATTTTTATCAAAAGATAACAAAAAATATAACTCTGCGATTCTTGATTCACTGAAACAAGTTTGTTTTCCACTGATAATTTATGTTTAAGTTTCAGTCTCCAACATTGAAAAAAAATACAAATATAATGACTGGAAATAAAGAGTAAAACAGTATAAAAGGTAAAAGATACAAAATAGTTCGTTTCATTTTCTTAAAAATCTAAATAAATGAAAAAAATTGCAAAAGACAGTACGTTTGTCGTCTTCATTTTTTTTTTTTTTTTGAATTTTAATCCGAGCTTTTATATTAGTTTTCATCTAATTTTGCAGCCGATACGAAAAAGATCGATTATATTTGCCTAGGGATTAACAGATCTATTCACATTCTCTCTATTTTTCTTGGCACACGCAGAGGATTTTAAACGAGAGAAATAGAAGAGACAGAGGAATGAAAAATTAAACAAAAACAGTAAATATATATACGTATACCTAAAACTGAGAAACATAAGAGTAAGAATACATGAGAATAAAAGGCAAAATACAGAATTAGACACAGGATAAATAAGCAGATCGGGTACATGACGTTATCCAAGCGTCTCGTGAAAATATCTTGCATTATACCAGTACGGCGCGTGGGGCTTGCTGACCCAGCAACTGAGGGGGCACCCGAGCTCTAGGGGCGCAACATACCAGAGAAAACATCCTAAAAAGAAGGAAAGGAGCAAATTCCAAAGAAAAAATTTAATTGAAAAACATTTTTTATTGATAATAACATGTGCATTTGATCTCCATAACTGAAGGGACACATTGCAGAAGTCTCACAGTTTCCCGAGCTTTCTTTACCTATCACTCCCATTTTGTTATTTAAAAATCTATCACCCCTTTTTCTCAACTCTCGTCCCTTCAAACGTGACATAGCCCCCCCCCCCCTAGCTGTACATAACGCTCGTTTTGTTGATTTTTGAGTGGGGGCAACTTTTTTTCCCATTCAGTTCGTGTAGCATTAATTAGACGGTTCTTGCAAAGAAGACAATGTTACCTACAAATCTCAGGTTACTTAAGTATCCACTGTCTATTCTAGTTTCTTTCTCTTCCTCGTGTAGCTTTCGGCAAATCAAAGGTAGGCCGTGGCGAAATTTGGGTTAGGTGGTATCACTTTGTTCTGCCCCCTATTTTAGTTGAAAGGGCTCAGTGTGTCTTTGTCCTCAACATGTTTGTTGTACATGCCATTCGTTTTGTTCAATTGGAAGCCAACATTCTTGTTTTCTTCATTTAGTTCGGTTAACATTACTTGGAGATCCTGAAGGTTCTTGATAAAGGAGAACGTATGTACATTATGTAGGCTGATGGAGAAACTGAAGTGTCAATAAATATGTCGCAGTACTGTAACGTATACGGGGTGTCTGCCTTGTATTATTGCATTAATGACTTCGGTAATTTACACTAAGTCGAAAGCCGTATCTTCTGAAAGGAGCATTGTTTTCCATTAATGCCTTTACTTTGCTTATTCAGGTAAACTTCAAAATAGAATGTTTGTAGTAGATCTTTGGAGTTCCCGGATGACCTATGCCTGGTTGCATAAGTAAAAACACAGTACCTGAAATAAGGATCGATAAATAGAATATTTTTTTTTAAATATACATTTCGTTATTCTATAAGTGGAAGTAGCTACCTCTTATTTATTGACTGTTTTTCTTAAGAATATTTCTTTCGTATACGACAATCTATACCCCTCCCTTAGATTCCCGATGGGAACGACTGATCTTGATGAATAAATGCTTTTAAAGGATGTATGTACATTTTACTAGAGCTATGCTAAAACAATGCTGTTATGACAGTTTTTATTCAATATCATATATATCATTTTAAAATGGTGATTCTGTTTATTTTTACGTAATTTATCTTGCTGCT
>OY735214.1:32305735-32403235 GCA_963457665.1 Thysanoteuthis rhombus
ACCGGCTTCCGGTACACTTAGTGTTAGCCCATCTCGCTTGCACCACAATCTCTTCTCTTCCACATCGTTATAATGTTATCAATTAACATCACATTAACCAAGCTGGTGGAATCGATTTTCAACACTTTATCTCCCGTGTTGTATAACATTGATTATTCTTAAGTAACATTGCCATTTGATCAACATGAATTTCATCTATTCTACCCGACTGTGGAACATTATTAAACTCTTGCCATCGTGTTCTCTCAATTAATTCAAGATATTCTGTATTAAGTTTGAACTTTTTCTTTACTTTTCATGAAATATAAAGAATAAAATGCCAGAAATCTTTCTCCTATCCTCCACTGTCAGAATTGGTAAACAAAAATTCATTTCTGGCACCTTTTTCTCAATACACTCTGTTAATACAGATGTCACTATACAATAAAAAGCAATCTCTTTGAATGATGTTATTTAAAATGAAACACCGTTAATTCTATCTTGAAACAAAATCACAAAAATTATTAAGTTTAGCTCTTTTTTAAAATAGTGAATGTATATTTAAGTATTTGTTTGCTTGTATATCTATGTGCGTGGGTGCATGTGTGCTGGCCGATATTTTAGGGGGGTAGCTATATTTCGATATACCGTGGCCTGTTTATATATGTACTTGATAAAATTAGGCGCAACTTTTTGCTATATTTCATTTTCCTTTAATGTTTGACAAAATGAGTAATACAAAGGGTTTAACACTGAAATTAGATGTGGATCAACAAAAAATTCAAAAGAGAAACCTGAAAGGTAGGAGATCTTTACTTTTATCTATACAAGAACTGTCCTCCCCCGCTAATTTAGCCACACGTACAAAAAATCACTTTCATAAACACAAAGCTAGCGTTATTCATTCAGAATGTGATTGCAGAGCAAATGAGACGAAGGCGCTACGGCTCGGTAATCACTTTATTAGAGATTCGAGCCAAAAAGTACGGTGGTCAAAGATGGCGGTTTTGAACTAAATAAGTCACAAAAATACCAACTCCACAAAAGAATCGGAATTGGATAAAAATAGCACCGAAGTCGTCAAAATGTCTCCAATCGAAGACACGCTTCACTGAAGCACTAGGACTTTGAGGAGTGCGAACGGTAAATAATAATGTTCTTTAAGTCTTAACTTATTAATGTAGACTCGATTTTCTTCAATCTGAATTTTTTGAAATCCTGTCGGACTTATTCCGATTCACTGGGTCAGAAGGTAAGGCTTCAATCCTACCTCGTGGAACTGGATGGGATAATGGATAGTCTATAGCCACACTGAAGAGTTGTAATACAACGAAACAGCTGTCTGTGGACAACATAATAATTAACGCTCCCTCATTTGAGGTTGTGCATTCTTTAAGTGAAGAAACTCGTTCATTGTAAGCTTATGCAATGCTCTTCTAACTTTGGAATAGAGCACTCTGGTGGATGGGGAATACATCCATAAATAAGTATATCGATTAGATTCAACCTTACTGACATCAGTTCTACGTGGTGCGGAGGTAAGATGCCAGCTTCTGGGTCTGGAGCTAAGGTTTCGATCCTGTCTCGTGGTTCTGAATGGGATAATGGATAGTCTATAGCCACACTGAAGAGTTGTAATTCAACGAAACAGCTGTCTGTGAATGATATATACGGGGTCTTTCTACTTGAACTATCAAAATAGGTGTCGATCGTCTTCGACGTCAAGGAAAACCTCAGAAGATGTTTACCAATAAATATCAAGTTATATGTTTGAACCAATGGAAAGATCAGATACGATATTTCCTTTTCTAGATTAAACTACTGTAGCCATCAAAGATGTTAAAAGGGTTCTATCTTTTTTTTCATACATGCGTGTATTTGTTTGTTTCGGCTTATGTATGTGTCTATACATTCCATCGCTCCTAGCCATACAATTTAGTCTACAGACTTGGTAAGTGACATTAGTACTCTACTAGACCCCCCTCTAAAAATGTTTATACTTACATATTCAGAAAAAAAGCCTTTTTAAAATTTTGGAGGGCTTATTCTGGTGGGTTTATCGATAACATCTAGATATTCCAAAATCTAGGAGTTTCCAAGCGTTTTTTTTTTTTTCAACTCTATTTTCCGAGTTGAAAACGCTGGTGATGTCATAACTAAAGAATTTAGCTGCAGCAGGGATCGAACTTGCGTTTAGAATATGATTGTCTACGTTACGGAACAACAAAAAGTACACTAAGTAACAAGACGTGATGGGTGTGCAGCAATTACCTGCTTAGTGGATTGGCTGCTTGGCTCAGTCGGCAGAGCAACATTGTGTCAAGATGGCATCCAATTCTTGTAGCAGCCAATATCTTTATTGTTTATATATTCATGCAGTCTTGGCCGATCGGCATATCTTTCCCGGGTAAAAGTGTGGGTGTTGGTTCAAAAAGATTTCCCACTAAAATAACGTATCTATCATTATTATCTTGTCAAATTAAATTTAACATCTATAAAACTATTTTGTCGGATAAAGTATCCATTCTGTGATATAATCATCTGCGTTATGTGAATGACGAAAACTGTATCATGGGCAGTAGATAACGAGAAGTGATGTATGTATTATTCCAAAATGGATATAAAATCCGACAGGATAATTATGAATGTATTATATCATTAGAAACTATTTAAAGTAACCTCCCATTATTACACAGGCATTGTGTCACTTGGTGTAGACAGCGTAAATAGAATGAACTATTATAGAAAATGACTTGATCCTGGTGTCGGCTCCGATTTCTCTAATTGTTTATCCTATTTTCACTGTCTAAGTGACATGTCCTCCGTGTTATAACGGGAGGTCATTTCAAATGGATTTTCAAATAATATAATGCATTCATTATTATTCACATATATGTATATATATATATATGTGTGTGTGTGTGTGTACGTGTACGTGTACGACGTACTAATAAAAGGATTCAGGGAATTCGAGCCGTGCAAGCGTACGGAGTTTTGCCGTTACTCTTTCTGAGCAGTACGGTTCATAAGCTAGCAAACAAACTGCTGGCAAGAATCTACTCCCAAAGTCAAATGTGATATAAAGTATTTGAACAGAAGTTTTTCTTTTCGTGTTCGAATTGCTCAAAGTTTCCTGAATCATCTTGCATGCACACACACACACACACACACACATATATATATATATATATATATATATATATATATATATATATATATATATATATACATAATATTCCACTATCTTTTAAATCCGTTTAAATGTAATTTTCGTCATCGATTATCTATGAGTTGCCATTACATATATGTATTGAAGCATGGGGTAGAATTGAAATCCATGCTTATTGATTTTCATCACTCGCTGCTTATGATATACTCAAGTGCTTTTAGATTTTGGGGGTAGTTTAGGGTGGTGTTTCTCAAGTACTGCAACCCCAACGGTGAAGGGTCGTTGTCTCTGTTTGTTTATACGCCATGCTTCAATGTGCATAGATACAACAAGCAGCTCGGAAATTGCGTATCTATGACTGATAAATGGACACACAGGATTGTAATTGCCTTTCATCTTTTTCATGTACTCCCTTTTCTCTTCGCTAATGTATTTTATTTACTGAGTTTTACTTGGTCTGGCAAAAGCTGCTCACAGTATATGGCGTTCCTAAGTGATCATAGTCAAGGCTTGGTTTGATGCTTTTTGACTTGGGTGATCGTAATTTTAACGTTAGAATCCATGAAAAAAAAAAGTATGATATCTTGAAAGTTTTAATGAAAGAGAGAGACACGGAGATACCAAATTTGAATTGATAAAAAAAAACACCATGAGTTAGAAAATTCAATTGCTTACACTAACGTCGTGCACTATTAACGGAATCAGTGGAATTTTAAAAATTCTAAACATCGCCTTTACTTTCAGAAATTTCAAGAGCTGTTCATTCCCAGGCCCCATTCAGAGCCAACATTTTACTGCAGTTTTTGAAAAACTGGTAACGTTATGCATTCTTCCTTCAGAAGCTGTCAGATATTAGTTCATTTTGCGAGTGCTTTTAGGAGAGAATACTAAATATACTCAAAAAGAATCATCGTTGATTAAACCTTTCCGAAAAGTTAGTTGAATAGCAGAGTGAGCAAATAAAAAAAATAGAGTGAGCAAAGCGAAAATAAGGCAAACAAATTTTGATTGAAAAATGGATTGAACGAATTAGAAAATAAGGCAAATGCTATTAGAAAATAGAACAAAAATTCGAATATTGAGCGAGCAAATTAAATTTTAAAAATTAAGTGTGCAAATTTAAACATTAAGCAAGCAAACAAAAGAATAGAGCCTGCAAATCAAAAATAGAGCGGGAAAATTAGAAATAAGTTGAGAAAATTAAAAACAATGACAAGAAAACTGCCTCAGTTGCTGCCTTAATCGCTGCATATGTTAATTTTCGAGGTTAGATAAGTTGAAACAAGTCTCTTAATAAAATTCATGGGACTTTTTTTTTTTGTTAAATCCCATCAGAAACTAAAGCCCCCCGTCCTTTTTTAAGTACGTTCCAACCCTGAAACAAATTGCATTTCTCCCTCGATGAGAAAAGAGCCAAATAGCTGGGTCTTTAACATTGGTCCCCATTACAAAGCCAAAAAACCTACACTTGACTATAACTCTAAACCTGGAGTGGGTAAGGGAAAATTGCAAATAACTTAACATATTTATTCCCATCGGTAATAAAAACTTCGGTTTAGCCTGGAGTAGCAAAAAAAGCACTATATATATTGCTAGTTCTTTCTCATTTTAAACCTTTGACAGCATTAGCCTCTTCATCGGCTGAGGCTGTCAAAAATCTGACAACTTGACTTGTGTGGGCCCCAACTAAAAGTATGCAGGACTTCCCCCCCTCTCTCTCTCTCTCTCTCTCTCTCTCTCTGTCAATTTCCTCTTTCTCTCCTTCTCTCTCTCTAAAGGTCAGTTTTGTGATCTGGAGCCCACCTAAAAAGATGTTTGGTTTAGGTGTGAGAGTTAGGAATAGGGTTTTTGTTATCGTGAAGTAACGATCATCATCATCATCATCATCATCATCATCATCATCATCATCATCATCATCATCATCATCATCATCAGAAAAAGTCTCAGTTCCTCTTACTAAAGTCATCATTATCAGACTTTCATCGTCCATCTTTGGACATGGATTTTCTCAAGGACTTGCCAGATTTCTTTATTGTGGATTTCATAGAGCCAATACTTTTCTGTGCTTGTCTATTCCGACACGCCATCGTATATTGTGCCAGCTGACATTCTTGCAACGTGTCCAGCCCGTAGCCCATTGAGTTTTCTAATAGATGCTATGATATCCTTGATACTTCCTTACCATAAACCCCCGTTATCTTGGTTCTTTTTTAGAAAAAAAATGGGCATCAGCTTGTGATGGGTACTATATAAAGATTTTATCAACGGAGACAATAAGACAAATTTCAACTAATTTAACTCAAAAAATTACATTTGTAGCGATAAAGTAAATATGATTATTTAATTGATCGTTTCCACCGATTCAGTTTTCTTGCCAATGTTACCAATTTGCTTACTTTTTGGTTTGCTTGAATCCATTTTTAATTTTGCTCACTTTGCTTGATCTAATTTTCAACTTGCTCAAGAAAGGGTGTAGAATGTATTCAATAGCATAGATACCAGTTTTATCAATAAACTCGTTCAAATGATTCATAATTTTTACAATACAGTAGTAGAAGTCTTTTGTTTGGGAGGAAAATATTGTAAAGAGAATAGTGTCATGTCTTCATGTATTTTACGAACTTGGCAATCAATATATTCTTGTAATCTCTGGAAGGTACTCTAATGGAACAAGATGGGAACAATAAGGAGGATTTTTTGCCGCCGAAATCTACAATAATTCAAGATTTAACTGCATCGTCATGATGACGCACCATAACCTTTATATTGATCAGACTTGGCCTTGTTTCCTTCAAAGCAATGTTCAAACGCTCTGATTGCTGTCAATAGATGTATGCTGTAATCGTAATATTGGCAGGTAACAAATAAGAGATCATAAGAGCCTTTGCCAACGCAACCCAACCGAACTCTTTCAAGTTGTGCTTCAGCTCTTGTCAGCAGGAGCAGATAGAATACAAACAACTAATCAGTATTCCTGTATCTACTTACAAATAGAGAAAGATGCATGTGGTTGTGTATACACCGCGATTACCCAACAGCAGGCCATTGTATGAAGATGACACTTGCTTGATATATCAATCATCAGTGTTGTGTTTGATGGTTTAATTTTTCATAATGTTGTGATTGAATTTTTTTGTATCAGTGGGTCTTGGGATATTTGATACAAATTAAATACTTCTTACAAATACTAAACTTTTAGAATCTTAATTTAGATATAAGGTATATAAATTGGAATCACTGAATAGAAATATGAGGAATATTTCAAAGCCATAGTTTCGGAAAACGGACGGAAAAATATTTACATGGCAATTGTGGCATGCTGCTCCCCACTTTATAAAGTCTGGCCCCTTCCAAATATGCACCTATTGAACTGACTGCTCAAATAGTATCAATCTACGAGATAAGCTTGTTTACCCTTACACCATGCAAAGCATCGAGCACTTTATAAATATAATACAATAAGATATTAATATTTCCCTGAGCAACATTAGAAGATAGAATATCACGATAAAATCGAATCGTCAGCCTGCCGAGAAAGTAAACAATTGATAGAGGGTGGGGTCATGTATGCAACACTGGTTCTTATACGACCCTCCCCCGTAATCACAATCCCTGGGGGGGAAAAGCCAAGTCAAATTCAAAAGCTTGCGCAGACGGTTGATAGAGAATACATTTGCCATGATCAATCCAAATGTCATTTTATTTTGCGTAATTTGATTTTAAACCGCTTGTTTTTTTTTGCCTTGGCGTAAATAGAAAACTGATATTTAGGATTGGTTGCACTTACTAATGGTCTATATTCTCTTTTATCGCTGTTTTTATTGCTAAAAGTTGCTCAGACTTTTGTTCCGATGTGGAGAAATGGTGAGCAAACTATTCCCATATATTATAAGTGTTTCGATCCCAATTGTTCAATGCTTATATGTAACCTTGTGTGAACATGAAGCTAAGCTCCCTCAGGCGATGGGCATAAATGAGGAAGGTTTTGAAAGTTGGGACAAAGGACCACCTCAGGTGTGTATGGGCAGAATATCCTCATTCTGTTGTCAATTTTCGGGCGAAACTGTTCCTTAGGTCCGCTAAATGGTCTAAGGAACATTCTGAGCCAAAGATAGACAGCTGGATTAGTACGTTCTGTTCCGTCCCCCATCTTTTGCGGAAGGAGTCCCATAGTCCCCACATTCAAACAACTTCACAAGAACTACAACCAGTCCTTGAAACATGATTGGGAGCTCTTTTCTGTTTCAAATTTAATTCTCCATTAGAGTTTTTGTTTTTTGATTCCAAGTCCGGCCTTGATCTAATCATGCGGAAAAAATGATCGCTGTTGAGGTACAGTTTTGTATATATCTTTTTTTTTTTGTTTAGACCTTTGTAGTCACTCAACTAACTTACCTGTGATGACGCACTTATGAAGTAAAACATTAAAAAAAAGAAGAAAAAGAGAAACGTGGAAGATGACAGTATGGAGAGGGGGTCTCAATATATGAGCAGCTCGCCAGTCGGCGTTTTGACAGCTGTAAATGGATCGACAAATTACTGTTGACACCTGGAACTCATTAGGTTAGTCAAAGCTAAAGAGTTAATCAACTGACCGAACAACCTCCTTTCTTCCAGCAGCTTCACCACTTCCCCAACTTTTACTTCAACTCCACACGGTGCAATGCTTTTAACACCCTCCGTCCTCAACCCGAGCCAGGGTCTCTTACGTCATCTGCGCAGTCTGGCTGGTTGTCATAGCGACAAATCAGTGTTACTCCCTGCGACACTCAAGACAGCTGAGTACAGCAATCACTTGTTCGTCCTTCATGGTTGATACTTCGTGGTAAGAGGATTAACATAGTAATATTACACTATCACACAAGCCCCTCATGTTTTTTTCTGCTACCTGGTATGATATAAGCAAAATCTGTTTTGAAGACCAATAGCATAGTGATGGCGTTTCCAAGTATAGCTCAGCATTTGCAGCGTAAGAATCAGTTTTAATGAACTATTTGAAGTTATGATAATCGCTATTTTGTATCAAGTTCGAACATATTCTCCTGTCTTGATCTTATACTTTTGATTCCCAAATAACCAGATAACCTGCTTTGAGGGAGAGAGATAGAACACTAAAACCCAAGTTTCGGAAAAAAGATGATCCTCATCATACTTGCTAAATCTTCGTCTGCAGCCGTGATGTCTAATATATAATGTATCAAATCAGCCTTTATACATACATATATATATATATATATATATATATATATATATATATATATATATATATATATACTCTTCCAACATGGAATGGAGCACTCTGGTGGATGGGAAATTTATGCATAAATAAATATGTACTGCTTAAATTCAATCTTGTCCAGTTCCGTGGCACAGAAGGGAGGATACCAGCCTCTGGGTCTGACTCGATTTTCATCAGTCTACTTTTTTTGAAATACCTCGGGTTTATTCCGATTCACTGGGTTTGAAGCAAAGGTTTCGATCCTACCTCGTGGTACTGGATGGAATAGTCTATAGTCGCGTTGAAGAGTCGTAATACAACGAAACAGCTGTCGGTGGAGGACTCAATAATTATACACATATATATATATACATACGTATAAAGGCTGATTTGATGCATTTCCCACGTGTTTGCGATTTTCATTGGGGGGGGGCATGCATTGAATCGTAGACTCCTTCCCAAAGTAATCTTCAGAGATTAGGCTGCTAAAAAAGGTCTTCATTTAGTGAGACAAACCTCAAAGACCTCCTTTACTACTGCAGATACTTTTTATTCATTGCCAACATGGACACATACACACACGTCCATATTGGCCCTTAACTATCATATGAACCGAGATCACAGCATCAACTTTTGATTCAATCTCATCATACACATCCGGTATAGCATATCGCATGGTGCCACTGGCTCTACTCTTATGGGATAGATCCCTGTTAACCTTAATTATCCTTTGCACAAATTTTGATTAACCTACAAGTTATTGAAATATAAAAACATTAGTTGAGAGGACATGAATTCGTTTATGACATGCCATATGAGAACGCCGATATCCGTGGAAACTGATCCCATATCCCGGCTCAGCAATCGATTTTATTATCTACATTCCACATGTATCATAAGTCAAAGACAAGTTATTTATAAACCATTTTTGTATAAACACCACATTTCTTGGTGAAACCAAGTTGGGAGAAACGTTGATATTAAAAGATTCATCCATACAGTAAGCTATCTGATATCGTCATTTCACTCTCATAAACACATACACACACACACACACACACTCACACACACACACACATACACACAAGGGGTTGCAGTTCAAATAACCAGAAGAATTGATCAACCTTCTCGATATATATAATAATTTGCGACAAAGAGAACTAAAGGACACACACATACACATATATATATGTACATATATATATATATATAGAGAGAGAGAGAGAGAGAGAGAAAGAGAGAGAGAGGGGGAGAGAAAAACTCTATTTTTTGATATTTTGATAACGATTGTCCAACAAGATGTTATTAGAAATGACAAATGAGATCGTTTCAGAAAAAAATGAAAAATTTATTTTGTCAACATATTTCACCGAAAATGGACTTGGTTAAATGTGTTGGAATGCAAATGATATGTGTAAGAATCCGATACATTTGTATTCTAATTTGATCTGACGACGCTTATTTTAAACAAATCCTGTTGATAACATATTTTGTCCTTTTTTTACAATTTCGGTTTCTTTTCACATTGACCCATATATATATATATATATGTATATATTGTGAACTCTCAGTGTAGCATTTAGTTTGATACTATCAAATCCCCAGGAATCAAATGTCATTTCAATTTGCCTCCCTTGCAGCTGCGACAATATTCCCTTTTCTCACGCCGGTGAGCCCAGAAAAAGGCATGAATTTGAAATATGGTTGGAAAGGCAAGTGGTCTGTTTCAACTTGAAAGAAATACAATCTTTCAACCTCTGTAAATACTTGCTAGTACCTTATTTTGTTTAGGACTGATAACTTCGTCTTTCTACGGAGCCAATATTTTGCGTTTGATCCTAGTCATAATTTTGCTTCGAATTCGTCTGCTGATGATACAACAAATGTATTCCCGTCGAGCATCTATCAAGGGATATTCATGTCTACTTTTGACTCCATTATTCCTTTGCAGTGCTCCATAGAGTATTCATTCATTCAGGACATTCAGTTTCTTTTTTTCTATTTCTCCTTGATTTTTCTCTCATTTCTTCATTCACTCCCCTTCTTTTCTCATCTTCAACTCCGCTGGGGTCCCTATTCATTGAACAGATCCAGTTCAACCGGGTTCGTACTGACAGTTCTTTATGCTTGGAAACAAACGCAGTCACGCCACTTATTATGGGGCTGAACCCCCTTGAAACTGGAGATTATATTATATTGTACTAGTGAGATCAAACCATTCCCCATAGGGTCTTTATAATGCACATCTAACCAGAACCTAACAAAGAAAAAAAATAACTAGTCTGGTTAGTCACTCAATAAAAACCCTCACGAGATCAACTTCTTTTGGCAGTAGGCCGTGTTGGTAGTGATCAGTTTAATTCAAAAAAACAAAAAATCAGTGATCAATGAATATGCTCCTTCTCTCGGCCGTTGTGGGTCGGTGTCCACAAAAAAATCTGAATTTAAGAAATAAAACAAGCATCAATACTGCCAGACACAAACTAAAGGGTTGATTTAGCGTAGACCTAGGTTGTAAATTGACCTCCCTCTCTACTACTATTTTGGGGGGTGCAGAAGGGGATTTTCAAATAGCAAAAAATCGTTTGTTTTTTTTAGACACACTAGGGAGTGAATACCCTCACCCATTTGGCTCTACTAGTGCGTCATTTACGCGTGACACATACATAAAATAAACCTATGCTGACTGTTTTAATGACAGTTTTGGTTGACTGTTTCTAATCGTATCCCTTTTTGCAGCAGGTTATCTACAATCGATATCTGTGTGCATATCTATAAGTGTCTACTGCGCTTGTCGAATTATACTAATGCAAGTATTTATGTAGACATTTCATTATGTATGCTATACATGCGTGTGGTCTTGATATTCAGTAAGCCAAGCTGAATTCAGCATTACGTTCGTTGCGCATTGAAGCCTCCATCGACAAGTTGCCAAGTTATATCGAGGCTTCGTAACCAATTTTCATGATATTGGAAATGGCTGGATAGTTCTCGGACAGACCTCGTATATATATATATATATATATATATATATATATATACGAGGTCAGTCCGAGAACTATTCAGCTATTTCCAATATCATGAAACATATATATATATATATATATATATATATATATATATATATATATATATATATATATATATATATATGATGTGTCGGATACTTAATAATGAATATTTATGCGCACATCTTTCTTCCCTTATACAAAACCTTGCTTGATTCGACTCAAAGCTAAGTGGGATAAGATTAAGATATAAAGACTGTGTATTAAGCCAATCTTTCAAGTGATAAGCCCCTATCATCTTTTAAAATCAGCATTCAGCGTTCGAAATTCTGGCTTTTTATTTGAGATTGAACATTTACCAAGATATATTTACCAAGACTCCTGCCTGATAATATGTACACAACTATCCAACATATCAAGTGAGCCATAAATTCTGATATTTACTGTTTTGCTCAGTATCTTACTAGGCTCGATAGAACAGTGTCGTGGTGAGATAACTGCATGGTGCCATTCCTTCAAAAGAGGATTGTTTACCTGCCTTGAAAATCAGCATTTAGTATCTTGACTTGTTTTACTTGTACTTTAACACAGCCCATATCTCTAACTTTTTCGGAGCAGAGCCTGATCAGGCTTGACAGACTTGTGCAAAGATAACTTGGAAGAAAAAAGGATCAGAACTAATCGTTACAATTTACCTTGAAACTCAATGTATAAACTGAGAATTTGACTCTAAATTTTGATCTCAAGTACGGGGTATCAAATACAAAAAAAAAAAATATTAAAACGTTTAAAAAGTTTACACGAAATAGAAGACCATAGAAATAAGTTAATGTGAAAATGGCCCGCAAAGGTCTCCTAGAATTCGCCCCATTACCCCTTAAAGTCTGAGGGCTCAAGGCCTCTACCTCAAAATGAACCCGGTTCTATTGAAGAGCTGATCCTTGATTATTGTAATGAGCTGCCTTGGTGAGTATCACATGTTGGTATTGGAATGAATACCTCATCGTAGTCATAGCGCTTAGGCGAGAAACGTATATGAACACAGGCAGTGTATACCTCATGGATTCTGCAACGTTCTCTGCGATCTATGACCGGCAGACTCTTAACATGTTGTAGTAAATAAAGCTCCTGCTTTAGACAGCAAGAATTATTTTCAACCCTTTTTGTTCATTGCAACGATATCACTGGGGAAACACCATGAATTTAGAGTATAAACACATTGCCAAAACCACTGCTAGTCTATGATCGGAAACGCTGGAATATTTTCTTTGAATCAAAATTCTTTATGAATGTTTATTTCAAATATAACGGTTGTTCTGCATCCTAAGACGTTAAAAATGACTTTGTTGGCATGGAGTTTTGTAGATAGTTATGTCCCTCTCCGTATCACCCAGCCAACTCCCCAGTGGGGACGCACGTTTCAAGCTAAAAAAAAAAATGCTGCAGGGTCAAATTCCACTCTTATTTCTATACCAACTGGAGATAATTACGTCGGTTTTTGCATTGTATATATAATAAACATATTCAAAGATATGTAAGACTCGTTAAATTAGCTCTGTTGGGAAGGAAGTCACCTACCGATTACTTGGTCGAGATTTAAATATCACGGCAGGGAAATGCTCATGTTATATGTTGGCTTGGTTTAACATGGTGAGGTACATAAATAGTGGAGACTTTACTCCCCTAAAATTGGTGAGAATTGTTCTGGTAACGGAGGTGGGATAAAGTCTGCTCCAGTTTGGTCTGGATAAAAAGAGAGATGTGGAACGTTCGAGAGTGGAAGTTGTTTGGAATTCGTGAACAGCACGCAATTTTGCATTTCATTTTAATTCGAGCTTAAACACCAAATGTTGATGCAAGTATGAAATAAACTTGTGTTTTTGTAGCAGCCATGAACACCTACTTTAGCAATTGTTCTTCGGGAGGTTTTGTGAGTCAGGTGATGATTAAGGTCATTAACAACCTCATAAATAGCATTTTAGTGTCCGTTGATTCGCCAGACCTCTCAATCGTCGGCGTGACAGAGTTGAACTAAATCGTCTAACCATCTTATTTCCAGCAGGCCAGTTTCACGTATGATCTTTGAAGATCCACGTTATGATTCAGGATTCATTCTCCGGCAATACCTATGATTAAACCACGCTGAGTAGATATAAAATTTAGTTTTTTTTTTCCATATGTGTTTTGTACTGCTAGTTAGGCAATTGATATGGCAGTGTGTTGGATCTTCATGTGCCCTATACTTGGTCTTATATAAGAGAAGTCAACATACCAGCATTTGTGAAAGCTTGTTTGAAATATGATTTAGAACTTTGAACGAAAACGGTAGACACAGTCCGTGGGTCTACGTGCAGCATTTGTGTACCTGTTTTACCATCCTCACAATTCACTAAGATTGCGTCACTGGAAGCGTTATGGTAAGCAGACAATTGAGTCAGTGACTGGATGCATCGGCATTTCACATTTTCATAATTACTCGCCCAGTAGCACAGTTGCTGTTGTATGTAGTGCCAGTTTTGACAAATAATAGCTATTACGATGTCATGCATTGCAAGAAAAAAAAAGCTGACTGGAACCCCGGAGCCTCTGTCTTTTTTAGGATTGTGCTGAACGAAAATTGATTGCAATGATACAGGAATTTGGTTAGTCAACTAATATAACCGTCACACAATTTAGATATTATGGCAGAATGCCATTTTGGGGATGATTAATAACAAATTTAGAAAAAAAAGGGCGATCGATTAATAGATTACTTTAGCAGTGATCGCAAAAAAAAGTTTGACCAAAAAACAACAAATGTTAATGTTTCCGGGCACAGATTAAGGGACCAATTTATCTACATTGCAAATTGAGCCCCCATTAAAAAACTTTTTTGTATCGGGAGGGGCTTCTCAGAAAATCAAAAAAAATTTCTTGACATAACAAGGAGTAGGTGCATTTGAGCGGCTTGTACGCGTGATGTATAGTTACACAGCAAAGAAGCCAGACCAACTTGAAAACCAAAGAAACCTGTATTGACACAGTTGTCGACAGTTCTGGTTGATAGTTTTTTTAAGGCAAAGGAGAAGTGATCAATTAAAAAGTGATTAACTTGGATGTCTAGATAAAAGATGCCTTTTCTCTTGATGTTGTGCTGCTTAGATATAAAGCGATTAATTCAAATATTGAGATAAAAAAGCGTTTAATTTATATGTAAAGATGTTTCGATAAAAAGCGATTGATTTCGATTTGGGTCAAACATTGGTCTGTTCAGAGGGTGCACAGATTCGTTATACATTTGATGTTAGATATGGAGTGCAAATGATGGAGGCAGTAATTATCCTCTTTTATAGTAATTGATACTTGAAGCATGTTCATTTCCTGCAGCTTAGAATTTGAGACGAACATGCTGATGTACGTTTTTCTTTTTTTTTTCTCACTGCTTTCTCTCTGTTATCCATTATTTTCTCTTTATTCCCTTTTCTTTCTTTCTTATTTTCTTACGCTAGCCATTTCTCCCAGTTGATCATTCATTGGTCTTTTTTTTTCTTTCATCTTTTGTCTTCATTTCTTTCTTAATCGAACGTTTTCTCCCTGTTGACTATTTATCAGCTCTTCTCTCCGTCTCCCTTCTTCTTTCTCTATTTCTTCCTTACACTCACCCTCTCTCCCTTTTGATCATTTATTGGTTCTTTTTTTCTTCTTTCTTTTTTCTTTATTCCTTATTTACATTAGTCCATTCTCCCTGTTGATCATTCATTGGTCTTTTTTTTCTTCCATCTTTTGTCTTCATTTCTTTCTTATTCGAACGTTTTCTCCCTGTTGACTATTTATTAGTTCTTCTCTCCGTCTCCCTTCTTCTTCATCTATTTCTTCCTTACACTCACCTTTTGATCATTTATTGGTTCTTTTTTTTCTTTCTTTTTTCTTTATTCCTTATTTACGTTAGTCCTTTCTCCCAGTTGATCATTTATTGGCCCTATCTTATCTTTCGTCTTTTGTCTTTCTTTATTTCTTCTTTATACAATCCCTCTCTGCCTGTTGACTATTTTTCGGCTTTTCTTTTCTTTTTTTCTTTTTTTTTCTCTTGTCTTTGTCAATTTCTCCCTCATGCTAGCCTTCTCTCCTAGTTGATTATCTATTGGCTCTTTTTCCTTCCTTTTTTTTTTCTCTCCTTATTTCTCACTTACGCTAGTCCTTTCTCTTCGTTGATCATTCATTGGCCCTTTCTTTCTTTTGTCTTTTTCTTTTGTTTCTCCCTAGTGCTAGCCATCTCTCCTCTCTAATCACTTATGAGCTCTTATTTCCTTCTTTTTTCTCATTTTCTTCCTCACACCCCTCCCCCTGTTGATCTTTATTGGCTTCTTTCTTCTTTGTTCCTTTCTTTCTCCGTTACACTCGTTCTTTCTCTCCTTGTTGATCATTTATTGGCTCTTTTTTCTCTCCACTTTTTTCTCTCTTCCTTTCAGCCAATAATGAATAGATTTTTCAATTCTTCCATTTTGTACTCCATTTATTCTTTATTTCTTTTTCTTCTATTTATTCTTCTTTTCTTTCGTACTTTTTTCTTCAATTCTTCTGCTCATTTATCCATTTTCATTTTTTCTCTCCGTCCATCTTTTTCTTTCGTTCCTCTTTGCAGTTCTTTCCCAGTTTTTTATTTTGTTGCTCCTTCTTTTCTCTTTCACTTCCAAATAATACTTCCATTTTTTTGCTGTTATTGATATCTTTCCGATACCATTCTTAATCTTTTTCTTCTCCTTTCTTTCCTTTTATCTTTTCCTTTCTATCCATCATGCCTTCTGTTCGTTTATTCTCTTCTCTATTTCTTTTCTATTTCTGTTTTTTTTTCTTTCCCTCCATATGTGTAAGGTTACGAACTTTGTGATTCACCCAGACGCACACCTAAATAAAATGGCATAAATATTTCACTTCTTGTTTGGCTTGGTAAGCATCAACTTTTGCTTGATACATATATTGGATTGTTGAATGGAGGTTACTCTCCCTACAACTGTTATGTCACCTCCTACCACGGCTGTTCAACTGAGAGCCAATGCTCGATAGTCAAGTGACGTCAGTAGTGGTTCGATGTTAGTCAAGTTGGTCATTGTGATTATGATATAGTGGAGCAAGGGAGTTGCAGTTCAAATAACCAGAAGAATCGATCAACCTTCTCGATATATATTACAATTTGCGACTAATGGAACTTAAGGACACACTCACAAACACACACACACATACACACACACATATATATATATATATATATATATATATATATATATATATATATATATATATATATATAGTCCTCCTAATTAATATTTTCATTTCGTTTGCCTTGCGCCCCCCGGCACGTTCTCGAAGTTGTAGTCTGATGCTTGTAATCTCCCTTCTCAGCAAAAAAGACTCTATCATCGTATAATCAATGGTTAACCACCACGCATAATCATTCAAAATTATTCTGCTTCCTTCGTTTCTTTCTAATATCTCTTTTTATCATTTCCTTTCTGGTCAGTTTTCACCTTCAGCCTCTCGATCTCCGGTCTCGATTCCTAGCACTCTCCGCTTCCAGATTGTACTTTTCTTATTTGGCTGACCAATACCGACCATCTCCATTTCGCCTATCACCGAGGCAATAACCCTGCGAAGTCAAAGTCAATTTCATTCATGTCTAGTGGATGGACATGACTCCGAAACAATCCAAGCTCCTTGTCAGTATGCTCCGATGGTCAATATATTGACCAACGAACAGATAATGGCCGACTGCTTACTGTACACATGAACACGTTCAAGATTGTCATATTTAAAACACTTCAGTCAGGAAATATATGAAATGTTATGCAGCAAGGGTTTTGTCTTTTGACCAGCAGGTGTATACAAGTTATTCGCACACATGTTCCTTGCGCATGCTTGGTCTATAATATGACTGGCAACATGTCAAGAATTCATTTCAGCTGGTTCTAAGTGGTTGAATCAAATATTTCTATACAGATGAGACTCGAGATAGTCTCGGATAGGTTCGAATCTCGAAGGTGGCTTTTTGTTTTGTCTCTGATTCGCGCTATATATTTACAGCCGTAGAGTCATAATCCGAGAAGTTGTGATGGAAAGCAACAAAAATCAAGATGAATGAATCACAAGTAAGAAATCATCAATAAATGACAAAGCTACCTCTAAATAAAAATTCAACTTGTTCTTCAGGGGTAAGAGTTACTTGTAAGAAGAGATCTCAATTTTTGCCGGTAAGTTTGATAGCATCAACAAAATGAATTAAAATAGCAATGTCATTTTACTTGCCTCGCATAAGATACCATATTTTGAAGCTAATTTTTTTTTCATACTTCTACTGACGATTTTATAACTTGCTGGAGGATTTCATCTTTTAGGAAACAATATTTCAAAGGAATGAGGACGGAATGGGAGATATTTCTGGAATGTCTTCAAGTCAGCATCAAGTTGTAGAAGTCAACTTGAATTCTTGGAAGACCAAAATTACCTGAAATTTCTTCAGGGCTCATTCTAACTTCTGTTGTTTTGAAAAAGAGGCTTAACTGTATCATGTTTTAACGAGTTATCTTCCCGTTCTTATATGTGTTGTGGGTTCACATCTATTGGCTCCACCTAAGAACCATGCGATGTACAAAAGAGAGGCTTGTAATCAACATCACATGGAGAGGACTCAAGGCAATACTGTATATTAGAGATAATATAAGTAAAAGATATCATTGAACCCGTCCAAAAAAACGTATGGCAAATATAAGACAACCGCTGGACATCTCCCCAGCGATCTTAAGTGAAATTGTGACCAGTAGAAAATTAGATGGCCTGATGATTTAGATTCAGGAGATATTATTGTTGCAACGCCCCCGACAGGGAGATTGTGCAAGTTTTAGCAGGGATGGCATTGTCAAAAAGCGGCAGGAAATATTTGATATCCTAAACGTTTTCCAACATCTTATTTTCTTTATTGATTTTTGACTAGTCTTCCCGTCGTCCTATTTTTTCTTGTTTTCTTTTGCAACTCTCAGGTCATTTTCACATTTATTCTACGACACTCGAGTTGGAAGCCTGGATTAGAAATGACGGATAGGCTCCCAACAAAGACTTGAAATTTGAAACAGCTTGAGACTGTCAGGTCTGCATCTACTAGTAGTGTTTACCTGTCTTGTTTCTCGATTATACAAACTGTTTTGTTTTGTTTTTTTTCATCTATGGAATAATACATTGGTGACTTAAAATTGGAGTTTTGATGCTTGTCTTGGCTTCTTTTAAGAAAAAATGATCTCTTTGATCTATTTCATCGGATAATGTTAGCTATATAACATTCACAATTAATTGGATCTTTCTAAAAATATATATGATAAGATTTATTCAAAGCAATATCGGATATCATCTATGAATATATTCTTGTTTTGTTTTCACGAAATCTCAACACATACGCTCACTCGATGTTAAAAGCGGCACCCAAATGTAGCGACAGTGTGAAACTTCACAATTTTCTGTCAAGACCACCTTACTATATTGGATATTAGTTCCTTGACAAGATTAATAAGTACGTAGTTTCAACTTAATCAAAACAATCGATTCCACCCGGTGTTAAAGAGAAACGAGTCAAATATTCGTCCAATAAATAAAACAGACGCCAGCGTTTCTCTTGTTTATATTTTTGCTGTATTTATTTATCCGCCTCTGTCTCCTTCCAGTGGACAATTAACAAAGATCTATTCATTTTATTATGACTTTATCAAACGATTTTATATTTCGATCATAGTTATCATTATTTGAGTTCTCAAACCAGCAATGGCTGATGGCCTTCAGTGGAGATCAAGAGACATCAAGTCTTCTCGATACTCCAGGACTCTTCTTAGCATTATAGCTGACTTCAGTAGGGCTCTCGATCCTTTTCTGGATTCCTAGTTCACCCAATTTTTCGTGATTCTGGGAGAGTCCTGCCATAATACAATCAGCTTCATGCTACTTAGTTTCTTCAGCTTCCTGACTAGGTCCAGGTATTGAGTTTCATCCTCTGATCTGCTTCGCCAAGATCCACTATCTGACACGTTTTTTTTCTCCTGGTTTACTACCATTTGATCTGGTCTTTTGGCCTGCATTGTGTGGTTATTACAAGAAAGGCAAAACTGTCAACGAAGCATGTTTCTACTGATTTTAAGTTGAGCTGACTCGCTATGTATATACATAAATCACGTGCAAACGTTTGTTTATTTATTGGAATAGCCAGACTGTTTTTTTTAGTGATCATCTCAACAAAAGGCGATGGAAGTAATTTATTCATTTATCACCTCTTCTCCAATATTTTAATTGCTTACCCCCAACACGTCATAAACGACATTGGTCACGCAATAGTTTCAACTGGGCGACTAATCATACCTGTTTTAATTCAAATTCATAAATTCTAAAAGTCATAAAAAGGTATTCATTCTTCTGGCCATCATCATCAGTCTCTCATTGTCCTTTGTTGGACATCCCCAGTATTCGCTAGACCTGTCTACATGGTTGTTGCAGAGCCAATATATTCTGGACTGTCTAGTTTGTCTCGCAATCTTATATTCTGCCGGCCACAGTTTTGCATTTGATCTCTGGGGACCAGCTTTGTGAGTCATATTGTCAATCGGTTGTCTGCCATTCTCGGACATGACTAGCCCATTCTTATTTGAGTTTTCTAATGTATTCTATGATGTCTCAGACTACTGTTTTTCCCAATTGTGCTGTGCTGTGATCTATCCATGTGAGGTTTAGCATATTTCTTTCGTGTACACGTTGCATGATTCTCAGTTCGAGGGTCGGTCTCTTGGTTGAATTCCAAATTCCAGCTCGATAGGTGACTATTTGAGGGAAGGATTCGTTGTAAACACTTCTTTTTAGAACTAATGGGATTATTGAAGGTTTAACTCGTTATAGCGAAGGCTTGATCTCTTAAATTCTTCACTCTATTTCTTTTTTCGAAGATTCCAAGGAGATTCGTTGTTTTAGGTAAATTTACTGGTCTATTTTCTGCAACTTTGCGTTTTCAATCTTGATCGTAATGTGCCTTGCTTCAACATGTACGTTTTATATAACACTTTTTTGCTGAAGTTTAGGATCAATTAATGTCATCTTCTGTTGCTCCGTCAACGAGAAAGCAGAACAATGGAGGAGCGATGCCCAGAGATGTCATGATATCTTCACCTACAATACATCAGTCACACGTTGCAGGCTGCGTTCAGCAAAAATGGGAGGAAAAGATCAGTAGCTCTCGGTAGGACAGAGAAGAAAAAATATGAACCATAGCAGAAATATCATGAGCAGGAAAAAAAAGCGAAAAAATAAAGCCATTTTTTTTCAAGTAGAAATACAGGTCGGGTTGGTTTCTCAATAGAAACAGTCACTTGGCAAACAGTTTTTGGTTGCACGCAGTGTTGAAGGTGTCTGAGTTAAAAGATTGGAAAACGGATGATCACGAGATAAGTTACATCTCTTCTTTTTCTTGTTGGGTATTACTGAGTAGGAAATTCCAAATAGAAAAGAAATAATAAGGGCATTGCTACTGGGGCACAAACTAAGGGTCCAAATTGGTATAAACTTACTTTGCAAACTGAACTCTGAACTAAAAACCTATTTAGGCGTGGGGAGAATAAAACACATCTTCCTGAACATATCAAGAAGTAAATGTTTAAATCTCTCTTGCTCCATTGGTCAGGCGTGTGGGCGTCATAACAGCACATCCCATCTGCTAGCTGGATAAATTTAAAAACTAAAGAACCAATGTTGAGACTTTTGGTTGGCAGTTTCTAATATTTTATGTATGCACGTACTGAAACAGAATGTTCCATGTCTTACGAACAAAAACATGGCCCTTCACCCTAGGGCGATTATTAGTAAGCTTGTCAGCCCCCTCCGGCTATCTGAATGAGCAAAAATGTTCGATATTTGTATTGAGGCCAAACACAGCCTATGAATCTATATATATGACCGTGCAGATACACATTAAAGAAATAGTTACCCTACAAACTTACTGAACGGAATGCAACGAGTCACTTCTTTCTTGTCAAAAGAATAAGCACTTTTTAATCGATTATTGACCTGTGAAGACGAATTGGCTGTAGAAGACAATCAAAAGGGAACATATATTCATTCATTGCTATCCAAAAAAAAAAAAACTTTGCTCTCTCTCTCTCTCTCTATCTATCTATCTATCTATCTATCTATCTATCTATTGATTATTACTATTTATTCCATATGTCAATGAACTGTACAATTCTTTGAATAACTAATATCATATAAATAAATGCTAGTAAATTCATATCTACTTATCTATTCATCCATCTATATCTATAGCTATATCTATCTATCTATATATCTATATCTATCTATCTATCTCTCTCTCTCTCTCTCTCTCTCTCTATATATATATATATATATATATATATATATATATATATATATATATATATATATATATACAAGGATTCATTACACAAATACGTTTATGTTTTTGCACTGTTTGGGTTTTTTCAGGCGAATGAGTCGATTTATTTTAGATCTGTCCCAGGAATATATTTTCGAGGGGGTCTCTTCTTCAAATGTGTATGACCTCCCACTTATTCTATCCCTATATTCTTTCTTTTACTTTTTCCTTCTCATTGTTTAGTGGCTGGCCATTGCTTGTTATGCTTTTCCCTTTTACATAGTTCAGATACTTTGCTTGCCCGTAGTTATAAATAATGAATTAGTAGGATATACTGTAGGCATTTTCCATATCAGTGCGTAGTAAAATATCAGCTCTCAGTGATACCTTTCATCTCTGAGAGTATCTTATTCTCAATCAAATTTGTTTCGAGATGTTAGGATTCACAGTTACAAAACTTTGGTTGTTTGTTTAATTATTGTAGGTGTGGCATCGTTCTACCCGTCTAAGATAATTATGAAAAAATGATCGGTTTGTTCTTAAAGCGGAAGGAGTTATAAAATGACAATGTTGTCAATAATGGTGCCATTACAACTATTGTTGTTGATAACAAGGGGAAAAAAGATGGCTATGTTGATTGGATTTTACCTATTCTGTATGTGAGGTTTTATGGGTTTTTTTTAATAGACATTTTGAGCGGTGGCACTTTGACGCTACTCCACTATTCAATAACTCTTTTCTTCGGGTTTTTTTTCTTTTGGTTTTTGGCAAAAGTGATGATTTCAAATTTTTCATTCACGCATAAGTAACATGGGGTTTCAATGTTATGTCTGTTTCTTCCAATATTTTTCATTTCATTTCAGGTGGCTATCGGTTAGTCTCCAATAATATATCGACAGTGACGCACGGATTTTGCATTCATCGCTCATAAATGATGACCTATAGTCGGCTAATCTTATTTTAAAAAGGTGTTTTAGATATTCCTATAGAATATTACATGTGTAAGTGCTTTGTCCTGAGTTGATATTTCAGCTTGGTGTACAGTATTCAATTGGAGACATTTGTTTTACAAAGGGCATTCGTTTCCGTTTGAAAAATTGCAATGTAGTTTATTCATGCTTTTTTCGTTCGTATTCACTCTAATTACTCCATTGTTACATTTTTTGATTGGAGTAACAAAATCTTTTGTACAGCTAAAGCTAATTTTCAATTTGTTCTTGTTAAACATTTTACTCAGTAATTGCCCAGTGGGAATTGTTTTTTTTAATAATTGGAGGAACATTTTCCTAAGTTGGTTTGTACTTGGAAGGTGAAAGGTGGTGTATACCAAATAATTTTCCTACCATTACTTTCTTTGTTGTCTCTATGTTTTACTCTACTGGCTTTCACTTTTTCAACATAGTGTAGTAATTCCTTTATTCCATCGTATTTTAAGCTTTGCTCCGACTTAACTCAATGTTTAATGTTGAATGTATCGAGCACTTTATGAAATAATCCCATCACACATCAGATATTATATTGTTTTCCTGATTTGTATTGTGTTTTATACATATATATCACTATCATCATCCGTTATAAGTCCACTGCCGGACGAAAATATTTTGATTTCTTTCCATGACGAGCGTGATTGTGCTAACATCTGACATGTTTTACAGTTGATTTTTTAATCTCATTTCCTTTTTTTTTGCCTTTTCCCTACGTTTATATACGTTGCCCACGTGCAATCTATATTTTGATAATTGGGGTGATGCCAACACACATACATACAAATATATTACACATATGTATATATAGTTTAGAATGCTTTACTGCTCAAACCATTAAATAGAACCATTGTTTTATGTGTCATTCCAGTCATCTTTTTCTCAATATCTGTTAACGTAATTCATGCAATTTTCTTTTGCATGTTTTTATGCATTAAATATACTTCAATATTATGATACTATTTATCAATTTTCAGTTGTTTACCAAGCAAAAATTTTGGGCTTCGAAAATAAAACACTTATATATATATATATATATATATATATATATATATATATATATATATATATATATATATATATATATATATATATATATATATATATATATATATATGTTTGCGTTGCACGTCCGTGCGTGTGTAGGCATTTGCCTCAACTCTTCCTGAGCAGTATCCTTCGGAAGCTAATGAACAAACAGTAGGCAAAAGAGCACTTTATAAGAGACGACTGAATTTAGAGTAAACGTGATTAAATCAAAGTTCAGAACTGTTACATAGTCTTTTGCATATATATATATATATATACTTCGGTTAGCCATAGAATGCAGATCCTTCAAATGATTTTTGCCGGTTGTGTACATTTTTACTCAACTACAAAAATCCATTGCCCAGGAGTTGGACTATTAACATACAGGCTCCGCCGATTTGGGACTTGAATCGATTAAGAAATATATATATATATATGTAGAGAGAGAGAGAGACAGACATACAGACAGAGGGAAAGACAGAGAGAGATATATATATATAGAGAGAGACAGACAGACAGACAAACGGACAGACAGACAGAGAGGGGGCGAGATAGATTTCAGATTTCGACTCCCAATAGGAACTGAGTCCAAACACCCTCTTATCTCTACCACCACACGGTGGCTACGTGAATCGTTACTTTATCCTTAATATAAGTATACCTATATGTATGGAAGTTCATTTTCTAAACATACAAGATAAATTTTTGCCGAAAGACTTGACGTTAGATCATTGATATCACGCTGTAATCATTAAGCTTAACAAGCAAGTTCACTGCTGAAGCCATTCGTGGAATTAACGAGAAAAAAACAATAATGGGAAGTTGAATTATTCATAAGTTTTGAATGGAAACAAAAACATGAAGAAAAAAAGCTAAGATCATTAAATTGTCGAAATGAATAACTCTATTGATTGCATCACTAATAATCAGGCGTCAGATTTTGGAAAGTTAGTTTGTTGATTGTTGAGTTTGTCATCTTTTTTTTTTCTAGCTAATAGGGGAAATATGGACTGCTTTCCGATGGTAGATTTACAATGAGTTCTAACAGCTCTAATGAATCTGTTGGGAGACAAGGAAGCACTGGATGGACGTATATCCATAGCTGTAACCGTTAATGTGGTTGAATTGTAAGGCTTATAAACGACTCACACCTTTACAGATAGGTGTATTAGCGGAAAAGCATAAGAACGAGCGCTTCTTCAAGATGATACAGGTTTATACATCTGATATGAACGTTTGCTCAGTGGCTGAGATTGTTAACGTTCCCATACCACTGAGCAATGGCCTCAGCTCGAGACCAGGTGAAGCTAGGTTCAAGAATGCTGATTTCTAAATCAGACTGAATACTATACACGGAAGACTGGCGTAATGTATACCAGATAACCCACGGTTTGTCCTTATCTTGATTATGACCTCAATGACGTTTGAATGATCTCCACATTATTTTCAATTTTCATTTCTTTACCTCCATCCTAACCTTCGGCTGATCGTGATTCCGCAATAACGATTAAAAAGTGGAACCGGAAATAGAGAGAGAGATCGGCTTCTTTTTAACTATGAAGTTCCCGTGGCCAAATGGTTAAAAGCAGCCAGATATACACTGGTTTCCCTCTAGCTAGAGGACGTGAGTTCAATTATCACCGAGGGCTAAGTCTTTATTTCCGATCTTGCTATTAATCGTTGCCGCAGAGTCAAATTGGTGATGAAAAGCAATTGAAAGTCGGGATGAAGATGGAAAAAAACTCGTCAAAATTAATAATGATGTTACAATACTTCATCCAATAATAAGGATAAAATGTTTGAACCGAGAATCATGCCACATGCACATGAGAGAATCAAGCAAAACCTCACATTGAGAGATCATAAGACAGTATAGTAGAGAATTCCAAAATATCATAGAAACTGTCAGAAAACTTGAATGGCAATGGGCTGGACATGATGCAAAAATATCAGACAACTGCTGAACATCACAACTCAAAATGGTGATCTCCAGATACCATATGCAAAACTTGTAACATCAGAAAGGAAGAAAGCATAACAAGCAGAAAACAATTTAGAGAGTACTGCCTCCGCAATGCCCATGTTAGAAAGGTCTGATGAATCTTGTTGAAAGTCTATGGACCTCGACGGACGCTAAAAAGCTGATGATAATGATGTAAAGAGAAGAACTACACAGAGAGAGACAGAAAAGGCAGGTAACAAAATAATGTGATGTCTCTCTATTCATTATTTTGTACTTTGCCAGGAGATTTACTGATAAGCAAAAAAAAAGGCCAATGAATAACGAAACCAAATAATGTTCAATCTCAAAAGATAGAGGGTGAAGCATTAGAAAAGATGAATGAATATATTTACATCGGTCTAGCGATGAAGCTAGAGAAAGACCAAGGAAATTAAATGAGATGTAACAATTGGCTGGAGAGTATTCGGTATAGACGAAAACTGAAAAGCAAATTACCAATATAAAACATGGAGTATAGAGTCAAACCATTACACCAGTTATGGCGCTCGGAGGCAAAAGTTGGAAACAAAAATGGAAATGGGTAGGGCACATGGTGAGAACATAGTTGGAACAAAAAACCTAGCCCGATTAGTGCTCGTGAGACTGTAAATGCAGTTAGGAAAGACAAACACAAGATAGGTGGGGGGCGAATTTTTACTGGAAAAATAAGATGTATATGTATATATTGTTGCTTTTTTTCAGTCACTCTCATGTTGTTACATTTTCGACTGTGGAGCAAGCAACTTTGGTTGGAAACAAAAGAGTAGCCATCGGCATGATTTCAGATATCAATCTGTTTTCTTGGTAGCCATCTGACAAAAACTGCGTCTTACCTATTCGGCCACTTTGTGCCATCAGTGAATTTCACATGTGTTCTTATAGCTTCACTTTTCCTTAGCCGAATAAGGTGAAAGAAAACTCAATAATCTTTTTAGTAAGGATCTTGTTAGTTACTCGATAGAAACCATCTCTTAACGAATGTCTTTTGACAGCATTCCGTGTCTGGGGTGATGAATCAAAGAAATTAGAAAAAAAGTGACCGATAAATAAGTTATTGCCTTTTCTTGCACAGTAATCACTGAAAAAATGTCCACCCCTCCACAAAAAAAATAAATAACTGAACTAGCATGAACCCTGTCGGACACAAACTAAGAGACCAATTCAGCATAAAACTGCATTATTGATTGTTCCGTACCTGAAACGGTTTCTTTTTAGGAGGAGGAATTTAAAAAGAAAAAAAATAATTTGCACTGAAAATAGCAAGGCGTTAATGCTGAAATACTTACTGCTCTAGCGTCATTGGTACCATTTGCATTAGTAAGACATACATAATTATAAAACCCGATCAATTTAGAAAATCAGGTAACTTTTTTTGATTGACAGCTCCTGAGAGAAGCCAATAAGCCAAAATTATCACCAAAACTGTCAACATAGGTTTCTTTGGTTTTCAAGTTAGTCTGGCTAGACATGTATATAAGCATCATACGGGTTTCATCAATGGAGTTATAGTGCTTAAAATGTAAACATTCACTCCTTATTATGTCAACAAAAATTACTTGTTTTATTTTAAATCTTCCCATAATAGAAGGTTCAACTTACAATGTTAGTTTATGCTAAATTGATTTTCTTTTTGCGTTCTGGCAGAATTCATGCTTGTTTATAGAAAACTCAGAACTTTTCAATGAGAGAAGTGACAATTTTTTCTCACTTTTTTTCAATTGATCGTGTTCAACGCGGCATCAAGATTTCTATCGAATGACTAACCAGACCTGTTTTTCTTTTAATCTGATTGGTTTATTCTTAAAAAGAAAGAGAAAAGAAGTGGTGTCTGTGAATTTATGGTCAGTGCACCAAGTTCACCTCCAGAGTGAACGACATGAGATAAATTTTAAAAAGCCTCCGGTGTGAATTCGACGCCAGTATTTATCAGCTGAAGGTTTTCTTCCATGAATCTATTTTCTGCTACTCTCCTCGTTTGTAGAATTCTATGTTCATTCGTTCGTGAATATGGCTTGTATTCACAGTACACTAATCGCAATAAAGTGAATCTTAATATCTATGAGCATGACAGCAAAGTAATATTGGACTTTTTACATTTGGCAACATTTACGAATTCACACACACACACACACACACACACATATATATATATATATATATATATATATATATATATTGTCGATTTTTTTTCTCACAAATGAGCAGTTCTTTGCTGGGCCACAAGAATGTAGGAACTGTCAAAAGATCGTAATATTGTTTTCTGAGCCCTTTCGACTTCTGTTTTCAGGAAGGATGAACATTGCGACCATAGTAATAGAACTAGTTATGTGTAATATTATCAATCGTACTATTTAGGTCTTACGTTATTGATTTTGATATCAAAGTTAAAAAGGATTTTTCAATCGGACTCTAAAATCAAAAGTTAGGTTGTTAAAATGATAGGTTCACTTTGACAACGTTAATCCGCATGAAAATATTCGTTCAGGAAAAAAAATAATGATTGTGACAAACATATCAATAGTATAGATATAATTTTTTTTACTATGTACTAGAATTATATATATGTACAACATATAGCTCAAAAAGTCATACGTATATGTATTACTAATATTTGTTTGTTTCTTCGTGCATCTTCTCTGCAAAAAGTACATGGTCTATTGACCTGATATACAGCATGTAGACTGACAATTCGACTTAAAACATAGGCTCCGTGAGATTGACTTTCAAGTTCATTCAATTCAATAAATGTCGTTTCTTTGTTATTTATGGCCAATTTTCAGAATTGAGAATCTGACTTGTGCACCATAAATTTTGTAATTGATCTTATGGACATATTGGTTAAGATAACTAACTATTTGACGGTGACATATGAGGTAATTCAAGGTCACCAGAAGTCATGTCTAGTCATTTTACAACAAATTTCAAAGTTTTAGGCCACAATTTAGCATCATAAAGAGGAGAATAGTCAAGGCAGATATTATATGTAGAGAGGAGGATTTTTTTCAGGTCACATTTGTGGTGATTCTCAGCCATTTTTCAGATTTGTGGGCCACAATTTTGCACCAAGTATGCAATTAGCAAATGGATACATCATCTCACGGCAATGATTGTGATCCTCCTGACGGTAACTTCTGTTGTCATTCATGATTTCCCAGGAGTCAATTTTGGTCATCCTTACCGATTTTTTCATTTCCTCACTAATATAAGTAAAATTCGCCATGGCGGTGATTCTTTCCTTTGTGAAGGTCGAAAACAATTCAATATTGACCTAAGAATTAATTTGATTTCACCTGGAGTCATATTTGATCAGATTTAGCCAATTTTCCCGGTCGTTAACCTAATTTTCACCTATTAAACAGGAAATCGGCAAAGAAATAGATTCTTTTCACCGTCAAAATATTAGGAAATTCAGGGATTTTGACATCGGGATCATTTGACGATACTATATATCTTTTCTGGTCATTTCTAGCAATCTTCTTAAATAGTTGGCCATAGTATTGCACCTACGATGCTGACATTGTGTATAACGGTATCTCTTTATCCTTCTTTCACAAGACAAACGTGATTCTCATGGAGAGAGATACAAACAACCCTTCCAATCCTTACTAAAAGAAAAACAACACAAAATTTCCTCATTTCATTCTTCAAATCTGAAACATGCAAACAACATAGAATTCTTTGGAAAAGGTGCTCGGCAATCATCAAATGCACCAGAGTATACCCACTCCATATCATAAACAAATTTCTTTTAAATTCTCCTTTACCTTCCAATCGTCAAAATTACCAACATTTATATATATATATATATATATATATATATATATATATATATATATATATATATATATATATATATATGATAATTTATGCATGTACTTATATCGTAACATCCAGCTGTATAAATATATGGATACAGACGCAAATTGCTAACAGAACTTCTTGAACAGAGACCATCGCTGTTGTGGGCTCAAAAAATTCCAAAAATGACAAATTATATCTCTATTCACATTTAATTTCCAAAAAAAAATGCAATTGCATCAGTGCAGCTCTTACTTTAAGCATTATCTTCAATGAAAACTAAAAATAAATTGATATATGTCTTTTAAAATCTTCGATTCGAGCGCTGACAAATAGGATGGTAGATAGGGAAAATCTTACTCACTTGTCTGTATTGAATGAAAAGTTCGATTTTTAAATAATATCCAGGTAAAAAAAAGGCAAGTACTCACCTACAAAAGAAAAAAAGATTTGAATTAATCAAGGTTGCTCAATAATAGAGATAAAACATTGTTGTTAATTTAATGATGGTTTTTATAGATCCGTCGTAAAAAAAAGGAACAGCAACAAATTTTTGGCAATGTCTTAAAAGCAATAAAACAAGAAGCCAAATTAAGAGATAAAAATGGACAATTTATGATAAGAGGGATTAAATAGAAGAGTGACTTGAATATAAAAGTGTATCAATAATTCCGTAGCCTACCCCAGTTTAGCTGAAATTTGAAGAAGCATCCTAAAGAACAGTGATCAATATATGTTCATTAAGAAGTACTTGGTTGACAGCACTGACAAACGTTTAAAATAAAAGATCATTTGCTCATGGAGCCATGCATTCGGATATATACATATATATATATGCATATATATATATATATATATATATATATATATATATATATATATATATATATATATATATATATATATATATATATACGTATATATATATATATATATGTATTCACAGTATATGTGGTACGAATCAGGCTAGCAGTATAACATAATATGATATAAAGCCATTTCTGAAATGTATTGGATTTATTTCATGGAGTGCTCGATACATACAACATTTTACTCATGGAGTTAAGTTGCTTTAGAGTAGAGCTGGAAATAAATAGTAGATTGTGGATTCGCTACACAAACTAGCTCTGACCCTTTAAGGAGTTCAAACCCCTTTGATTAAATGAATATCCCCACACCACCAACTACCACACTCACAACATTCTCACCGAATTCCCAATAAATAGACCAAAAAAATCATAGACAATCATTCGCCTGAAGAGGCCCAGAGAGGGCTGAAACATGAGCCAGTTTGTGTAGCGAATCCACAACCTACTATTTTTATGTACATATATATATATATATATATATATATATATATATATATATATATATATATATATATATATTATTTATATATGATTATAAATTGCGTTATATCAAACTGAACTTTTTTCAAATGAGACACTGTGAATGTATCACTTCGCCAAGACAACGTAGAATGAACAAACTATTCGAGAAAGTAAAACTGCTGTAGAAACCAACCATGCGACTGCTAGCTTAGTCACTTCAAAGTACTGTTCGTGATTCGTATATTTTGTTGAGATTTTGTATATTCCTTGTTTGGGGGAATAGAGTTATTTGTAGAAATCCTTGTCACGTACGAAAATCCTGTCCCAGTCAGTTGTTAGGTCTCCATTACCGTCAAGCACACTAGTTATTTGTTTTCTTCTTGCATTAAGAGTTTGGTTCGTAGCTTGGAAGTTCAACCTTTTTCAAGAATTGCTTTGGCAACTGTTGTTGTGTATCCTTTTTTTATCGTCTCTGCGTTGGTTGTGAATGGTTTTATTTAATTTGGTTGCTTCAATCTTTTCTTTAGCTGTTGTTGGTGGTTTGAGATTCGAGAATTCTTCTATGAGATTCTTGGTCCTTTTTTAGATTTTACTGATGGTTTGTTTTCTCTTTGGTTTAGATGTATTGGTGACTTCTACTAGTGTGTAACTAAATATTAAAGGTTAGAGTTGCTTAATAGACTACCAGCATGAATGATACACTTGTGAGTGAATGAAGTTAATCAGTTCATCAGTGATTTTCCAAGTTGAGTCTTGATGATAATGAGATTCTTTACAAGAATCTAACAACAGTTAAGTTTTAGTCTTTCCTGCTTTACAAGTATATTTTAGCAAGATTCATAGTTTACTTAAATGGAATATTTCTTTTAGTTCCAAAAACCTTCCAGTATATCACCTTTCATCCTGGCAAGAACATATTGTTAGAAATACTGGAATTCAATCGGAGATAGAGTGTGTGCATGAACTAATCGCCAATAGAGAGGAGATATATTCGTTTTGTTTTGATTCTTGCAATCCGAAGGGTAAATATCTGCAAATTACTTTAAAATAAGTTTACTTATACGCAGAGCATTCAGCTTAAAAAAATATTTAAGTTGACCAGAAAACAGCAATTTCCACTTTAAAGAAACAAACTTGTTCGCCTGTAACTGTGTATTCATTCCTCTCATCCCCTGTAAGGGACTTTGGTAACATCTGACATATTTCATAAACATACTTTTCCGATCCTATTTCTTCATATTATGTCTTGTATTCTTTAACTGCGTTAGCTATCATTAGGACAAGGAGGGATTCACCAACTTTTTTTTTGATTTTGAGATACCTTTTCGTCTTAGCATTTTATACATACTTGTATTCGTTCCTGACTGTCAACACAATATCTTCATAAGTTTTCAATCGATTACAATGAAATTTATGGAAAGGCATTTATAATATTTGTTTAGAATTAATTTCAATGACAATCTACGGAAAAGTAGAGTGCGTATCAAAGTACGATGAGATTACATTTTGGGGTGGATCGAGGTATAAGTTTTTTAAAAAAAAGATACATTTCCTATCTTTTTTTTCATATATTTGTACATTAGCTCCTTTTTGTTCACATGATATCTCCAAAAGTGCTCAATAAGTTTCGAGGAAATTTCATTGAAGGTTAAGCCACATTGTAAGGGAGAAAATATCAAATCTTGTGGATCTAGGAATTGGTAAGTGATTGAGAAATACCTCTGCACTTTTTTTGTTTGTTTGTTTTTGTTTTTGTTTTTTGTTTTGTTTTTTGCTTACTACGTTCATTCACCTCCATCAGTCCACACGATATCTCCAGAAGTTTCCAAAGACTTTTAATGAGATTTTATGAAAGAGTAGGCAATAAGCTGAGGAAGAAGGTATCAGTGTTTGGAACAAATCTATGCAGGAGAAATGTACATTTACAGTCGACATATTTGAATTCTAAAATAGTCTCTCTCAAATTCATTAAAGAAAAACCTGATAACAGTTGTTTTTTTTCTTAATCTGGGTAGGTTTTAGTTATTATTTAATCTGATTGCTAAGATTCTACCCTCCTTCAACTTTCTGATAGAGTAATGATACTCTTACTTCTGTTCAGAATCTCATTTTTAGTCGTTGTTGCTTCAATGTCAAGTAAATATCCCACTGTGTCACTCGTGGTTTTCAGGCTATTACAAAGATATTAAACAGGGCTATTTTGAAAAATATTAAAATAAGGTATGAGGAAGTCCAGGGATGTTGAGCCGAACAGCAATGAAATGAATATATTGCAAACACTTAGTATTAGCAAAATCAAGTCTAATTTTGGCAGCCATATTCGATTTCTCGTACAATTCGTAGTTATACACAGAAAGTGATTGTCTATGTTGCTCAAAAAAATTTCATTTGATTCACTGAACAGAAAATTGTGGGTAGAGACGCCAGAATCATCATGATATATAAATTAGTTTTGAAGATATTGCCAATATAAGATTTCATGGCAACTATCTTTAAAATATCGGTTAAAAAAAAAGCTGTCCCACTAATGGCATCTTCTCTTGCTCTACGGTAATATACCTTCAAAAAAAACTTGAGGAGACTTTGCCCCGAATTTGATACTTAAAGAATGCCGGCTCATCCATTAACAAATATGTCCATACAGGCTTTTTATATCTTTTAAAACCAACACTAAGTTATTATTTGCAAATGGAAAGAAGAGCAAAATATTTTTATTTATTCTCCCAGAGGTTATTGTGGAAAGTTACATCTACATATTCAAATATGAATAATTACGAACGGATATGAATTGTATAATTTTGACATTATCATTCGTTACAGTTCAAGTATTACAATGTGTACAGAAGGAAATGGAAAACTGGGTTGTCTGTATGAGATCCTGTATAGAGGTAATGGGGAAGATGCTCTTTACTTCTTGCTACGGCCCTGGTTCGATCAGCTGATGACCAAAATTTATTTTGGTCTTTTTTGTGCAATTACAGTGTTATTATTGCATCGGTATTTATGTGTTTGTCTCTAGGAAGCTGCGATAATCAACAAATTCTTTTCCCATCATGACGTGCATTCCTATACTACCCATATAGGTATTCTTTTTACTTTCTCTCACTTATCTCTTGCTTCCTTCCATTTTAGTCAGTGTCTCTTGTGTCATTTTTACGTGACTTTGTATATTTATTATCAATATTTAATTTCTTTACGTTGATTCATTTTATTATTTTTGCCATAATTTGCTTGTCACAACTCTTTCATCCTTTCTTACTCCGTTTGCCGTTTGTTTGGTTTTTTTTTTTTTTTGCTTTCTTTTTAGTTTGTTTAGTTCTTTTCATTTTTCTTTCTTTCTTTTTTTCTTTCTTTTTCAGTTCCTTTTTTTCAACTCTTTTAATCCTTTTTCCATTTCAACTTCCCCTTTTTCATTTTTTCCTATCTTTCTTCTCCCTCTGCTTCCCTTCCCACTTCCATTCAGTTTTTTTCATTCTATATGTCTGAATTCTTCTTTTCAGTTCCTTCTTGATCTAGTAGATTACCCCTTCTTTGTTTTCTTTCTTGGTTTTTCTTGTTTGCTATTTTTTTCTTTTCTCATTCATTTTTTTTTTTTGGTCTTTTTATCATTCGGCTATTTCATTCATGCTTGCAATTTTTATCCTAATTGGTTTTTCCTTACTTTCTCTCGCTCACTTGTTTCGTCTTTCATTTCTATCTTCCATCCAGTTATTTCTTTGTCTTTGCTTTTTCTCTCTTTCTTGCTTCCTTCTTTTGTCACTTTCTTCCATTAACTCCTGTATTTCTTTCATTCAGCTCTTTCTTCGTTTCTCTGACTCCCTCTCTTTCTTTCTTTTTTCCTTTCTTTCTTTCATTTTTTCCTTCTTCCCCTATTCAATGAACCTATTTTTCTTTCTTGTTTTTCTTTCTTCTTCATTTTATTCTTTTTCCTTTTTTTACTACTATATTTCTTATATCAAACTATACATTCTTTTTTTCGTTTTTTTTTTCCTTTCTTATATCTTATTATTCATTTTCTTAACTTCCCTTTCGCTTTCTTTCTTTTTTTCCCTTTCCTATATCCAATTCATACTTTATTTCCTTCTTGTTTTATTTCTACTAGATGTTTGTAAATTTTTCCATGTGTACACTTTTCAATTGACATCTGTTTGGTTCACGCTACCTTCCTAACCCCTGCGCCCCGGGCCTTCTCATAGAGTGCACAGAACAGAGAGTAAAAATAACATTCATGATTACTTTTCGATGCTTTACCTATATTTCACTGACTTTTTTTTTTATCTTCTTCTCTTCAACTGGTTTCTACGTTATTTTCTCTGTTGATATTTGTAAGGACCCCAGTTGTAGTCATTCTTCTCTCACCTTCATCTCGATGGTAGGAGCATTGCTATGTCAAAATGGCTACTCTGTCGGTCGTAGTATCTGCAGTGGCCCGATTTTCTTTAATTATTTGCTTCATTTATGTTGTTTAGGGTAAGTAATACACTACCATGTAATGACAGGGCATCATTTCAAGTTAGTTTCAATAGAATATAACGCACCACATAATCATTCTGTTGGATCATATACATCCATTTCCATATGCATATATAATTGTATTTATGCATTCACACACACACACACACACACATATATATATATATATATATATATATACATATATATATATATATATATATATATATATATATATATATATATATATATATATATATATATGCGTGTGATTCAATGCCAAAACCGTCAGTATGTGGATTTCTGTTACACTCCAAAGCTAACAGGAGTTCAGAATTTTATGTATTGAATAATATTCTATTTCTTTACTTCAAACGAACAATATATATATATATATATATATATATATATATATATATATATATATATATATATATATATATGTATATATGTATGTATATATGAAAATAAAAAATTAAGTCAAAAACAGGCATCTGTTTCGATGTATTACAGATTTTCAGTTTGGCTATCCAATATCCCTTCTAGTACCACGAGGTAGGATGGAGACTTTTGCTTCAGAGCCAGAGGCAGATATTCCCTCCCTACCCTACGCAGAACTAGAGAGTTAGCAGGATTAAAATAAGCGATATATTTACTTATGCATAATTCCTCATCTACCAAAGTGCTCTATTCCAGAGTTAAATGAGCATTGCATTACATTATAGCAGTAATAGACGAGTGCTCAACCCTAAAGAAGAGAGCATTAATTATGATATATTTTTTAATTAATATTATAATTGATTCACCCTTATTCGGGGTTGAGCACTATTTAAGAAAGGTGATTCGTTCATTATAAGCTATAGGCAATGCTCTTTCAACTCTGGAATTGAGCACTCTGGTGGATGGAGACTTGTACGTAAATATGTATTGCTTACATTCAGCCTGACTGATCGTCCAGTTCTGGGTCTGGAGCGAAGGTTTCGATCCCATATCATGGTACTGGATGGGATAATGGTTAGTCTATAGCCTCACTGAACAGTTGTAATACAAGGAAACAGCTGCCTGTGGATGATTCAATTATTTGATTTCATATATATATATATATATATATATATATATATATATATATATATATATATATATATATATATACGTGTGTGTGTCATTGTGTATTATTCATTTGCTCGCAAGGTACGATGCTAATGCCCAAGAACAAACTGCAAACTTGAAAGCATATAATAAGGAATAATAAGTTTTCTATCCACCTCATATGAGTGCATTGTGCATAAGACACGTTTGTACTTTTCTCCCTCTAAAGATGTACCATGATTGTCAGTAAGATTTTTGTCAGCATATGCATATGCATAGCTAGGAGAGATACATCAGGTTTTACCTCTTCTTATACGTTTTAACGTTGTCTTCTCAATAACCTTTATCATTTTGTATATTTCAGACGAATGTATTCCATTATACGTCAGGCAGAGTGCACTTGGTTGATAATTGGCATAGTGACTCGTCCCGTAGAATTCCCTGTAAATTATCAGTTTTCACGTTCTGACTCTCACCGGATGGTTCTTTGTCCTTGAGTAAGATATTTCCTTACACAAACAATGCGTGCTGGTGCCAACTGAATCATTGACAGATGTTTCAATGATTCATTGCCAAGCACCTTCTGCACTCCCCGCCCCCAGATTAAACATAAATACTTAACTATGTCAAGTGTGCATTTTACATTTTGCCATTATTTTCACCGAAATAAGGTTAAATTATCACTTTTCAGCAAACATTTCTTTTGTGATATATACGCAGAAACAAATATATATCATATGTGAGTTACACTTCTAAGATTTCCATATCATTGTACTGAATATAATGTTTGCAACTTTATGATTAACATATATATATATATATTTATATATATTTAAAAATGACTGGAAAGAAAAGTGTCGTTTCACCAACACTGATCTCTGCTGGGGTTCCATGTTGATATAACTGTTTTGTTCTCAGAATGGGATGTAAGTGACTGAAAGGGTATAAAAAGTTTTTTAATATATAGCATTCAAGGCTGTGAATATTATTGGAATGTATATATATATATATATATATATATATATATATATATATATATATATATATATATATATATACACACACACACACACACACACACACACACACATACATGAAACGTTTAGCATGAAAAACACTTTTTCATTCCAGTGAGTAATCTTCTAATTTTGACAGATGCGTGTTTAGTTCATGCTATAATTTGCGGTTGATGATAGTGCAGTCTGTTTATGCAAAGCAGCAATAAACAGTATATATTTTACATCTCAACCAGTTTCTATCGTATTTTTCTATAAACAGGATATAAACGAAGCTATGCGTTTGGGGCAGATTGATACACTGACATTTCAACCATTTCCAGTCAAATTGATTTTTAAATAGAAAGTAGATAGAACTGTGTATTTGAGATTAGTCGGTATATTTTAACATTCCAACCAGTTTGTCATTTCTTTCTTAGAATGAAATGTTAAAAAATAATGCAGTTGGGTTGGGTTGGTACATTTAAACATTTCAACCACTTTCTGCCACATTCTTCCTTAGAATATAAAGTAAACAAAAGCGTGTATTTGGGATGGGTTGGTACATTGTGACATTTCAACCACTTTCTGTCGTATTTTTACTTAGAATAGAATGTAAACGAAATCATGTGTTTAGGGTGGCTTGATACATTGCAATTGGGACTACTTGGTAAGTTGTAATAGTATGCAATTGAGAAGAGAAAGACAAAAGGCATGTAAAATAAGAAAAAATCCAAATAAGTCAGAAAACGTTCAGAGGGAAAGAGGAAAGTGGGAAATTGCCAGAAACAGAAATGTAGAAAAAGCAAACGATGGTGAACTCACAAAAGACAAACACTTCTGTTCGGTGCGCATAGAGCCTTATTTCAATTTAAAGTCTGACGAAAATTCGGTTACGAGCACATCCTGTCAAATATCTTTGTCATCTTGTAATATAGAGTGTGATTCAGATAATAATAACAGGGATTGCTTGGTTTGTCGAAACTCTTTTAATTTTCTTTTCCATGACTAAGATTTACGACTGATTCTTTTTTATATATATTTCAATTTCATTGTAGGGAAGGTGCCAATAAAATTTATTTTGGTATCATCATTCTTTTCTTTTTTATCATTCCTCTTTTTCTATGTTCCACTTTTTTATAATTCACCATTGAGATTTATTCACAATTTCTAAAATCTTACTTTTTACACTTATAAATCCTAAATTACCGTTAATACTTCTGCCTGGTTCAAAGGTTTATATTTCTAGATTATAAAAATATGTTCATCACATATACATCAACCAGCTAAATCACTAACTTGTGTCATCAGATTGAACCATCTATCTCCATTGATGGATTAAGTTGGAACTCTTTTCCTGAATGCGTAGATCATAATGCAATAGCATTCACTAATGTTTAAGATTTAGACGACCAATCCAACGGAAGTGTCTTCTTTATGGTGACTTTTGATCATATCTATGTTTTAATGAAATAACTACATAAGCAGTTACGACCGTCTCAGTGAAACTTGCATTATATATAAATATATATATGAGTGTGTGTTTGTGTGTGTGCTTATGTGTGTGTGTATATATATATGTGTTTGTTTGTGTGTGTGTATGTATATAAGTACATATGTATGTATATCCCTAACTTCTGAATTTTTCTTTGAACATTTATACAACATATAACAGTTTTGTAATTGTAATGAATAGTTTGATAATCTTAAAAGGTATCCTATGATTTTTGTAACATTGTGTAAAAGATGCAGCTGTGAACCCTTGCATCAACTTAATAAGCTAATTTCCTGCACATAAATATAATCTGATTCATTATATCTCTTCTGCCACATCATCTAGGCAAGGTTGACTTGTCAAATGTGATTTTATGTAGTATCACGACTGTAACATGAATATGAATTGATTCTAGCTTTATCATCCGAGTGAATCCCATGACGAAAAACTGTTTATTTAACATCAGTTAATCAACAGAGACTACGCCTTTTTATTGATTATGAATGGATGTAAGTAGCAACAAGAGGTTGAATGAATAAGATTCGATATCTAATCTGAGGAGTCTTCGTGTATCTAATGGGGTGAAGAAGAAGAAAGAGCGATCTCTAAGTAACACCAAGTCTGTGGGATTGGGCCAAAGAAATGAAGAAAAAAAATGCAGCACACACACTCATACATATATATATATATATATATATATATAGAGAGAGAGAGAGAGAGAGAGAGAGAGAGAGAGAGGGAGGAAAGAGAGAGAGTGAACAAAAGAAAATTGTACGCAGGCAGTTGATGTATGTTACCCCTGTGCATGTGCAAACAGTCCAATGTCACTGAACAGCTAAGCGTGCCCAATTTGTCGGAAGGAAGAGTGGGCTTCCTCTTTGCTACGCTGTTTGACGTCACACATTTCTCTTCTGTAGCCATGAACCATTGGCATCCGCGATACGCTTCGTTGAATGAGGCATGGGGCCCCAGAGAAAACGAATCACCGGAAGAGGAAGTTTCAAAGTCTCTAAATTCACATTGTCCGTACTGGCAGCTGCGGTGATGCTGGTTGCAGCAGTGGATAGCTGTTGCAATAATGGAAAGGAAGCAAAGGCGATGCTGGAGACGAAAGAGAAATTGTATTATAAGAAAATCAAACACTACCAACTAAACAGCAATCGTAAGTTAGCTAATCTTCCAAACTAACTCGTTAGTATAATGAGTTCTGTCCTATTCGAGTGCCTCATTACGGGTGTTTCACCAAAGTTATTTAAACATAGTAATTATCGAATAAGAACTACTCTATGTCAACTGTAAGTAACCTAGTCGTAAAAACTGACTTGCTTATCTACTGAATTCAATCTTCGCTAAGTGCCCCACTATAGTGTTGTTTTGCCATACTAAGCTAAGATAGGTCAACTTCTATAGTCAGAGGATATCATTTGGTCTTCGGTTGAAATGGTACTTGAGTAGAAGAAGAACATTAAGAGGAGTATTACTACATCAACTGCAACAACCGAAAAATCTCTACAACTGCTAATGCTATTGGAATTTTGTCCTCTGCTGTTTGCAACAGTGGATTCCCATTGGTTATCACGGAATGATGCTGTTTTAAGATTCTGTAGAACTCAAATGGAACAGTTGATATCTAAACTGAGAACTCTAGAGAATAGAGTATGAATTTCAAGCACATAACCTCTTGGCAGGGGTCAAGGTTGTCGCTCTTGCTCTGGATACTACCCTCCATATAATCTTCCTGGAGACAATTCAGACTCAAATCTATTTCCTCTTCAACTTATATAAAGCAAACATTGTCCTTCTATTCTCGTCTTGGTAGACTTTTTTGATACAGATAAACAAGGGGCTGCTTTCGCTTTTTATCACTCAAACCCTCCCATGGATTAAACTCTTGACCACTTGCTGTATGTATGCGGTTAACAATTGTCCCATAATTAACTTAACTATATTATCATCAGTCAATCTTTTCTGGATAATTGGGACAATGTCGAAGTGGATGAAAGCGTTGGTTACCACTTCAAAGGCGTAAACAAGCAACGAAAAACTGGGAAAATTAAGAGATTTAGTTTTCCAATCAATAGAAACCGTCAGTTGACCAGTGTCTTTTGACAGCATAAGTGGGGATCAATTATGAAATCAGAAAGAAAGGGGATGATCAATTAATGTTACTTCTCTCACCTTTTGTAGGGCAGTAGTCGCTAAAAGATAGTCAAAATATATAAAAAATATTTAACAAACATGAATGCTAAATAGCTCAAAATATTGGATCAATTTAGCAATTTAACTTATATAGTAAATTGGAACCCTGACTATGATCTGTTTTGGAGATGGATGAGTAATGAATATGTGAATTTTCACTCCTTTATTACCATCGGTGCGAATGACGGCTTGGTTACGCTTTTAGTGATTGGTTATAACTAGTAATGAAGAAAATGTCTCATCTACAGAGATTAGACAACTTAAGCTTAACAAATATATTTACCATGATAAAGTTCATGTCGAAGATTTGGGAATACTTGAAAAAACCAGCGTATGTATCAGTTTACCTGTGGTATAATGCGATACCATACGATAGTTAGGTGAAGATGCTAAAAGATGGGCGGGTAACTAGCTGAATAGAAAGACCAACGGACCAAAAAAATGATAAATCTGAGAATAAAAAGGACACGTCAAGAAGCAGGAAGAGTGTTTCCTGAAAATTGGTCGGTTGAAATAATTTGATTTCCGAAAGACAATGGAATGCCTGACAAAAAATCGATTGGAAATGCTTTCAGAGGTCAACGACAAATATTTGTTTTATGACTTGTTTCTTGTATCCTAGATTTAATTGGTTTATTTCATTTCTTTATCTGTAGGAGAGATTGAGTATACGCTGGTCTGTGTAGGGGTGGAGATAGAAGGCAAGGGGGAAAAGTCACCGCTAAGGAGAAATAATTACCACGACAAGAGATAGAAAGAAAGATAAGCTTATGCGTGGAGAACGAGAGAGGAGGAGAGCACACTAGGAAAGGGACAGCAGAAAAAGGAGGAGAGATTTTGTGCGTAAGTGAGGGGAACCAGACTCTGAGAGCAGGAGAGAAAAACAATGGGAAGTATACAATGTGATAGTTGAGGGTGAATCTGTGGAAAACAGACGAACATAATTGGTGTGAGAGGAAGAAATGTTTCACGGGGAAAGTTTGTTTAAGAGAATGGTTCTCAAGAGAAAGGGAATATATGTCAAGAGTAGCATTGCAGGTGGTCTTGTGCAAAAGAAGTACATTAATATATGTATGTGTTCCAGATAGATTGATACAAAAAGAATGAAATTGGTAGATAAATAGAGAGATACATAAGGCGTGACCAATGAACAAGTACATCACTATCTTTTTGTTTTGTTTTTTCATCGAAAGGTATTTTTCTAAAACAAATTATTTATTTTAAATAGAACATGGATATTCTGCCGTTCAAAAATGAGTGCATCCCACACATAAAAGTATTTTGGGCTACAGAGTTTCAATGCTCAGCTCAATGCTGAGTTTTGTCATAAATGATATATGATCATATCTGTTATGATTGTATAATTTTTCCATTGTAAGTAATAAAATCCTGTTATGTCTGTTTTATAGAGAAAAGAACTACTTTCTGTACGAAAATGGTGCAGATGGGGCAGTTTATGAGCGACACTATAGATAGATGGATAGTTAGATAGCAGAGACAGAGATTGTTAGCGGGCTACTCTCGTTTTGCTGTTTGATAGTATAGTGACTTCAATTTTTATTGGGTCTCCACGATGGCAGCCTCGTGACAATTTCAACGTCTCACCTGCTTTGTTGGTGAGATAGTTGAATATTTCTTGACCTGCCCGTGACTTTGGATAACTGGCGTGCCAGTTTCTAACCTTTATTTTCTTAAATTTAACCTTGTGCTGTACTAACCTAAGCTTCGATAGACAGATAAATAGATAGATCGATTGATAGAGCGCCAGTCAAGATTTTGGCACTCTTTTATTTTAACTTATAGGTGGCTGCTAGGAACGTTCGGGGGCAACCATTTTTGCCAAAGTGGGCGTATTAGCAGATATAAAATAAGATCAATGATATTCTCAAGGTCATACTTTCAAGTTGAAAATTAATGATTTTTTGTTAAAGTACTTTGGACATTATTTCACAACATTCTGATACTGAATATTTGGTAGATTTCCATTTATTTCTAAATATATTGCACAGGTTATACAAAAACGTTGAGGGCATTGTTGAAATAATTCGATTTAGCTCGGCACAAGTGCAATTGGAGAGAAATAAACAGAAAAACAGTTGCGTTGATTTGCTAGAGATGAACTGCTATGAAGGCCAACATTCCAACACCATTTCACCAGGACTTGAATACCGGCTACGAACGTCTGTGGAAAATTCCAATCATAGTCCAGTACATGGATCACCCACTTTCCGAAAGTTTGCTTTACGCCCCTTTGCTTTTACGAAAAGCGGACATTAGTTCAGTTTCCCTGTCGCTATCCGAAATGGAATTAAACGAAAAAATAGAAAATAACCATCAACTCATATAAATATATTTTTGAGGGGGACGTCCCCAGTCGGTAATAAATATCTTGCCTCGATGTTGTAAGTCGTGGTTTGTTGTCTGTGGTGGATGGTGAGGCAGGTTAGAAATACGGTATGTTTGTTTATTTATCCTCAAGTATCCTTTATTATACAGTTCATTGTGAGTACTCAAAATATCCTGAAGACTTACTCTAAACCAACGTGTCTTTCTGAATTAATGTTATGCTCTTCTGGAATCTCTACAAAATTGTCAATGGTAAGCAAGAACCGCACGAAAAATTGTGTTATGGGTCTGGATAGGCTGAAAATAATCCTGTATAATTTAATTGTAATTGCTACTTGATTTGAGTCATGTGGGATTCAATAAAACGCTCCAATTTCAAATACCTAGGGGAACCCACACACCGACACGTCCCAAATATACACGCACATGCACGTAAGCACACACACGGACACATACATAGATACAATGTTGATAGATAGATAGATAAATAGATAGATAGACATCACATTATTATCCTTGGGGCAGAAAAACATGGATCTACTTCTCTCTGTGCTCTCTCCCAGCGGCAAATATCTTGACGAAACGTCTATTTACTGGCATACCATGTTGGCTGACGGGGAAAAGAGTCATACAAATGTTATACGAAAAAAAATCAAAGGTGCCAATTATCCTGACCGGCGTTGTGGATCTCTATCGATATCTCAACGTGGAATAATGGTTATTTATGTTATTACTACAGGAAATTCAAACCTCCATGGGTGTCCCACACTTGTGCCAGATAGGGCCATGACTGAGAAAGGAGGAGGAGGAGGAGGAGAAGAAGAAGAAGAAGAAGAAGAAGAAGAAGAAGAAGAAGAAGAAGAAGAAGAAGAAGAAGAAGAAGAAGAAGAAGAAGAAGAAGAAGAAGAAATGACACAATACATGTATAAAAGATTTATTTTAATTCACTATAATAAGGAGCAACGGGATTTTATCTCCAAATATCTCCTACCCACCATTTGAAACGAGTTTCTTTACTTCTCATAGAAATGCAAATATACCAGTGAATTTTTTTCACGGGTTTATCTAGTAGGAATATAATTACATTTAATTGGCAAACGCTGGCGGAAATATTTATTGTTGGATGGGAGAAGGAGAATGTGCTTTTTCTAATACATCCTTTCGCATTGAAGATTTCGATAAACGATTTTTCTTTAAAATGTAACAATCTGAGAAATAAGAAAATATTCGTTAAAAAAAAACGTTGCATTTCTTTAATGCAGGAAAATCAGCTCGATTGATCAATTGCTTGTTTGCATAGAAAAAGATTTTTTAAAAGCCTTAAATGGAGAAAATGTTCAGTGTAAGTGGAAATAAGCAAAGATTCAATGAAACGTCGAACGGAGGTAAAGAAGAGAATATGTTTTGAGTTGTAATATTCAAGTATAAAAAAAAAGATTTGAAAATTCCTGTAAAACGGTCACGAACACCTGGAAGCTAATCAATACATCTACATTTTTCTTTACTCAAGGTCTTACAACAATGCTTGTATATGCATGTGCCTGATCATCGTCTCATTTATTTACAAAAATTCATGGAGGTTTACTAGTGATTCATATATACGTAGGTAAACTAATAAATATGAAGCCTAATGACGAGGGGAGTATTTATTTGTACACTATGAATATTCATCTTTCAATATATCCCCCTTCCTTATCATTGAATCTAATCCAGCCAGTAGCATAAATTGGAAACAATACTGCTAATATTTCGGATGAAGAGTCAGCCCATAACTATCATTCATATATATATATATATTCATATATATATATATATTTATATGTATATATATATATATATATATATATATATATATATATATATATATATATATATTTATATTTATATATATATATATAAATATATATATATATACATATATATATATATATACACACACTGGATATGAACTATCTGACTATACCAAAATATAAAATACCCATAACTGCTGCTAATACTTCCAGCAAAAGATTCAAGCAAAACACCGTAGATTCCTCTGCATACGGAAAAAAATACCAAACTAAATACTCTGGCCTCTCACAGATTTCTATTTTTGATTTCCGTTTCTTGCTTACAAAGCAAAACATTTTCTGTTAAATTTATTTTCTATGGATGCACAACCTTTAACTAAAAGGTGCACATATGCTTCTGGAGATTGGAGCCTTCCTTGAAATATGTATATCATAACATGCCAATAATTAACTAATAGACTATCCATATACTACTGCTCTTGAATTCGTCTCATTTCCAACAGTTCATATATACATATATATATATATATATATATATATATATATATATATATATATATATATATATATATATATATATATATATATATATATGTATATATATATATATATATATATATATATATATGTATATATATATATATATATATATATATATATATATATATCGTTAAAAATAACAGACAAATATGTGCATGTGCATCTATATATATATATATCTATATATATATGTGTGCGTGTATGAGTGTGTTCAAGTATTGGTTGTAAAAAAAGTTCTGTATGCTCATTTTTTTCAATGCATCTTTGTTGTCTATAAATAACTGACTATAAATCAAAGAACCTAGATGTTTTTTTATGCCAAAAAACTATAGATGAATATGTCATTGCTCACAGGTGAATACTTTGATACTTCAAAGTAACTATGTTAGATCAGAAATCTTAACATATAATTATTGACGTATTTATCAATAGTTACTTACTTTGATTTCCGGTATTTTCACGCTGAGAATCATGTTTTGAAAAACTTAATAATATCCACGTCTCTGTTTTCCTATTTCTCCTTTATTCTATCGTGTTCACTCCTATTTCTCCTCTTCCTTATCCTCTCTTTTCTGTTTACAATTATTGATTTTTACTAAGCTTATTTTGTCATAGTACCAGGCACCAGTTGAGGATCATACTCACTCACAATAGAAATGGTCTACGAAAATAGATTGCTGACCAAAGTCCAAAGGAAAGGCACATTTGATTTATAGTGAAAATACTCTATCTGGCATGACATTACAAGGGGGGGCTGATCTTACTAGTGTGGAAATGGTCTTCGAAATTACAATGCTAACCAGTGTGCTACAGCAAAAAACCTTAAATATTTAGTTTGCTCGATGAGGCATAGGAACATAAGTAAGGATCTAACTGAATACCACAATACAGCTGAGATTATGCATTCATCGTATAGTTTATGTGTCAAGCACATTAGCAAGGTGCTTTTCAGTGTGTCTCTATTCATACCAAATGATTTCCAGCCTATCATTATATTTTGCTTTGATAGTCTATCTCTAATCTGTCCGAGATAAATGCATTCGTTAAGCCCTTGTGTGCACATGTATGTGTATGTGTTTGTATGTGTATGTTTTGATTGACTGACTTTGGATCTCCGTGGCAGGGGAGAAAGTAACAGGATTTGTGGTTTCAGGGGACTGTTTTGCTGCCTCTAGTGCTGGAGGCCCTGACTGTTTTAAAGAAATCATGGAATCAAAGGATCACCGAAGGATTTCGGAGCCAAATGCATTACTAAATGTAAGAAAAAAGAGGTTTTGTTCCAAAGTTCATTGTGCTACGACACAATGAGAATTTAGAGCATGCATTCAAATGCATGAAACACTGGATGAAGAGAGGAAAACGAGCTGTTTTAAACCGTCCGATGATGAATCTTAATCTCGATCTCAGAGAAATCCTATTGAGAAAGCAGACATCTTGAGTTGAGTTTCCAGTGCGCATCATACGCCAAAGAAAGGCAGAAAACAATTAAGTGCTTGAACGAACTGAAAGGTGTGCGAGAAACTATTGGCTGACGAGTGCAAAAAAAATCATTAGATCACCGGTAGAAAGGTATGGAGCCAGTGATTAATGCAAGAGGGGACATGCGACCAAATATAAAGTAAGGGTACCATTATCGATGTCCAGGTCATATTTATAAATAGACTTTTTCTTAGAAATGACTGCATGTAAGACGAAAAACAATGATTTTTATCAAATATCCTATTAAAACTATCTCTGATAGAAATTTCGTATATTCTCATTCATTTATGACTTGACTTTGATATTGAGTATCCCATTTTAATACCAAAGCCCCAAAGAATTTTTACTACTTTTTTTCTGAGGCACTCACCGTTTTATGCTGATACTATTCTTTCCCGTGGTCAAATCAAAGTCGTTTGCTCAACTGTCTATGAATCGCTGTTCCTACCAAGCCACGTTCATTTTGTATTTCTGCTGAGCTAATTCGCTACATTTGCTTATTATTCTGTGTCTAAAGAAGAGATATTTGCTATCTTGATAAGTCATATCTACATTGATTCTAGCTGCTATTTATAATGAGTCCCTTTTCAGTTATTCTTTATGTAAACCTTTCTTAACTGTCTGTTTGGTCAGATACATCATGTTTTTTTCTGGTTGAAATATAAGTGGAATATTAAAACTGAAATGAAAGTATTTTTGAAATTTATAATTGTTACGAGCAGAAGTACCCAGTCTTCGCTTCATTTACGTTTTCTGCCAATAATATCATTAACTTTTCTGTGACCTACAGTGTCCTAATGACTGTTTCTGAGGCCGGTTTGGTGGCCTCTATGCATTCATACCACACAAACAATTGACAAAAGAAATGAAATGTTAACCTGTTTACGCACATATACTCGAATGAAATTAGTACAGGAAATATATATATATATATATATATATATTTGGATCAGCAAATACATGCAGTAAAAATAACATGAACCCCTAATTCATTTTGTGGGAAGTAAATATTTGAATGTTTTCATAAAGTAAAATTATTTTGGAACATTAAAAGAACACATTGATATAAGCAGAGATATTTATCCGTTGATCGTATAGAATATGTATTTAAATACATGTTTCATTTCTATTTTCCAAGTAAGAAATTTCTTTCAAAGTAGCGATGGATTATAAATTGGCATAAGCGTAAATGCATGCAGAAAATGTTTTCAAAAAGCAAAAAAAAAATACCACTTTCAAAATTTACTTTCATTATTCGTTGTTTCAATCGTCGAATTGTAGAGAGATCTCCACGTAATTTAAATAGTAAAATAATAGTTGGATTACAGAATGCTCTTTTACTGAATTATTTGGATTTTGCAGATGTCTCACATGCATTTGTCTTCATACAATAATAAAAAAAAATTGTAATCACTCATATCTCTCTGAAAACGACACAAAGCCTATAATTTTTCCTTTGAAAAAATGTACCCCTGTGATAATTTCAGCATCATAGATGCAAAAAATAGCCTACAACTTGGAACATACATCCATCTATCTATCTATCTATCTATCTATATATATATATATATATATATATATATATATATATATATATATATATATATATATATATATATACAATTCATTGTTATTTAATAGATTATTGCTCATGCTATTGTTATTCCGCTTAAAAATGTTAGTGTATGTCCCATAATAAGATTTCTTCGCCAGTTAAGATTGTTAAGGAAACATATGTTCACTAAGTCTGATAGGGAATAGGGTCCAGTAGTAAGAACCAAGATTTGAAAATGAATTTCTCACGAATGCAAGCCTTCCCTACTTGGAGGATTAGCGTAAGACAATTTTCCTGTTTTCAACATTTGGCAAAGTGCAAGTAACTAAATATCAGAAGTTGTACAAGACTTCTAATTGAAGAAACCCTACTCGCCAAGAAGATCAGTTCAGGCATCGAGTGTTCGCTTTACACCAGTTTTTTGCTTAACGGTGAAAAGGAAAAATCGTGTTCAGCGTTTGTGTCGTAGTGAACCGTTATAGAGGCAGCAAGAGCTCTTCTTTTTATATCCCATACCACAGTCCCCTGTACTTTGCCCCATCCTAACCTCGGATGACTGATCATATCATCTTCACCATTTGTAGCCTTGAAATCCTTCCGAAAATTCCCTCACAAATTAACGGTAATTGTTTCATCTTTTCATGGCGTTTTTGTTTATTTAAGGTTTTCACAGAAACATTCTACGTTAGCGGGAAAACGCTGGATTTGAAAGCGGGTTTCAAAAAACACATGTGCTCCAGCCATTGAGCAGTTTGTTTTGTTTTTTGTTTTTTTGTTTTTTTCATTTAGAATAAAGTCAGGGTGAGCTTTTCTCTAAGAAACAACTCCCATCGGAGTATAACCGACCGGTTACGAAGTCCCGATTTCTGTTGCACGATTCTGTTTCCAACTGGCTTCATGGTTCTTTCTTGTTCTTCTCCCTCCCAATGGAGCCAATTCAGCGGCTCTAAACCGAATTCTAAAATAAAAATGAGGTAAGTTTGGACTTTATTTCTACAAGCTGTATGAACCCCCTCTTGACATGATGCAACGGATACCTCCATCCGAATCACACAGCTTAGATGGTGAGTACACAGAAAAAAATTGCACACTTTTTGCTTATACCAGGAATCGAACCCAGGACCTCCTGCGGCTGACGTTTGAATCATCACATCATTTTATTTCTATTTTTATTAACGGTTGTTTTTCATACAACGTTTCGGCCGTGGTACTCTACGGCCTTCATAAGGTATCATCTGGTTGGTGAGGGGAAGTAACGAACCGAACCCTTTATTTAACCGACAGGGGTATATTGCAGGGGTATATTGACCGCACTCACCTCTTAGCATTAGTAGCATTATTATTATTGTCTCACACTGGGACTGAACCTGAAACCACCATATTACTTGCAGTACTACGTTTGGTTCGTTACCTCCCCACACCTACCAGATGATACCTGATGAAGGCCGTAGAGTACAACGACCGAAACGTTGTATGAAAAACAACCAAGATGAAAACATTCCGAATAATAATAGAAATAATAATAATACCTCATCTCAAAAATTCAGAGATATACATCATTTTAGTCAGAATACGTATAATTATCTCCATGGTGGTTCATTGTTTTTTTGTTTGTTTTAACTTGTTGTATTTCTGATCATATTAGATTCGCCACTCAACCTTATCGCATCAACTACAAATCGCTAGAGCCCCCGGGCATGAGAAGCCAGAATTAGCGGTACGACTTTCCGATTGTATGCACAGCATTCTCTACTGGCGCCGGTGCCGATACTGTTTCCTGCTGGCTTCACTGTTCTTCCTAATTCTTCTCCTTCCCAATGGGGCCAATGTAGCAGCTCTCAAGCAAATTTCAAAATAGAATATAGATAATTTTACATTTGTTAAATTTAATTCATAGTCAGATCGATGAAATCACAAAAAGTCAGTTTCAGGAAAAGTTATTTTTAGTCGGCCTAACATGGCGACGTCCGTTTGAAATAGGTTCTGAGAGAAGCTTTGACTTTTATCCCCTGCTTGTAATTTATCATTACAAGTTTGATACAAATGTTAATTGGTTCTATTTGATGGTTCTAATACTTACATGCTTCTAAAAAAAGGTTCAAAGATCGGTGTTCCAGCCCAGATTAAGAGCAAGGGATTTGAAGGCTGATTTTTTAAATCAGACATGCCTTCCATAATTTGAATGGAGAATTTTTGATATATTTAACAATGTGTCTGGAACACATAAGGTTACGATGATACACACCAATTTTATACGTGGTCGAACGAGGGTAGAGCACATAATCTCAAATGGCAGCCTGATCGAGAGAAGTAATCAGTCAGAGAAAGAGTTGAAGCATTCCCGTTCCCCCGTAGGGTCGAAAGTGGTCAAACTAATTGGGTTGCTTATATGACCAAAGACGCATCAGCCCTTGATCAACCTTTCATTCTCTCTCTCCCTCTCTCTCTCTCTCTTCTTCTTCTTCTTCTTCTTCTTCTTCTTCTTCTTCTTCTTCGTAGCTGCTCTCCAAACGACATTTCAATTAAAGCGAGAACTTTCAAATCAAGCAAATTAAATCGGAGTAAGCAAAAGCGCAGATAAGGGGACAACTCTTATATTGATTAGGTCTGTCATTCAGTGTCGTTGCACAACACCGCTGAATTTTCAGTAACTGAAGTTTTGACACCTCTATCCCATTTTTGGACAGTTTTAATCAAATTTCAAATGATTGATAATTACTTTTCCGCCATATCTCTGACAGTTGTCTTACAGCTGTTCCAGCAATCTATCAATAACGCCGCCTTTTTTTCACAGGAAAGTTAATTTTTATAGAGTTGTCTCAAACTTTCAGTTATCATACTTCACTCATCGCGCGTCAGGGAACTTTACTAAACGATCCCCTACGGGAAGCAAGACAGGATAATCAATAAATGGACTCCATGAATTATTTTCTTTAATTACGCGCCAGTAGAATCTATTACAATCGAGGACACTCGGTCGTTTCACTGACATATTTTATAGAGACAGTATCGTGCCGAAAAGCGTATTTACCAGCGAGCTATGATTTTCCTTATCTCCTTATCATACAAAAATAATGCCGTACAATGTTTCCGAAAATCAAAGCCTTTTTAAAATATAGAGTCAGATTGTGTTGAAACGTTTCTCATGGCATTTTTATTTTTATTTTCGTAGAGTTATCTCAATCTCTTACTGAGAAGCTGCTGTGTGGTTCAAAGAGGAGAGAGAAGTTAAACGTTTTTTTGTTTTTTCAACTGATTAGAATTATTTAAAAAATTCATCTTTTCCATTTTAGCTGTTATTTTCACACATATCATTCCAGGAGTTTAAATTCTGGGGAATACCAATCTTTCCATTCATCTGTATTCGGTATGTTTATAATTGATAAGCCAATCCCTACCTCTTCTGGTTATTTTCAGTCTTTTGCGCTGATTGTATTGTCACTCTGCTTATTAGGTCTTGGCCTCTACATGCAGTGAAAATTATGTTGGGATAGGATCAATCACCGTCTATTTTCGCAATTTCCCGTCAGAAGTTGCTGAGTCCGTATCATGCACGAAGCTAATCACGGGTTGCTCACAAAGGTAGGTGAAATATCAAATGAAAATATAGTATGTAAACTGCATCCAGGACCAGACGATCTGCTCAAGTCAGATTTTACGTCGCTCAAACCCCTTATTGTACGGTAAATTGCTAAAACTCATTCGAACCTTTGACTAGGAAAGAGATATCAACAGAAAATTACAACGTAGGGAGCTTTCAGACATCATTCCACTTGTCGGGCCTCCTAATTATAATGTTGGTTTAATGAAAGGGAGCTTTAACACTCAAGATACGCCCAACTTGGAAAAAAAAAAAAACAATGAGCAGGCATTGGGGCTTTCCACGGCCCCCTATCCGTAAAGAAGAGGCAACACCGTGAAATTCGAATTCACTCCGATTGGCAGACCTTTTACAGCTTTGGTAGAACAGAAAGTTTCTATCATGTGGTTGCTGCTGTCAGCCATTGACAGTCTGGCAATCAACCGGGAGTCCTCTTTTAAATATTTAACTATGAAGTCAAACAATTATAATGACGAGACTACCACGTGATTAAACTGTCACCTGATTTTATGGAAATTTATCTCGAGGTGAAATTAACTTTGAAATACCAAGTTACGCATTTCAGTGTTCCAATGATTGATATTATTCGAATTACTAATAATTCGTAATTGATTGAAATGATCGGTATTTCTTTTTCATCAAAGAATATTGATGTGATAAACAAATTTAAAACAACTGAAACTAAATTCAACATTACTTTGATTTTTTTTTTTACGTCTTTTCAAATTTTCTAAATTATCACCACTTTGTTCAGTTGTTTAGCCAATAATTATTTAGTTTGTTATTTGGATATTAATTTTATTCAGAAGAAAGAATACAATGTACTTTTTCAATTACTTAGAATAGGATATTAAGTTGACAGAAGAAAAATCCCACCCGAATTATAGTTTATCGGCGTCATTTCCTCAAATGAATACATCACAATTTTCCTACAAACTGCATTTTTCCACCAATAGCTAATACTGATGACCATTGACTATAAAGAGAAAGGAAATATGTGTATGTTATAATTATCCCACAGTTAATGTTATTCCTTCTTGTACTCGGCAGCATTGAAAACTTCCGCCAATGTACATGGAATTTACGTAGCACCTTGTAATATGTGGGTATATAAGTACGACTTCAAGATTTCTAGAAAAAAATGCATCTACAAACATAGGAGAGCATTGAGATTAGATAAAAACTTCAATGACCTCGTTAGTCATCGAGAAAAATCAGCCTTAATTTCGACTTGAAAAAAAGTGCACTTAATTAGTAAAGTGAAAAACCAGACGAAAAGATGTATAGAATCTGCATTAATCTCTGAATGTAGAATAATTGAACTAAGACCAGAATTCTTAGACAGATTCCCCCACCTATCAAAATTCAAACTCTAAAAAAATAAAAAAATTAATCAGTTGACATGATCAGAATCAATTTGAAGCCAGTTAAATACCTTCATATTTCTTCATTCTAGAATAACCATAGACACATAGTAATCGACCATTTAATAGCACAAAACCATAACCCTGAAATTCCTCTAATTTTGATTTTTCGAATGTATGGATCCATTTGAGGATTGAAGTCTTTTTTCAGGGGATGCAATTTAAAATATTCGGCATATAGCAGGACATTGTTACTTAAAATCGACGAACATTTCATTATAGTTTCATTCAGAATTGTTGCATTTATAACAATTCCCTGCTACCAACTTTATATAGATATAATAGTTAATAGTTAGTAGTTTGTTCACCAAAACAGATAATTCAATTCGAAAAGCATCCATATTGTCATGTTTGGGTTTGGGTTAAAGTTAGAGATAAGGATAGGGATTTTTTTCAAAGGAAAACTTTCTTGTTGATGGCTCAGGGTGGTCCAATCCTTTTGGGAGTAATACCGCCAAACCGGCATGAGTACTGCAGGAAATTAACCTCTGCTGTTTTAATGAACCTATAGATTTTTTTCTCTAAACAAATTTCCGGAAGGTTTAAAGAACTTGCAGATTGAAAGAAAAAAACTGAAAGAAGAAAAATCTTTGTCGGAATTTGATTTTTCTGATCTTTAAACTGCTTGATCAAGGGTACTTGTCATCACTTATTTCTGTAGAAATACATAAATATTTAACTAAGAGATATCAAATTAGGGCCCAAAGGAGTTTTCCCTAAAACTAATATGCAGGACCTTGGGAGTCAATGCCATCCACCTTGAATTAATTGAGGGGTCAAGTATTCTTAATAGATGAATTTGTAGCCCCCAGGGTGTAGTCGTTCAGGCAAGTTTCACCAGTCGTTTATGCTTTGTATTCTGAGCATTCTTTTCAATTCTTTTTATATTTTTTTATCATCTAACTGAGTAATATATATCTATATATATATATATATATATATATATATATATATATATATATATATATATATATAAAGGGATACAAAGAGACAGAAAGGGTGAGAAAAACATGAAAAAGAAAACGGACAAAAAGTTAGTCTGCTGAACAGGCTTGACTCCACTCATACATCTATTCTGACTGAAAATGATAACTGCAACTTTTGTAGTGTATTTATGATACATAAACGCGTCGGTATACAGGACTTTTCAGCTTAGCTTAGCTGGTAAGACAGTTGCCTTCCAATCATATGGTCGATATTTCAAATTCGAAAATAGTTCTCCAAGTTGGTTTGGCTTAATGTGACGAGAGAGACGGACGGTTTACTCCCTTGAATTTGGTGAAGATTATTCTTGTTGATCTTGTTATGGGGGAAGATAGTGTCAACTCCAACTAGGACAAGTGTTTGTGAAGGGGGCTGGGGGCGTGTCAGGAACAGACAGGTTCATAGAGAAAAATGCATCAAAATATGGAACGTTTAAATCGATGTTGTTAGATGCTCAAGGATAGACAGGTGATCAGTGGTCTGTGAAATTATATATCGAGATAATGTAAGTTTTTATACACCAATCCGTTTCAGTTGGACCAAACCTACACGGGGGGTTGTAAACCAACAGCAGTACGTAACAATAATTTCAATTTCTTCCCTTTCTTCTTCTTCTTCTTCTTCTTCCTCTTCTTCTTCTTCTTCTTCTTCTTCTTCTTCTTCTTCTTCTTCTTCTTCTTCTTCTTCTTCTTCTTCTTCTTCTTCTTCTTCTTCTTCTTCTTCTTCTTCTTCTTCTTCTTCTTCTTCTTCTTCTTCTTCTTCTTCTTCTTCTTCTTCTTCTTCTTCTTCTTCTTCTTCTTCTTCTTCTTCTTCTTCTTCTTCTTCTTCTTCTTCTTCTTCTTCTTCTTCTTCTTCTTCTTCTTCTTCTTCTTCTTCTTCTTCTTCTTCTTCTTCTTCTTCTTCTTCTTCTTCTTCTTCTTCTTCTTCTTCTTCTTCTTCTTCTTCTTCTTCTTCTCGTCCCCCTCCTCCTCCTCCTCCTCCCTAGTAGTAGTAGTTTAAATGTGCTGTCAAAAATGAAGACGTATATGAAATACATGGATACGCATGGCAGTTCATATACATGGATATTATAGATTAGCATTGCAGTGGGCCTAGAGAATAGCGTTCCGTTGACCACAGTGAATTAATATTGTTATTATTATCATTATTATTATTATGATTGTTGTTGTTGTTGTTGTTGTTGCTGCAGTTATTATTATTATCATTATTATTATTATTATTTGGAATCTCACACCAGTTGCCTGGTGGTAACCGCTGGAGTTTGAGTGACAGCAAGTCTCCTCAAGTCTCCAGCCCTCCTCTCCTCGTACTCATAGATCGCAGTAATTCTGCGATTTACAGTTTCACACCGGTTGCCCAGTGGTTATCGCTGAAGGCTGAGTGACAATAAGTCTCCCCAGGTCTTCAGCTAACGTCTCCTCTCTCTTTCGCATATCATGACAGAGCTACGATTCGTTGCAGTCCTTATATCTCTAGCACCTTCCTCAGTATCCGTCCAGTGCCCAGCAGTGCTGTGGTCTGTACGGTCTCTATCCTCCCCCTAATCCCGATCTCCTCCAGTCTCTCCCTCAGCGTTTTGGGGACAGTTCCTAGTGCTCCCACTATGACCGGTACTACCCTGGTTTTCATGTTCCACATTTTCTTTAACTCCCTTGCTAGGTCCTGGTATTTTTCCCTTTTCTCACCCTCCTTCTTTTTTACTCTATGGTCTGCAGGTACAGCAACGTCTACTATTTGGCAGGCCCTCCTTTTTTTGTCTACTATTACTAAGTCTGGCCTTCTTGCCTGGATGAGGTGGTCAGTTTGGATGTCGAAGTCCCACAGTAGTTTGTGGTTGTCATTCTCCAAAACTGCCTCTGGCTTGTGCTGATACCACTTTTCCCCATGGTTGAATCCCATTTGTTTACTTAGTTCCCAGTGTATCATCGTTGCTACTCTATCGTGTCTATGCTTATACTCCTTCTGGGCGAGTTGGCTACATTCACTAGTTATGTGGTTTACTGTCTCATCTCTTTCACCGCACATGCGGCATTTGCTGTTTGTCTGTGTTCTGTCGATTTTTGCTTTTATGTAGTTTGTCCTTATGCTTTTGTTTTGGGCTGCCATGATGAGCGATTCTGTTTCTCTCTTAAGGTTTCCCTTTCGTAACCACGTCCATGATTTCTCGTCTGCTATATCTTTTATCTGTCTTTTAAACTCGCCGTACAATTTTTTCCCTTCCCACTTTTCTTTTCTAGTTTGCTGTACTGTTCCATTATTATTATTATTATTATTATTATTATTATTATTATTATTATTATCATTATTATTATTATTATTATTATTATTATTATTATTAGGAATCTCACACCAGTTGCCTGGTGGTAACCGCTGGAGTTTGAGTGACAGCAAGTCTCCTCAAGTCTCCAGCCCTCCTCTCCTAGTACTCATAGGTCGCAGTAATTCTACGATTTACAGTTTCACACCGGTTGCCCAGTGGTTATCGCTGAAGGCTGAGTGACAATAAGTCTCCTCAGGTCTTCAGCTAACGTCTCCTCTCTCTTTCGCATATCATGACAGAGCTACGATTCGTTGCAGTACTTATATCTCTAGCACCTTCCTCAGTATCCGTGCAGTTCCCAGTGGTGCTGTTATTATTATTATTATTATTATTATTTACAATCTCACACCAGTTGCCCGGTGGTATCCGCTGGAGTTTAAGTGACAGCAAGTCTCCTCAAGTCTCCAGCCCTTCTCTCCTAGTGCTCATAGGTCACAGTTATACTGTGGTTTACAGTTTCATACCGGTTGCCCAGTGGTTAATGCTGAAGGCTGAGTGACAATAAGTCTCCTCAGGTCTTCAGCCAACATCTCCTCCCTCCCCAACCCATCATGTCAGTGCTGCGGCTCACTTTTCTGCTTTCTTTTCCCTTCTTCTGCAGGGTTACTATTAACATTTAACGTTGCAGTCTTTATATTTCAAACATTTTCCTCAGTATCCGCACAGTTCTTAGCAGTGCTGTAGTCTGTACTGTTTCAATGCTTCCTTTAATCCTGATCTCCTCCATTCTCACCCATAGTGTTTTTATGACAGTTCCTAGTGCGCCCGCTATGACCGGCACAACCCTGGCTTTCATGTCCCACATCTTCTTCAATTCTCTTGCTAGGTCCTGGTATTTTCCCCGTTTTTCACTCTTATTCCTCCTCACTCTATGGTCTGCAAGTACAGCAACGTCTACTATTTGGCAGGTCTTAATTATTATTATTATTATTATTATTATTATTATTATTATTATTATTATTATTATTATCATTATTATTATTATTGTTGTTGTTGTTGTTGTTGTTGTTGTTGTCGTTGTTTTTGTTGATGTTGTTCCGTTTTTGTTATGCTTTATATTTTCATAAGTCTTTAATTTCTGCTTTTGACTACGTCATCAAGCATAAAGTTTTGTTTCACAACATCATCATGAATAGAAGGGAAAACTTGTTATCAGAATATAAAGTCAGGTAGAAAAATCAACTTTCGAAAAAGTCTTATCAGAATTAGTGATCAGGTGAAAAATCAACGTAAAAATGTTATCAGAAGCTCCGTTGAAACCATCCCAAACAAGTGCCATCAGAATATAAGGTGAGATTAAAAAAGAAAAATTGGAAAAATGAGTTATCAGAATATGACGTTTTGTAAACAATGGACTTTTCCAAAGAAAGCTATCAAATAATGAGCTAAGGCAAAAAAAAATCTGTGTCCCGAAAAGAGTTATCAGAGACTGAGCTCAAGCAAAAAAAATCAACTTTTAAAAAAGTGTTTCAAGAACATGAGCTCATGGAAGAATCAACATCCCTAAAACTGCTATCAGAATATGAGCCCAGTTCCCAAAAAGTGTTATCAGAATATATGGTTAGGTGAAAACTAACTTCTTTAAAAGATCATAATATGAGTTTAGTTTTAAAAAAAACAAATGTCTTCCAAAAAAAAGTCCAATCAGAATTTGAGGTGAGGTATGAAACAAACTTTAAAAAATGTGATCAGAATAAAATGTTCACTGCCGGTGTCATAGGAATCTCTCATGGTGACAGGATGTTCTATTCTAACGCAATAGTGACAGAACAGAGAATAATGGTATGGTTCTGTATTGTAATTTTATATTAAACCAAAATCCTCTCTCTGAAACATAATAACCCGGTCTTGTTTTATCTTACGTTAGAGCATAGTTGAAATACGAGGCTAAAAAAAACTTTGCCTTTGATGTGCGGTTTCTGCTGTATTATGGTATTATCACTTCCTTCTCAGTCTATCAGTAATGCTGTAGTTCAAATGGTTTTGATTATTTCCAATTCTTTTTATCAGTACTATTATTTTACTTGGTGTTTCCATACCAGTAGTATCTAATAGTTTCAACTAAAATGCAAGAGACAGTAGATATCCTCAATACTTTTTTCCTCTGTATTCTAACTGAATTTAGTAATGCTGTTGTCTTGATGCTACCAAACATACAATTATGATTACGACATATTGGTTAGGGATAGTTGGTTGTAAGCTTGGGTCGGTGTATAACTTAGTTTTTAATCTTTAGATTAAATCTAAGAAGCGATGACAAACACTGAAACGATTGGTGCATAATAAAGAAGAAAACAACGTAATTTACTCTTATTTAGATAATTTATTCTCAATAAAGACCTATTCTACATAGAGTCGAAAAGAAACAATGTAATTTAATGTAACGAAAGAACAAAAGGCCAAATCGTGCCGATGGTTCTAAACAACGCATTGATCGACGATTCCATTGTATAGATAATCGCATTTAGCCATTTTATAGCTAACTTCATTAAAAATACATTAGAGTAAGAATTATTAGTCTACATCAATGGTTCTCAACTTTTTCATTGTCATTCCTCATTTTGTCAATAGCGTTACTAGTTTCCCCCAAGTCAATTTAATTAATTTGCCGCAAGGAATAATTTAAAATAATTATCTCATTTTGCGTATAATTAGACAGCTTTATAATGAGAATTAGTTCAATTTTATAATTCATAATTGTACAGCTGCTACTGTGTATTCGTTACTTAAAGAAAGCAAGCGAAATTAATTAGAAACATATTTTGTTTCTGAAAATGATTTTTTTCATTGAAGCTAATAAAAGTAATGAAACACAGTAATAACAACACACTGGTAAGGTATATTCAGACTTTTAGTAGTACAGTAATACTCGATATTGCATCATACATCCCCTGTGCCCTTAAGGCAAAAACATTTACCAGGCTTTATTTTCCCTCTACCCGACCCTCTGATTACAGCCCTTGGGGAAATTTCCCCTGATGGTCCTAACCGTTTGCGCAACTCCTCGTGGATAACCATACCTACTCATGTCATGTTTACTTTTGTGTTCCGTCTGAGTTAATTTGCTGCTTTCACTTTCATTGCCATACTTCCTATTGAATGATGCGCACTTCATCCTTTTATATAGAATATAGCATCATCAGTCATTTAACGTCCGTCGTTTGAGATAGACCTTCCCAAGGGTATCTAATATGGGCGTCGCAGACTCAATACTTTCTGAACTTATCTATTTTGTCACGCCATCTTAGATTTTCCGGCCACGGTTTTGGGTGTGATCTCTTGGGATCCACGTTGTGAGTTGCGATGTCCATCGATTGTTTCTCATTCTTGCAACATGACAGGCCGATTGCCATTTGACAGGCCGATGCCATTTGATCACCATTGGATTCCATGATGTCTTCGACTCCTGATTTTTTTCTCTGATTATACTGCGCTGTTTTGCGATCTCTCTTGTGATGTTGAACATGATTCTCTCATGTGCATGTTGCATGGTTTGGTAGTTTGGGGGTCAGTCTTCTGATCAGGTTCTATGTTTCAGCTCCATAGATGACCATCAGTGGGGGCGTCGGTTGTAGACTCTTCTTTTTAAAACTAATGGGACTTTCTTGTTCTCAAAGTATAGTTTGCTCTTCCCAAAGTTTGCCATCCTATAGTGATTCTTTGCTTGATTTCTTTTTTCTTCAGAGGGTTTCATAGAGATTCGCAGTCCTGGGTAGATGAACGAATATACTTTTTGTTAGGTCTGCGTTTTCGATTTGGATTTTTGTATCTTTGTCCTTAATATGTTTGTAGTACATAACATTTGTTTTACTGAAATTCGTGTGGAGACCAACTTTCTTGTTCTCTTCATTCAGTTCATCAAGCACCAATGCTTTTTAAGTGAAGGGTGGATTTCGGCAGCATTTACAGCAAGAAAATTTCCTGAGAGCGATGATGAATGTCACGTATTTTCGGAATTCAAAGATTTACATGATTATAAATTAACTAAACACTTACTTCTTTCGGTATTTTTTCAATCAAAACGTTTTCATTTTTTTTTTTTTTTGCATGAATTTCGGTTGGGAATTTAGTGCACGTCTCATACACTGAGCTCTGTTACATAGACAAACACGGTTTCAGAAATAGTCAACACGTGTTTCTTCAGTTTTCAAGCTGGTTTGTCTGTCTGAGTCATTATCATCAGTCTATTAATGTCCGTCGTTGGACATAGACCTTCCACAAGATTCGCCACTATTTTCTATCATAGGGCGTCGCAGAGCCAATATTTTTTTAACCTGTCTAGTTCATCTCTCTATCTTGTCTCCTGTCGGCATCGGTTTCTTATGTGATCTCTGGGGATCCATGTTGTGAGACGTGATGTCAATCGGTTGTCTATCATTCTTGCAACTTGGGCTGCCCATTGCCACTTGAGTTTTTTAATAGTTTCTTTGATGTCACGGACACCCATTGGCTACGCATAAATCATTCGTTGAGGGCTGCACCAACGAAGGAAGGGGGCTGAGACATTTTCATATTTTTATATCATCCCCCCCCTTCCCCAATAATCTGTCTTGGGGGAAGGGACAATATCCAAAGTAAACTCATGCTAGATTTGCCTCTTAGTTTCTGTCCAGCAGCATTGATATTTTTTTTCGAAAATTTAATCTTTTTTCGCGACTACTACCCAACAAAAGTGAGAAACGTAACATTCATTGATCACCTTTACTTTTCAATTGATCACCCCCAAAATGCCATGCTGCCAAAAGACATTCGTTATGTGACGGTTAGTATTGAGTCACTAACCAGACCTGTTTTATCTCCTCTTCTACTTTTGATAACCCTAACTTATTCTCCCCTTTTCTCCGTCCGCATTTTCACAAACGATTAGCATACAAAAAGAAATCTCTCTATTCCTCAATCACCTTACAAAAGCACGAGATAAAATCTAAGTCGATAAAACTATATATTCCCAAGTACATCAAACAGAAGGTTTTTCTGTCACGTACATTGCCATGAGGCAGATCATTCTTTTGAGATTCGTTCGAAGCCCCACTAATCTGAACCCCAACTGAGTTTAATTCCCAACGACCTTGTTCCTTTATTCCAGAATATCGCTTGTAATATTTTATCCGAGTGCAAAAATGACGCAGAAAACCTTTACACAATAATTGATATATATACATATATATATATATATATATATATATATATATATATATATATATATATATATATATATATATATATATATACTGTTCCACTCATAAATAAATGTCACTCTTTTTTCATAGAAAGTTAATGTTCTTCTGAACAAACACAGCAGCATTTCGTCGTTTCTAATGGAACATTACACAATAAAAACGGATTTTATCAGGTATTAATTATGACCCAACTCTACAGCATTGAAATTGTTGCCTGAAAAAATGAATACCACCCAAAGATGAGAGCAAAACTATCAAAAATGTTCACTGAAAATCAATAGTTTGGTCATAAATAATACATGATGGTGACCGTTTTGATTGTGTAACGTTCCTTTAGGAATAATGAAATCTTGCTATGTTTGGTCAAGAAGAAAGTAAACATACTATAAAAAAATTACAACTGTTTACTCATTTATGGGTGACACTGTATGTTTACAATGTAAATAATCTCCTTCCGTGCGTTCTACGGTGCCAATGCACTCACGATCATATGAAACTAGGATCACTGGAACGCTTTTCCAGTGATTGATTGAGCTGTCGGGACATATGCTTGGCTAATTATATGCTTCCTATCGGCTTGATTTGTCCGCAAGATTTCGCTTTTGTTCCACATATTTCACTTATGCACTCTACAAACTGCACCAAGCTGAGCGTTTAACATAACCCAGAATTTCAATTACCATAAAACAAACAGTGAGCGATATTAATTCGACTCTAAGACTATTTAAAGATTTTTCTTTGGCTTGTTGAAAATAGAATGTTAATATTAACGAGACAGCGCCTGGCTTCTAACATGAATTTTGTGTCAGAGAGGACGGTAGAAAAAAGATTTGTTGCTGTGTGTGCGTGTGTGCGCAAGTGTGTGTATCTGTGTATCTGTGTGTGCGTATGTGTGTGTGTGTGTGCGTGCGAAGGTTCTGATGGATGTACATGATATTGACGAAACATTGCAAAGCACAGGGCAAAATCTGAAAAGAGAGCGCGAGGTAAAACATGAAAATAAATGCCCCTAATCATTTCTTGTATCAAATAAAAGGAGAATCATTTCTGTCATTTTTAAATCAGACATTTTTACTGCAACTGATGATGTCTAACTTTACCCCAACATCATCACAAGTCTCCAGCCCTTCTGTCCTGGTATTTATATGTCGCAGTAACACTGCGGTTTACAGTTTCTCACCGGTTGCCCAGTGGTCATTGCTGAAGGCTGAGTGAAAATAAGTATCCTCAGGTCTTCAGCCAGCATCTCTTCTCTCATTCGCCTATCATGTCAGTGCTGCAGTTTGCATTTCCGCTTTCATATTATTATTACTGTCATCATTATTATCATTTGAAAACTAAGTTTAATCCACCTTATCAGATGAAACATCAGCACTTATTAGATAATGCATTACCACTATTATGGTTATTTTATAACCAGTTTTACTCCGTCTTATTAGATGGAGTATTACAACTATTATAGTGATTTTATAACCAGTTTTATTTCGGTTTATTATAGGCAACACCACGTTTATCTTATAACCAGTTTTACTTCTTATTATCAGATGAAGCATTACCATAATAATTGCTATTTTGAAACCAGTTTTACTCCATCTAATTAGATAATGCATTATCACTGTTATTTTATTATCAGTTTTTCTTCGTTTTATCAGATTAAGTTCTGCCACAATCATAATTATTTTGTAACCAGTTTTAATTCATCTTATCAAATGATGCATTACCACCATTTCTTTATTACAGTTTACTGTGTCTTTACAGATGAAGCATTGACACGGTTATAGTTATTTTATAAAAAAGTTTACTCCGGCTTATAAGATGAATCATTACCTTTATTTTTATAACCAATTTTACTTTACCTTATTAGATGATTTATTTTCAGTTGTTTTATAACCGGGCTCACCCTGTCTTATTAGATGAAGCCTTGCCACATTTATAGTAATTTTATAACCAATTTTACTTTGTCTAATTAGACGATGCATCACCATTGGTATCTTATAACCCGTTTACTTTGACTTATCATATCAAGCATTAACACTCTTATGGTCATTTTATGGATACATTTAATCCATCTTTTTCAACGAACCAATATTACTATTATAGCTATTTCAAAACTAGTATTTTTTACTACATCATTAGATGAGACGATACTACTATAACAGTTATTTCCTTAAGTTTATGTCATCTTATTAGATGAAACATTACCACGATTATAATTTATCTATAACTTGTTTTCCTCCATTTTATTAGTGAAGCATACTCGCAATTAGTCATATTTTGTAGTTTTCATCTTATTTGTGTGTTATCACCACTACAAAAAGCCTTGTATCAGATAAGACAAACCTAATATTCCCCTCTTCATCTATCTCCCCATATATATACATATATATATATATATATACACATATATATATATATATATATATATATATATATATATATATATGTGTATGTATATATATATATATATGTATATATATATATATATATATACATATATATATATATATATATATATATGTATGTATATATATATATATATATATATATATATATATATATATATTCCCTTTATGCTTACATATCAGCTTCAGAAAAGATTGACATCAGATGCTGATTGTTTGACTTTTTGTTTTATGTATTCATTAAAGCTAATATGATTTGCTGTAGAGCGAGTTGACCAAACAACGACATCCTTTTAGTGTTCAATTTCTATTGGTTCCCACATCGGAGAGCCGTGATCAGTTCCGCCAATATTAATGCACGAAACATGACCCCGGTTTCTGAATGTGCTCTTCTGAATATATTACGCATTATTCGAGACGTTTCCGCTATTCTTTCGTACAAATGGATTCCCATGAAGATAACCAATGGAAGAAGGGGAATGTGTTCAACTCATGAGAGAGTGGTGAGACAACAATATCGGATATCTCACTTCCCTGCATTCTTATGCCCATAGGTAGCGAAATATCTAAGAACCTTTCAAGTTTATCTTTTTCTTTATTAATTGCATGCGCATATTCTTTAAAGATGGTTTGCTTTAAAATGCAGTTATATACAGAACCTGGTGCAACATTGCTGAAAGAATGAGAAAAATTCTGTTCAAAGTCTATAAGCAAATCAATAGCTTCTTATCTCATGATTAGAGAAAGTGTCCAACATTCTTTTCTATCCTTAGTCAAATTTTCACTATCCTCAACTGTAACATCTTGTCCACTTACTAGGACCATGACTGCAGATGCCGACGTGTCGTTTTTTTGATTGACTAGATTTTCTTTGACTGACCAATTCCAGGATGTCAACGATTACTAATCTCCCTGCATTCTAATGTCCATAGGTAGAGAAATATTTGAGAACCTTTCAAGTTTATCGTTTTCTTTATTAACTGCATGTGCATATTCTTTAAAGATGGTTTGCTTTAGAATACACTTTTAGAGTGCTACCTTTTACTCTTGTGAAAGGTCTGACTCTACAACAATTGCATTATAACTGTGTTAGAATTGGTAAACAATAGATAGATAGATAGATAGATAGATAGATAGATAGATAAGTAGAGACTGATAGAAATGAAAAGGCATATAAAGTAATTGATAGATAGAAGTAAGAAGACTCGTGTCGATAGATAGATAGATAGATAGATAGATAGATAGACAGATGGAAAAGGGTAGCTGAATATAAGCACTCTGAAATAGATGGATAGATTCGCAGACTTACATAGATAGAAGGAAACAGATAGATAGATAGATAGATAGATTGATAGATAGATAGAAAGAAGCCGACTGAGATAGATACATATGAAATAACCAGGATAAATAAACCGGCAGAAAGTCAGTCGGAAGTAAAATATTTGCTGGAACAATTCCAAATGTTCACTGAATTTTGTTGTTGTTGTTGTTCTTTGGCAACACCAATGGCCAAAAATCAAAGACAGTAGAAGCATATAAATTGAAATCAAGAAAACAATTTTCTCTTTCTCTCTCTCTCTCTCTCTCTCTCTCTTTCCTTTTTTTTTTTTTCACACGAAGATTTCATTTAGTGGTTATCATCAATCATTTGCTTGTCCATTAAAAATTTGCACTTTTTGGCCGGTGGGGTGGTACATGGTGGAGGGGGGGTATGAGGATGGAGAAGGTAGAGAACTAATGGAAACATTTACTCGTTGCTAAGAGGAAAAGGTGGTATCTGGGTGCGAGCGAGAAGAAGGGAGGAGGGGGAAAAACAGGCGAGATAGGGGAGGTAAGGAAAGCGAAAAAGACGTTCTAGGTGATTGAGCTTCTTCTAATGATAAAATGTAGATGGTGTCGTGACAGCAGCGTGGGGAGTGCATCCAACGCTGGGACAAAGGCTACGTGGGGTGGGGGGCAAATACAGCACTAAGGGGAAGTTGCACTACATTGCAAGGATGGGAGTAATCATTAATTAGCAAACATTAGAAACCCTCCCTTCCTCCCTTCCACTCAGCTAGGCCCAGGGTGAGCTACTGCCCCCTCTTGTACCCTCTGGCTAGGCCCGAAGGTGGTAATAACAAAAATAAAGAGAAGTGTCCTGCCAGAAAAAAATGGTGTTCAAGGCTGGGGCGAGGCTGGGTATTCGAACTATGATTTTCTTTGAGGAAACAGGTTTTCTCCACCAGGGAAATAGGCGTAATCCAATCTTCATACGATTTCACCACATTAAATTCGATGTCGTACCCAGTTGAGCTTAATGAAACAAGGTTAAGTATTTCCCACTTGACGCAAGGTCGTTGTTTAAGGTCAGGATCCTAGATGCTGATTTCTAGAAAAAGCATCCCCCACTTGAAGGACTGGCGTAACAAAATTATCATAACCAAATTCCTTCCAGTTATGCTTGTGCTGCACTAAGCAAAATTTAGTATATATATATATATATATATATATATATATATCTACATATATGTATATACACACATACACACACACACATATATATATATACATATATACATATATATATATGTATATATATATAGATATATAGTGGAATGTGGATTCGCTACACAAACTAGCTCATGTTTCTGCCCTGCTCGGGCCTCATCAGTGCCACATATACCAGCTATATATACATATATATATGTATATATATATGTATATATATATATATATATATATATATATATATATATATATATATATACGTGTATGTGTGTGTGTGTTTGTGTGTGTATTTGTGTATGTGTGTATGTATATGTGAATGTATGCGTGTAGTAAAATCTGTTGTACTTCATTTTTACAATGAAAACATTAACAATCTATTTTCAGTATCACTGTATTACAGAACGGCCCAGATCTAACAATCTTCTTCCATTGCTAAACGTAGAAATTGATAGCCAAAATTTTCTATGTACTCTCTTTGCAAATTTTAGCGTTTATTTATCATAATTTGGTTAATTTATTGTTGCATAAATCATTCAAGCTCAGCAAAGTAGTTGCGAAGTAGTGGCACAGTCAGTGGGCAGCTATAGTGAAAGTAGTTAAAAGAGACGGAAGGGAAGATAACTGCGAGAACAGAGGGAAGGAATTGACAGAAAGAAATTTGGCAGATGCTGAACTGCGAGATGTATTTCATCCCAAAACAAAGAAATCGAGGGAACAACAAAAGGAAAGAAGGGTGAAGTTTTTAAGCCCCTAGAGTGTGGTCGTTTAGGTAAGACTCATACCCTCTAAAGCACAGAGAAATATTTGCTATCGTTTTGGGTAATATATATATATATATATATATATATATATATATATATATATATATATATATATATATATATATATATATATATATACATATATATATATATTGTGGCATCCACAGACAGATGTTTCATTGTATTACAACTCTTCAAGGTGGCTAAAGACTATCCTTTATCCCTTCCAGTACCAGGAAGCAGGATTGAAACTTTTGCTACCTCTGCGCTTGGGAAATGGACGGTCAGTAAGGCAGAATTTAAGCGATATGTTTTATTAGTTTAAATTCCCCATCCATTAGAGTGCTCCATTCATATACATATATATATACATATATATATATATGTATATACATATATATATATATATATATAGAGAGAGAGAGAGAGAGAAAGAGAGAGAGAGAGGTGGTCGGAGGAGAAGAAGAAGAGATCAGTCTACAAGTAGGAGATTAAAATGGAAGAAGAGATGATTACGATGTCATCGACGATCATAAGCAATAAAAGAACGAATGTATACGAGAAGGGATGGAAAGGTGAATAAGAGGACGATTGTTTTGAGTAATGATTCATTGATGATGGAAGAGGGGCGGTAGACAACCAGACAAAGTAATGATGGCGGCGAGATCTTTAATTCAATTTCTTTGCACCACCTATCTGTTTTTGATTTGCTCACATTAGCCACGTGCAGTCATTTTCAATACCATGACGTCACACCTCTCGATATATCGAGGCTCTACTCGAAAGTTCAATGAATTCTGACTGCGAACGCGAAAAAAAAATTGTAGAACCGATTTTTACAGCTAATCTCTGCGAGCAGTAAACGTAGTGAGCCAGTGTGAAAATAGTAGGAAATAAAAATACTTCAAAAGGAGAAAAAAAGCAGAAACAGTGTGGTAGGTGATACCTTTCTAAAAGTTTGATATATTCGATACATTCTGTGTAGCAACCTATTTTTTCAAATCACTTGTGAACGGCTGGCCAGTTATCTCCCATGAGAAATTACTTTACGTTGGGGCTTCTCACTTCGGCAGTTATTCGAGTTCACGAGATATCGTGGATGATTAATCTGGAGTGGCTTGTGAGATATCTTCCCAAAAGGTTTTAGTCCTTAGTTTTATACTGTGACAATAAAGAGAAAAAAAAGGAATTCAAGGCAATACATGGACGGCAATGAAGGTTATCCTGGAGCTGCTTACGAGATATTCCGTGCGATAAATTACTCTTCTCCCGGTTGGTGAATCGGAAAGGGATTCAAGACGATTCGTAGATAGTGATCAATGCAGTGGAATCAATGAGTGTCCTCGGGTAGCTGACGAGATATCTTTTTGAAAAGTTACTTTGTTCTGAGTCTTTTACTCAGGTAGTGAATCGGATAACCGATGGAAATTCATAGATGATGAAAGCAATGTTTGTCTTGAAGCAGTCTACGAAACATTGCAACATACGGCGCCGCACAAAAATATCTCAATTCCAAAAGTTTAGCAGAATTACGCACAATAATGTGGCAAAAGAGCCAATGGGGGTTTTGGTAAAGGACTAATTCCTAATTGTTTCAATCCCAATTAGTCCCATTAGAAGCCCATATACACCGATATAAACCATTTCACACGGAAAACACTCATCAATTACAGCTTTCGTATGAATACTTCGTTAATTTTTTTTAAAAAACACTTTCTCTCAACGTTTTTGTCATCAGTGATGATTTATGTACAAATATTACGACAGGAAGAAGAACCCTCAGCCCCACCCTCTCTCTCTCTCTCTCTCTCTCTCTCTCTCTCTCTCTCTCTCTCTCTCTCTTTAGATAGATAGGGGAATTGGTGCTTCTGCAATCATCGGAACAGAGTGAAACTCTGAGTGACAATGACGATCAGATTTCTCCGTCTATTTCTATTTAAATACACACTACGACTGAAACCGAGTACTATTCACTTATCAACAAATCAACCTCAAAAATAAAAGCAATATATGTATACTTATATATAAATGTGTATGTGTGTGTGTGTATAGTTCACAGTTTTAAACGTTAAACATATTGAAAAACGATTTTTAAAAAATCTCTTCTCACCTCAGTCACTTATTCCTATACCTTCCCAATATCTTCAGATGTAATTTATGTGATTTTCTTCATATATATATATATATATATATATATATATATATATATATATATATATATATATATATATATACATATATATATATATATATATATATATATATATATATATATATATATATATATATTTACTGACAATATGTACATAAGTATATGTATATATCGGCTGACCAAAAAACGGAGAAGATTAGGTGGACGTACTTCTAGGTTGAAAGGGGGGAAAGAAGAACGACTTTTGACTTGCTGAGACCTGCCGATTCATTCGCTTAATATGATATTCAGTGAGATAAGATTAGTATCAGAGAATTAATACAACGCATTTGGGAAACATTTATGCTATATTCTAGCAAATGAAATCCACTAAATATTTCATCCTCTTCGGAGGTGTGTTGGTAACTCGGTAAATAATTTCATACTCATCTTGTTGCAATTTGAATCTCATTCCAGATACATCGGAAGATTTTTTAAACCATTTCGATAACATTAAATCCCAACGCTTCGTGAAACCGACACTTCGTGGGGTAAGATCGGAAACAGAAGAAGGATTTTGATGGTACCGAATCGTGAATCTGATATTAAATGCAATATATCATTGCTTATGATTTTTTCGCCTTTCATTTTTGACTTCACTTGCCATATGTGTTGCTGTATACTAAATATTAGTTTATTTTTACAACACGATCGGTGACTTCTGATATAAATATCCTAGTTTCGTTTCTGTGTCACTGATGGAAAAGACTGAAATAGAAACATTGATGATAAAACAATACAAAAGACGAAACAGAGGTTTGAAATAATAAGAGAGTGAGAGAGTGTAATTTGAAAAAAAAATGGATAAAGAAAGAACACTGGAAACATGTTAGAGAAACAACCAAAAGACGAATCTAATGTTGGGCGTTGTAAATTTTTTAGTGTTGGGGGTAGAGGGTTAGTGGAGAGGCCAAGGCGTCTTAAAATAGCTGAAACAGTTTTGGTGTGATCGGCTGGTACCGATCCAAATTATTGATCCGGGTAAACTCGATCGAACGTAAAGAGTAGAACAGTCAAAAAAAAAAAAATTCACTGGAGTTGGCGATATTATCAGCGTTAGTTGCATCGACATTATAATCATCGTCGAGGCCCTCGTCAGTTTTTCTACGATTTCTCGTCTTTTTGGCTCACGGTGCCAGAAAGAAGTGAAACAAGAAGAAAGGAAAAAAAAAAAAAACTCCAAAATAAAGAAAGTGGTATAATACCATGAACCTTCCCCCAAAGACACTATGTTTTTGATTTTTTTTTGTGCGGGACACATGCACAAGAGCGCACACACACTCAAATAATACCATTATCGGTACACTACATTGATATATATATATATATATATATATATATAATTATCGTCTGGAATTTTGGATGAAATGTTTAAAAAATCATATAGAGTTCAGACAATTTTTTTTGTCTTTGTTGTGTTGTTTCATCTTCACGTTTCAACCGTGTAACCGCCATGCTTCAACGGATGACCCGTTCTGTTCTTTCAAAACAAGTTTGGCTGATCATGCGTGAAGGAAGACGGAATATATATATATATATATATATATATATATATATATATATATATATATATATATATATATATATATGTATATATATATATATATATATGTATACACACACAGATATATATATATATACATATATACACATATATTTATGATTGTATATGTAACTATACATATGATTATATATATCTATGTATATATATATATATATAATTATATCTAGTTATATATGGATGATTATATGCATATAATATGATCAATATGTATTTTACTTAAAGATCATATATATAATTATCTATACATACATACATATATATATATATGTATATATATATATATATATATATATATATATATATATATATATATATATATATATATATATATAAATTGATGACAAAATAAATGAACTTACATGCACTCTTATGCAGACATCCGAAAACAAACAAGATAATCAGCGACAACAACAAATGAACCCAATCATCTCCCATCTATACCATTTCCACTACTGATACGAAGGAGCAGTTTGCAAAAGAAGGGAGAAAATTAATCCAACTGCCACCAATACAACCCAGAAAAAATGCCATCCTCAAAAAAAGAGGTTAGACCCGTCTCAAAAATAAAATAAGAAATTTTTTGGCCACTATAAAACAGATTTCACATCAAGCAATAACTCTGAAAAACTATTGGGATTCAAAATGACCCCGATGGAAAAATAATTACCTGTTAGCAAACGCTAATTCACAAGGGAAACTTTCAAACTACTGAATAAAGGCCCGTAAATTCTGTCTTTCCCTCTGCACATCAACCATCATCAATTAAAATAACGCTAATGAGGCATTTTCTCGAAGAGAATTAGGAGCCCACTTCGAGATTTCGAACAACAGCGAAGATTATAGTTTCACTCAAAGAATCAAGCGAATTTTTCACCACCAACTATATAGATACAAATATCAAGACTTTAAAAATAACAATTGAGGAAGATTTTTCTTTGAAAACACATCAAAACCAAGATAAACAACCCTGCACAAGATTATTAATCCTAACAAAATGCATGCTGTAAATCCCTGTAAAATTAGGAAGAGAATTTGTAAATATCTGCATGGAGATGAAAGTTGGTTTATAGTCCTAGGAAATGGAATTGAAGATCACATTAAAATCGGAGAATCCGTTATTGAGAAAAACGACCCAACATGATTAGTCAAATATGGGATAGACTTCAGTATGAAGGTGAGATATACGTTTTCAAGACAAGATATAAGCCTAGTATCTCTGTGATTTTTAATGAAATTCTGTGGAGGTGTATATAAAAGGCGGAACAAGAACCAATTGAGTTTTGTGGCGGATCCATGCACAGTCATATCCTAGAGGTTGTATTTATGTCTACACAAGATAATATCGCCAAAATCTTACGTCTGCCCACACGATATCTCCAAAAGCTCTCAATAAATTTCGACCAAATTTTGTCAAAGTCTGGGCAATGGGCAACAAAAGAAGCTAGGAAATTCTTGAGCGGTTCCAGAATTATCCTCCCACATCCTAACCGTGTACAACCACAAAAATATTACCAAAATGTCTCTGTCTACCCAAATGGTATCTCCAAATGTTTTCACTGGATTCCAATGTGAAATCGTGGAAGAGTTGTTATTTGTCTACAAATGAAGTTTAAAAAAATTTGGATGTGAATTCATGCATAACTCTGTCCTAGCTGACTGTCTGAATCCATATTAATATCTCCAAAAGTTATGTCTACAACTCCCAAAGTTTGCAATTGATTTCAAATGAATTTTATGGAAAAAATGGATAATAAATCATGAATAAACTGATTACATTTTCGGGTATATGCAGCATTTTTCTTTAATTCGGAGATATTTCTCCATTCTTCTACCATATATTTCCATGCATGTCTGATCACGATATTTCAAAAAGTTCTCGATGAATTTAAATGTAGTTTTGTGGCGAATGGCCAATAGAATACGAATGAACTGATTGAGTTTCTACGTCATAGTTTTATGTCTACGCCGTATGATATCATCGAAAGTTCAAGTCTATCTAACATAATATTTCCAAAAGTTCGCAATGAGTTTTGATGACCTTTGGGGAAAAAGCAAGACGATGGGCATTCAGATTAGGTTTTCCAATTCGGAGTAAGACCCATATCCAATTACTTCCCCTGTTCCATAGTCAAGAGTCAACACCACATAATATGCCATAATTTCTTGTCCGTACACACGATATTTCTGGAAGTTCTCGATGAATTTTAATGAAATTGGGTAGAAGGATGGTTAGTTGGCTACGGAAAAACTAACTAAATTTTGGGCTGGGGCCACAGATCCCTTTTGATTGAGAGATATATGTCCGCTCTTTTTCCATACATCTATCTGTCTTTTTACACAATATCTCTAAAAGTTTTCAATTGATTCCAATGAAATTTTGTTGACCGATGAACGACGAGACCTGGAAGAAATGACTGAATGTTGCGACAGTGTTACTTCCCTGATAAATGACGTTGATAGATTATGCATCCAATTTATAACTTTGAATTGTGGAAAAAAAGGCTCAATTTTCTCAGAAACCTTCTTTAAGATTTTCGAGGACTTTTGATGTGTTTTAGGTAGACGTGTGCCCTATCTATATACCGACATATTTTTGTGTGAGTGTGTTCTAGATCCATGTATAAATCGTGACTTTCTTTTGGACTATTAAATGATATAAATCATCTAATTATCACAGAGGCACTTAAAGGGGTCGTGATAATGATTTGGGGCATTGATGAATAGTTTAGGGAAGCAAAAAATCACCTAATCTACGCAGAGTTTCACAAAAAAACTAATTAGTGACCGCTTTGAAGATTACCAAAAAATAATCATTAGCTCTATAAAAGATATGTTCCTAAATCGATTCATACATAGAGAAACCTCGGAGATATTTAACCTCGTGAACGTAAAATCAGCATGATTCTACCTGCTACCTGAAATATGAAGAATAGCCCTAGAAAAAGGCAGTAATATTATCAGCTAATTACCATACTGTGTGAGAATTGTGAAATCAACCAAGGGACTGAACTGGCCTCCTAAACAAAATTAAAAACTCTAAAATGATGCCAAAAAATGCTATCCTACTTATTATGAATATTAAATCCCCATAAGCCAATATCAGTCATGATGAGGTATTGCAACCTTAAAAGAATGTCCAAATAAAGAATAATAAAGGGAAAATAGTAATAATAACATTCCTAATTTCAGATATATATATGATAAATATATTCAATGGAAGATATTTTCTCCTGATCGAGATCTGTATCATGGGGATGTTCGCAGCCTCCTCATACGCTGTTTTCATGGGCAAATCTGAGGAAACATATGCATCTTTCAAGTTGGTTACGTTGGCGACATATTCCTAATATACACAAGGGGAATAACAAAATGTATAAATTTCTGTCACGCCTCAACTTTCAACATTTTTCAATTAAATTCCATCACGAAACTTCGTCGCAATCTATGCCATTTTTACACACCCTAATTAACGTGGACGAAAATAGAAAATTACAAACCACACAATATACTACACCCACCGATACACACAACAACCTCCACAGATCCAAAACACTTAAAACAAAACCAGCTTTACTCACAGACTCTCAGACAATGGAAAATTGAACTCATCAAACATTTCGCAACATGTGGCAGCCGGAACAGTGTGGTGAGAGCTCAAATTAACTGAACAATAATAATCCCAAGAGATGACATTCTAAAACGAGCAAAAAAACTAGATGGAATCGTATGCTTCCTTTCATAACGACAATCAGTAATATCATCCATCACTCTCTTATTAGTCAAATAACTAGTCAACACTGGGTCATCCGGAAACAGGAACAAGAACTAAGAATTCTGCTCAAAGAACCAATCTTATTCTCTTACCATCGTCCCCCAAAAACTGAAAAATGATAGTTAGTAACATCATAATAACAGATAATAGTTATTCAAAAACACCTCTGATACAAACTGACAAATTTTGCAAATCGTCCAACGAGAAGAAGAATTTATGCCGCGACACCTACTATTCACAAATACATTCACTAGTATTATTGCAAAGAACACTTCTGAATATTACCATAATTCAAACTGCAAAATGTCATTTACCTCCCCGAATACACCCTCTACAACATAAAATACGTAGGAAAGACCATTTCACTATTAAATATTAGACTTACGAATCATAGACATGATATATATAGAATAATAACTTTGAACCACAACAAGCTATTTTGGTCAAACATCACCTACGCTTAGTAGGCCACGATTTCGAGGTGCTAAATTTATTATCACATAAAAAATTGAGAAATACCCTGACAACAAAAACGCTGCGATATTGGAAGCTCATGACGACAGGTTGATGATACGATTGGACACTTTATCATCTAAATGGCCCAACAGTAAATTAAAACACCAAAACACTATCCAGAAAACTAAAAAAAAAACTCCACAACATAATTTGAAAAATTACACATCGAACTACACTAGCAAGCCGCTCATATAGTATCCAATTTGCACACACAGACGTTTGTTTGTTTGTTTTTTATTCGTAAATTTACTCAAACCCAATGTTTTTACTAACATACTGAAACAAAATCACTCAAGAATTTTCATATATCTATAAAAGTAAAAAAAAATTAAAAGAATATCGAAGCAAAATGATTCCTCAATACTCCACCGTAGCATTGGAAACTAAACGTACTTTTATTTTATGAACTGAATTCAAACCTAATTATTGTTGATCAAATTTCATTATACGAACACAAGTGAGTTTTATCCGATATGACTGGAAATAATAAGAATATTAGATATTCAAAAAAAGTGAAAATAATGGACAATCAACCATCAACTTAATCATCCCCAAAATGAGAAAGACATCCAAAACACCGTACTCTATCGATCAACTCTAGACAATATTTTTTTAAAGATGTACGGACTCCAATATTTGTTGTAATTTCTATCTTTGTTATAACTTTGATTAAGATAATGAAAAGGACGTCACAACGATCGAAAGCAGCCTGAGAAAAGTATAAGTTCATCTCAAACATACACACACACACACATACATACATACATACATACATATCCAGCTCCATAGGTGACTATCGGGAGGATGCGACGGTTATAGACCTTCCTTTTTTTAAAACTAAATAGAATTACATTTCAATCAGCCTCTTTATAATCGTGTGTCCGTAACACTCAACCTAAACACGCAAATATTTATCATTTTTATCGAGTGGAGGAGGCGGGGGGCGGATAGGAAATATTTTTTTTAAATACATTCATTTATTATGCGATATTTCCCGGTTTTTATTTTGATCACGAAATTGAACTTGTTTTTGTTTGCGTTCACCTTTGAACATTCTGTTAATGTAATTAATTTGAACATTTGAATGAATATGCATTTTTATAGTCTTTTGTTCTTTTGTGCGAAAATATCTTTTCAAATAAACCCTTCAATATATATGTGTGTGTGAGCGTGTGCACATATATATATATATATATATATATATATATATATATATATATATATATAAAATATATATATATATATTGAGAGAGAGGGGGAGGAGAGAGAGAGGGGGAAGGAGGAAGAGAGAGGGGGGGGAGAAGGGAAGTTTGTGGTCACTAAGCCGAGTTGTTCCGACATCGGGTAATAGCCTGAGACTGACACAGTTGAGCAATCAAATAGGCTTTTGTCATTTAGGCAACGGCGTATTTATCCAACAACAGAAACAAACAAATAAAATATAATATAAAACAACAAAATAATGACTGGGTAACTGTGGGGCAACAGTTGTGAGTTCGATCCCCTGCAGGTACTTCACAGTTGAAGTTTTGTGCCAAACTAATTTTATGAGGTGGTTCTTCGTGAAGCAACATTTGGCAAGCTAGGTACCCAAAATCCTTGATGATGCAGTGAGTTCACTATCATTCAGTATCCCAACATTTGTGACATTTTGTGATGCTCAGCATAAAGGGCACTTCGTAGTGAAAAAAGCCTAGGTGCTGGCGGGTCAAACGCCACCTTTACATCGAACGCGACAGATGATGAGAATAAGAACGTTTATATCGTATAATAAATACATACATAGGTATATAAGACTTATCTGCTCTGTTAGTAAGAGAGTCACCTTTCAATCGCATGGTTGTGATTCCAAATCAACGAAGGCAAATGCTAATTTCATAATTAGGTTTGGTTTAACGGGACGGGATAGACACAGGGTGAAGAGTTTGAATTTGGTAAGGATTGTTTTTGTTACAGAAGAAAAAATGTTAACTCTAATTCGGGCTATTGCTTGGTAAAAGGTGGTCACGCAGACTATAGTGACTGCATTGATTTCTATCTTCATTATATTCCCCAGCACGTGTAGCCTTGTACTAGACTCGTATGAGGTTAATGAATATTAACACTTTTTCGCTGCAGTGTTGTGATCAACAAGCAGACACTTTCTACTGTAGCCAGTTCCAACATCACGGGGTGCCCTACGTATAAGCTAAATATGCATCTGTCAGGTATGAATGCAAGCATTACAGACAAAATAACGCGTTTGTATTGTTGGTGTAAATGCTGATTATTTTACCGTAGAAATGCACGGCAAAATGTTTCACTTTTTAGGAAAATCGATGCAAGCGTTAGAGACGGGATCGGGCTATTTTAAGTACAATGTAAGTGCATTGTAAATGGATTTAATGCTTTACAGATCCGGAAGAAAGTGATTGTATGCGATCAAGAATCAATACAGGCTTTTCTGAGAAAATACTTGCACAAACATAGAGAAAATCAAAGAGAAAGAGGGAGATAGAGAAGGAAGAGGAAGGAGAGTGGAAAGAGAACCATCAAGATTGATGAAGGCGTGAAAAATGTCCTGACAAAGAGTTTGCGAAAGATTTGAGTCTCGGGACCACGCTGCTGCTGAGGATTTGTGAGAATACTGAATAAAGTGCTGGACGTTCGAGGCGACGGTGATTAAATCTCTACCCAAAACTATCAGATATCTGAAATGAACACCCAGGTGTATGCAATTTGATATAATCTCCATAAAAACAAAATCAAGCAAAGAATCACTACAGGATGGTAAGCTTTTGATAGATTGGGCTCAAATTTTAAAAACAAGAAAGTCTCATTAGTCCTTGAAAGAAGGGTCTACAACCAGTGCATTCTCCTGATAGTCACCCATGGAGCTGAAACATAGAACTTGAACTAAAGATTGACCGTCAAACTGAGAACGATGCAACGTGCAAAAGAACGAATCATGGTCAATACGACATGGAAAGATCACAAATCAGAGTATATTAGAGGAAAAAAAAACAGGAGTCGGGGGTATCATATAATCCATTCGAAAACTCAAATGGCAATGGGCTGGTCATGGTGGAAGCATGTCAGACAACCAGTGGAAATTAAGACTCCCGCCGTGGATCCCCTGAGATCATATGCAAAACTGTAGCCGGCAAAATATAAGATGGTGTGACGAACTAGACGGGTTCCAAAAACATTGATTTTGTGACGCCCATGATTGAGTTCCGGCAAATCTTGCAGAAAGTCCATGTCCATCGATGGACACTAAAAGGCAGATGACTATATCAAAACAGATGTTGGTGATTTTAGTAGACAAAGAAGAAAAATGGAAACATAATTATGACAATAATCAGACAATTTACAACCGAATATAAACATTTATTTGGGTTTTACGCAAGCCATTATTATACACTTGGTCATATTTATGTGTAACCTATTAATATCTCCCATCTCTCTCTCTCTCTCTCTCTCTCTCTCTCTCTCTCTCTCTCTCTCTCTCTCTCTCTCTCTCTCTCTGTTAGCTTCTTTTTTCATTATCTCTACTATATCTCTATCACTTATTTCGTGCCTCTTTTCTATCTTAACCGTCTCCCTTCCTCACTTTCCTTTTCCCTCGGACTTTCCTTATAATCTGTTTCTTTTTTCTCCCACTCTGTTTCCCTTCATCTTCTTTTCAATCCTCTCTATCTTTTGTCTCTTTTAATAAATATTTCAGGCTTTTCTTTCATTTCTCTCTCTTTAGGCATACTAATATCCAACTTGGACTTTTTGCTCGCAATAACAAGAAGAATAACTAACCGTCACCAAATTCAGGGGAGTAAACTCGTCACTGTTGGTCAGTCACGTCACAATATATAAATCTAACCCACCCCTTCCAAGACTTGAAATCACGACGACCAGGTTATTTGTAGGCAGCCATCTAACCAAATGAGCCAAACTGACAAGACATACATTTACGAATTCATTCATTATATATACAATTCAAAAGATCCAGTACTAATCTTCAATGGGATTGAAGTAGGAGTAGAGTCTGATATGCAGCAACCAGGCTTGTCTCTCTGACCTCTCGTTTTCTGACCTCTCTTCATGGTACTCTTTGTGTTGTCTTTTATTTTCGTATCGCCCTGCTCATTTGGTACTGGACTTCGACCTCAAGCAGCCTGGATATTGGGCAGGAATGATAAACGTTCTTATGATTTAGACTGTACTTATTCAGATACACACTCATTAAGACACATACACATACACGCACGCATACACATATCCACACGAATACAAACATTCACACATAGAGCGAAAGAGACCGAGAGACAGAGAGAGGCGGAGCGAGAAACAGAGAGATAGATAAAGAGTAAAAGCGTAGAAAGATGTCGTCTTAACGAAGAGGTAAGTTTAGTAAATGGTGCGGGTTTGAGTCTTGGTGTGATGAATGAGAAATCGATCGCTGATTACTGAACGCCGCCAGATCGATAATCATCGAATCACTGAACAGGCAAGCAGAGTGAGGATGTTTGTAAAAGGTGGCTGGGTGGGCTGTGACGATATTTGGTCAATCATCGTATGGGAGGGGCTAGGCGGAAAAGTTTGCTGGACAATCGAGTGGACACTAGCAAGTCCATGTATACGTCATTAAGCACGAATGTATGTTGATATAAGACGGTGAATGGGGTTTTTCTATATCTGTGACCCATGGTCTAGAAAAACAGACACGTAAGATGTTATAGCACTTTTATAGAGTTCCTGATAATATATAAATTGTTTGGTAAGTATGTTCTTATGAATGCGCTTGAATGCCCAGGATATAATGTTGATTTTCACTTCTAGACTTTTATATCCTAAACGAACTGTGCTACTAACTACAATTTGTGTGTTAAATACTGTTTTATGGAGAAGTTCTTTATTCGAAAGTTGCAATAATTTTCTGATTCTCTACTTTCTACCGATTGCATTCTATACACCTATCAGTTTATACCTGTAAAATAAAACATAGATATATTCAATATCATTGAGATAAATTTCTAGTAAAAAAAAAGCTTGTTTAAGTAGAAATTTCATTGTTATAAATCGTGGGTGGGAGATTTTTTTATCCGTAAAATTGTTGCCTTTTAATGGAAGAGTCCATTGTTGCAGATGGAGAAATAAAAAAATGTTCATTATATAAGTAGATAGACAAAATATACTATGAGAAAAAGTCATTTGGGTGATTTTTTCCAGAGATCAAACTTGGAGAAAAAATCAAACAAAACTGGAGGGAGAGCGAGAAAGCATTTGATTTTTGCTCATTATTTGCTTCTTTTTATTTCCTTTTTCTCAATATTTCTCTTCTTTATCTCTGACTCCTTTCAACCGTCTATCATGTTTAGGTATCTTTTTCTTTTTCATTCCTTTCCTCTATATTTATTTCATTATTGCTCTCTTTCTTTCCTTTTTTTTTCTATTCTTGCTTATTTTTAAACTTAGAACCAAGCACAGGAACGTGTTTGCACATACACATAAAGACGGACACAAAACATGCACATGCACACACAAATGTACATATATACATATATATTTGTGTGTGTGTGTGTGCGAGGGTGTGTGTAAATATGATTGTACATAGTTCTACAGAAGCAATACATGGCCCTCATTTTGAGAGGATAAATACATAAGTTGACATACGTGTTTGTTTACTCTCACATTTGAAAATCTGAGGATGTAGATTTTATTGACTGTCTTTCACACTTGTGAACACAAAAAAGATATCTGCATATGGAACATCCATAGACATACACACACACACACACATACATATATATATATATATATAACTTTAACTTTACACACACACACATATATATATACATATATATATATATACATATATATATATATATATATATATAGAGAGAGAGAGAGAGAGAGAGAAAGAAAGAAAGACAGAGAGTGAGAGAGAGAAAGAGAAATAAAAACAGAAATCGAAGGTGGCAGGGGGTTATGCATACAGAAGAAAATTAGTTTGCTCCTCTGCTCGTGGCATTGTGTATAGTAATACTTGCTCTAACATATATATATATATATATATATATATATATATATATATATATATATATATATATATATATATATATTGAAGTGCACTGACAGTATAATATATTTACTCATGCAACCGTGCATATGTACTTTACTTCCCACCCATACCTACCCGATTGACTTTGATTTGAGATTTGCTCTTTACTGCTGCCTTCGTTCAGCCGATAATCAGAAGGAGTCCTACGTGACACGGGGCCATTTTTGTGAATTGAGTTCGATCAACCTGGGAAAAATCATTGCAGAAGGCACCAGCCCGGGCAAACTGACTTTTACCAATGGGAGAAAAATTTTCTATTTGACCACAGTACACAATCAGCTTTTCTAATGAAGTTCAGCTGAAAGGATCTTGATTGCATCACGCTGACCATGCGTGGATGGAGGAGGAGGCACACCGACCTTTAGAGAATGAAGTCAGGATAATAGGCATTAGGAAGAATGAGAAGTCTGATGGAATGTACTCACACACTATGCTCAGATAACTCAATCAGCAGACCGGGAATCGACAATTATAGCTTGTGGGAATCGGTGATCAGGAACTAAGGGACGATGTACTGGGTATTTCGACGGCTTGACTCGAAAGACGAGAGCACGTGAAAGCCCGGCGGGAGGTCACGAGATTGGTGCAGAGGCCAGAAGGAGACAGTCCCAAGAACATTGAGACTTCAAACCAGACACGACGTGTGTGAAATGGAGCCCACATACTCTATCAGAACAAGATTCAACAACCTTCCTATTCCAGAGCAGAACAGACAGTAGAGGAACGCCGGAGAGCACACAACAGTAACATTTTATATTTATTTCCATTAATATTCGGACCATCCTCATCTTTGTTGTTTTTCATACAACGTTTCGGCCGTTGCACTCTACGGCCTTCGTCAGGTATCATCTGGGAGATTTTTGGGAAGTAACGAACCGAACCCTTTATTTATCCGACGGGGGGATAATGAACTGTGAATCATGAATTGATTTCATTGACCTTCAGTATATCTCGGTGGATAAGATGACACTTTGATCATCAAAAAAAAATACCTCAAAAGTCGGATTGACTTATAGATCAGATACAAAAGCTGTGAATTAACAGTGCGCCAAAACCATGGAATTGAAATTGAAACCGTCTCGTCTTATTTTTACCTTATCCATCGAAATATACGGTAATTTTATTGGAAATAATAATAATACCTCATCTCAAAAATTCCGAGATATAGTAACATTTTGAAAAAAAAAACCAACAACAACGAGGAAATTAGTCTGAACAAATCCCAAACGATGATAATATCAGGTTTCTCTAAGAATTTGGCATCTCTTCTAAGCTATAGAAGAAAGCATCAAGACAAAAGAGATTATTGATAAAACTGTAGAGACAATTACAAAGACAATAGTTTTCATTCTTCGGGAACGTCATCTTTGATAAGATTTTCTCTGCTTTCAGATGGGCATCAATGTCTTATAAATTTCACACCGAAAGGAGACAAAGAAACTTCCTACAAGCAACAAGGAAGTTTGGAGTGATATAATAGTGTCGGGCTCTTTTGCTAAAGTACCGGGTCATTAATTCTCTGCAATGAAAGTGCCATCTTCCAGTTACTGAAAGAAATAAATTTTAAAGTAGCATATCCCATTCTAGCAATAAATCAAATGATAATACCGTTGTACATTCTGCTAAATCAATCAAAACATCTTACAAGGTTATTGAATTATGACTGTTTTGGCTTGGACTCTTTCCAGACCTCAACATCTAAATAGAATTCATGGAAAAGTTCAAGAACTTCCAGATACAAATATTCACTGACAGCTACAGCTGAGCTAACTTGAAGTCTAAACCATGAAGAAACTTCCTGATACTATGATTAACATAATCGAAAAAATCGATTGATGCAAATAGAAAAAGCATTAACAAATGTTGGCAGTGAACATAACTTTTTTTATTAATAATAACGTATGATGACTGATTCTATTAGAACAAGAATGTTCATTCTTATAACTGCAAACTTCTGCAGGTATTCTGATTTTTTGTAAGATATTTTCAGATCAGGTGTGTATATCATATTTTTTTAATTATTCTTGATAGTAAACCCAAAACTCTCCAACACAAATGTTTGAATTATATTTGCATCCAATGAATTCAGCTTTACGTCTTTTTGTACGTAAAGGAAAATTTAACATTTTTTTCATAACTATAAAGTCTTCAACTTCATTATTTTTAATCACTCGTCTTCAGTAAAACGGGAGCAGCTGCCGAAATGAACTTCATCGTGTATTTCACTGCACGATCCGAAGTAACGATTTTTTTTTGCAATGCGCAGGCACTTGCATGTATATCAGTATGTTCATGTCGACAGATCGAAATCACCTCCTGTGTTAGTCTTGTCTTTTGAAGAACCATAATATTATAGATTACATATCCATCTCCTCTCATCTGTTTGGAAGGAAAATGGGCCTGTCTACTTATTGATGTTACTGATGTTGGTACTATTTTTTTTTGTTGTTTTTTTTTTGTTGTTGAAAAAATAACGTAAAATTGGCGCCTCTTCAAGGATGTAAAAACAGTCTCTCTACCACTCTATTCTCATCAATCCTAGCGTGTGAAACAAACTTGACAATTGTCTGCGGGTTCAACTTTTCTGTGTTGTGACGCTTGCTTTCTCGTCTACTGAGTCTTCTGTCTGTTCTCAACAATGCTTGTAAAAAGCCTTTGAAGATCTCTAATTTAAATAACATATATATGCATATATATATATATATACATATATATATATATATATATATATATATATATATGTATGTATGTATATATATGTATATATATATATATGTATGTATATATATATATATATATATATATATATATATATCTTCGTATATGTTTTTTTAAATATTACTGCACATACACATAATGTGTCCGTATGTGTGTGCGTGTGTGTGTGGTTGTATGTGCTTGAATAATTTCCTTTGTGTTTCGTCTTTTATCAAATAGAATATAATGATTCAATTGTCCATCTTTTTCCTTAACACCAGAAGTAAATAATTTGGTATCAGTTTTGATTTTTTTTTTTTTTTTGCTTTTGAATGGAAAATCTATACATATATGACGTATAGGAGAAAAAAAACAACATATCTTTAAGTGAGTTCCATAAAAAGTTTTTGCAAAAAAGAAAAAAATGGAAAAAAAATTGTTATGAAATCGATGCAGGCATCAAAATTATGAACAGTACGTGACTTACAGAGAGAAAGTTAGCTGCTCCGTCTTTGGTCGAAATCAAACTTTTGAAATACAAGCGTACACACTTCCATCCACCAACCTATTCACCTGCTACCCTATTGTTCGCAGGTTTGATTCCTGCGGCAGTCTCGTTTTCTATCATTTTCAATCTATTTAAGTTGTCTAGGCCAAATGATACATTCATTGTGCAATAACGGATGATCCTTTCAAAGAGTGATTCCAAATAATATTAATATATTAATAATTATTTCTATCGGATCTCATAACCATTTCTTGATGATACACACACATATATGTTTGTGTGTGCTTAAATGTGCCCATTGCTGCACTATCGTGAGGATGTGTTTAGAGTCACAGACAGCATTAGTGTCCTGATTCTCCATCAAAGGGACGATAGAACCCTTAAGCTAGCTCGGGCATCTAAAAACTACGAAATTCTTTCGTCCTGTTGTTACATTACAGGTGAACCATACGATCAGAACAACCCCCCCCCCAAAAAAAAAGGTGACAGCTTGCATCTGCCAGGAAACGGACTCTCCTCTCAAACCTACGACATTTGAGTCCTGTTTGTATCTGTGCTATCTGAGGATATAATGGGATGCAAACCTTCTGCTTGAAAGTTTGGATTGGCTGAAGGCAGACCGGCTCCACCTTAAAGATCCATTGCTGAGACTGGAGGGGTATTCGGCACAAAAGCTCCACCGTCTATGGACCCATTGCCGAGGAAAACCACCCGAACAACCTTAGCTCCCAATGCCAAGCCATTCATTTATTCAAACACACACATACATACATATATATATATATACATATATATATATATACATATATATATATATATATATATATATATATATATATATATATGTATGTATATATATATATATATATATATATATATATATATATATATATATATACATATACATATATATATATACATATATATATATATATGTATGTATATATATATATATACATATACATATATATATATATATATATATATATATATATATATATATATATATATATATATATACTTTGGAACACACGCATGCATACTTATACGCATCTCTCTCGTGGCCATGCTATCGGTAACAGTTTGGATTCTTGCAACAGCCCTATCATCTATAAGTGTTTATTCTATTTAAGTTGTCTTGGCCGAACGATACATTCACTTTATGGTAACAAAAAAATCATAAATACATAGTTCCAACTAAAGATGATAATAATCATGAATATAGAGTTTTAACTTGCTTCATTCAAACATATCACTTTCCGTTGTATTTTGACAGCTGTCATATTTTTAATTGTCACTTTCGGTGCGTTTTTATCCGTTGATTCCAACATGGAAATAATATTTACGGCATGTCATGCTTTGTTATTTCCTGAAAAGTAGAAACGAATTGTGAAAAAAATACAGCTCAATCACATGAAACAGATATGTGCAGTTTATGGGAAATTTGGTACTATAAATGATTAAATGTGTCAAAAGTTGTTTGCAATGTTCGTACTGGATATTTCTCCCTGAATGACTATCTACGGTTGATGATGACTAAATATATATTTGGCTCCACGGTTGTTAATGATCAAATCAAGATTTTGCCCTACAGTTGATAATAATCAAAATAAGATTTTGCCCCACGGTTGATAATGATCGAATCAAGATTTTGCCCCACGGTTGATAATGATCGAATCAAGATTTTGCCCCACGGTTGATAATGATCGAATCAAGATTTTGCCCATGGTTGATTATGATCAAATCAAGATTTTGCCCCACGGTTGATAATGATCAAATCAAGATTTTCCCCTACAGTTGATAATAATCAAATCAAGATTTTGCCCCACGGTACCCCACAGTTGATAATGATCTAATCAAGATTTTGCCCCACAGTTGATAATGATCAAATCAAGATTTTATCCCACGGTAGATAATGATCAAATCTAGATTTCATTAGAGAATAATTAACGTCATAGGAAGCCAATGATAACCAACATGCTCAAAATATCAAGCTCAAGAAATGAAAATCATTTGCACCATCTTGCATTGATGTGTGACTTAAACGTTAATTAACCGATGGAACCCACTTGGATTCCCATATGCGATCTGTAAATCCTATTTTTGGATCATTATTTTTAATTGAATGTCAGTTAGTTGAATATGGAGCCCGTAAAAAGAAAATTCAATTGGTTTGTTTTTCATCGTTGTAAAAGGATACTGAAATTTCAAGTTATACCTTATTTACAAGCCGTTGGTGACTTGGTTTAATGAACTGTGAATCATGAATTGATTTCATTGACCTTCAGTATATCTCGGTGGATAAGACGACACTTGGATCATCAGAAAAAATACCTCAAAAGTTGGATCGACTTATAGACCAGATACAAAAGCTGTGAATTAACAGTGCGCCAAAACCATGGAATCGAAATTGAAACCGTCTCGTCTTATTTTTACCTTATCCATCGAAACACACGGTAATTTAATCTGTTTATGATTTTATATCTGTGATTACAAACATATCTATCACTAATCAACGATAGTCCAGTGATTTGGCCATTACTCGCCTAACCACTCTTCACCCTCCTCTCTCTCTCTCTCTCAAATTTTTCTCTACTGTCTCTTTCTCTCTCAACTTACTGTCGCAATCTTTTACCCCCCGAATTCTGTAGTCTTGTAGTGAATGTACTTCTCGATCACCGCCTACTGACGTCATTTTCTTTCCGCAACTGAACGTAGACGCCCTCGTTTGAGAGTTTGCCATCAGACGTCACATAACAATCAGCGACAATAATTTCTTAGTCATCCAGTCATCCAACAGGCCTCGGTTCCGCCTCCTTTCCCGCCATGTTCCCTCTCCGTCAGCCTCGTTTTCATCTATTATTCAACTTGCCATTCATTCAGGAATTGATTCGTTTTCCTCATTATTTCCGTGTTCTGTTTCGTTTTCCTATTTTGCTTTTTACAACTGCGCGTGTGTATGCCAACCATTATCGCAATGAAATACCCTGTAAGTTTACATGCGTTTCTTTGAAAAAAAAAAAACATCGGCGTATTTTATCCTGATTTCATTCTTTATTCTTTCAGAAATATTCAAGTGTAAAAAGAAATGTACAGAAAGTAAATATCGACTCGGTTCTGCAACCTCTTCCCCTGATACTATGTCACCTGCAGTTTATGAACGTAGATGCATATGCATGCCTGCGTGCATATGCAAATGCATGTGCTGAGGAGAAATTTGAATGCATGCAAATGGAAGATCAATCATTTTTCACTGAATTGCACACAAAAATAAACGTACGCAAGTCTATGTAGTCACGAACGCACACACAAGCACACACACACACACACACATATATATATATATATATATATATATATATATATATATATATATATATATATATATATAGAAAGTACATACATCTGTGAACACACGTTCAAATATTTTGCCGACGAAGTTCTTATGTAAAACGTTTTCAAATTCCTCAGTCAAGAATGTCACAATTGGATCACGATTAGAATATGAATCGAGTTTAGACAGTGATATCAGATTAGGGATTCAAAACTGGGCCGCTTGTAAAAACTGGGGTTCGGTAAGATACACTCGCATGTGTGCACACACATACATGGAAACGTATATGCAGATGTGTATCGGTGTGTGTGTACCTGAATGCGATATCCCAATATTTGATTGATTTAATCCTGAAGAAATACTTGAATTTATCCACTGAGTATACTCATAGATGTATGAGGGTACTTCAAAAAGATCTGAGCCCCCCCCCCTAAAAATGTCGCTGGGGAGAGTTTGTTCTTGTATGATTCAATGCCCAGGCCCAACGGTGTTCAATTATCGCTATCCCTTCACGAAAGGTCACAGTTTGCTCTTCCGAAAACCCTTCAATTGAGCAGCATAGACCACTTCATCATTCCGAAAATGGGGACTGAGCAAGTGGGGTTTAAGTTTTTGGAAACAGGTAAGAGAGAGACAGATCCACGTCAAGGTGCGTGGGGGAACAGTTCAAAACCACGGTTGGTCGTCTCTGCCACTTCAACTTGTGCTGTGCAGACGAGCGTTTCGTCTTGGAGCAACAGCATACAAGCTCAATGATTTCTTCTGCTTTTTTTTTTATTGCTTCTTCCAATTGTTGAAATTCTGATGCAGAATAAGTCCCACGAATGGTTTGACTCTTTTGTAAGTAGTCAATCATGAGTATTCCTTCAGAATCCTAAAACACAGAAGGTATCAGCTTACCGACAGATGCCACTTGCTTGAACATATTGGAAAGTTGGGACCCGGTGGGTTTCAAATGTTTTATTTGATTCTTCGATTCGGGTCAAAGTTATGTACCAACGTCTCATCTTGGTTAAACTTTCTTGGAGGGAAATTGACCTTTCCAGTCTGAAAACGAGCCAAAAGCGTCTTCCAACTTTCCAGTAAATTTAGCCTTTGCTCTGGTGTGAGTATTCGGGGCATTCACCATGCAGACAGGTTTCTCACACCCAAGATGTCTGTCAAAACAGCGTGAACCTTTCCAATACTAATGCCCTCAGTGTCTCTGCTATGCGTTGGACGGTCAAATATCTATTATTCATGACCATGCCATGAATGGCCTCCTCTTGATCGTCCGTGGTCGATGAATTTGATCACTTCAAACGTGGGTCATCTTCAGCGCTCTAATTGCCACGCTTGAAATCAGCAACCGATTTTTCTCTTGTTATATAGCAAAGGGAGTCCACTGTGCTGGACTTGTCTTTATGAATTTGATTTGATTTATTTATTCATTTATTTGCAGATACTTGATCGTAATTTACACTTCTTTCTCGTCCATTTTTTCGTTTTCCTCTCACTAACTGACTTCCAGAGAGCGCTATCTCAAAGAAATAAAAAGCAATCTAGGTTTCTTTTGTAGGGTTATATAAGACTTCCTGGTATAGAGTCGTGCTCAAAAGATTAGGTTAAACTTTTTCTTCTGAGTAGGGGCCGAAACATTTTTGAACACCCATCTTCATTTATATATATATATATGTCTTGGCCAAGAAACCTATTAGGACAAATCGATTACACGTCGATGGTATCTCACAATGCCACAAGACATTGACAGTTGTAAATGTTTCATTTTGCTGCTTCAGATATGCGTGCAACATCCTCCCAAGGGTAGTCACAACTCAGTTCTAGAGATTTGTAATATATTTCTCTTCAGCTGAGTTATTCACTCCAAGAATCCTCACACATTTCGATACAGAAGTAATCTGGAAATCGCAAAACCTTTACCCGACGGGATACATACAGTTGAGTGGGAAAAAAACTTCTTATTGGAAGTTGGTAATGACTTTATTATTTTTTAGGTTGATTGTAGTCAAACAAAGTTTTTTCTTTCGACCATAAAATAGAAATACAACACATATTTGGGTGTATTCCACCAATGGGCTCGATAGAGTTTTGCAGGGAACCTGGAGGTATGTTGGCCACAACACGTCGAATTCGCTTCTACAGTAGATCAAAAGTTTGTGTTCCTATGCAGTACACCTCTTTGATTGCCCAGCCCCAACAGGAAGAAGTCACAAAGCGTAAGGCCAGGGCTAATTTCTAAAAGGTAGGTAAATCTCGTATATCACTGTACCAGTCATGTTTTTACCACAAGCATTTCAGATTTTCGTATTTTTCCAATTTTTTTCCTTATAATCATTGGACGATCACCTTAAGAACTGTAAAACTCTTTCATATGAATTTTCTGTCTATTTAGCTGACTAGCGAACTAAATCTTGTCGTTGTTGTTTAAAGAATTTTCAGTTTCTGGCTCTTAATATATAGCTGAGAGACGGAAGCGTCACAACGAGGGATAATGTTTAGCGAGGTAAGTCATAACGATTGTGTTGTGAGTTCGTTCTTCACTCTCTCCTTCACGTTTGTGGCCTCATGGCAAACCAAGCTAAGCTGGGTAGATACCAGTAGTAGTCGGACAGCTCTCCTGAGAACTTACTCACTTATCACGCGTACACAAATGTACACTCACATGCATGCGAACGAGATGCAAATTTTGCTATCAATCAACTGATACAACAATCAAATCACTCTGTCATTTGTTAATCTGCTCACGAATAAACGTATGCTTCTATCAACTCACTTATCGATTCAAGTCTTTATATCCAAATATATTCGTAGCTGTTTTCCCCGTTGAAAACAACATTTCAATTTTGGCGACTTGACTTCATTTCCTTTGAAACTTCCGTTTGACATCGTTATTATTTCAAATTCAATGAAGTTTCAAATGTTTTTTTTTTGTTATTTTTTAAAATATTTTTAGGGGATTATACTTGCTATTTATCTATCCATCTATTTATTTGTCGATTTATATATATATATATATATATATATATATATATATATATATATATATATATATATATATATATATATATCTGTCTATCTATCTATCTATCTATCTATCCTTCTAGGTCTGTTCATACCTACGTATTTCACACCGTTGATATACATCTCAATTCGTCAATATCAAATGATATCCCTCTCTTCTAGTATATTTATCTATGTATAATTTCATTATGTTTTCGGCCTTGATGATGAATCAATATATCTATCTCACTCTCTTTATATCTATCTATCCATCTATCTATCTACCCCAATCTGTTCATATCTATGCATTTCACTCTATTCATATCTATCTCACTGTGTCCATATCGGATTATCTCCCTTTTTTAGTCCATTCATCTATCTATGTATCCATTGATCTATGTAATATTTCAATATGTTTTATGGTTTAATTATGAACCAATGTATCTATCTCATCTTCATTTTATCTTTCTATCTTATTCAAATCATATTTATCTATCTATCTAATCCGGTCATTTCTTATCTATGCCATTATTTTCAATGTAGCTGTTTAGAATCGTAGATATATATATATATATATATATATATATATATATATATATATATATATATATATATATATATATATATATATATATATATAGTTATCCAACTATGTCAAGTTCTCGATATGCACCCATCTGTTTCACTCAGTCATTTGTGAGCGTACACAGTATTTACGTATTTAACCCTACCCCAGTAAAAAGGTAAAGATGTACAGAAAAGAGAGGAGGAAAGAGAAGAAAACCGACTTGATAATTCTATTAGAATAATGAGGTTTGTGAATCGTTCCCATCATGCAACAGCAAGCGGCTGTGTTTTTCATACTGCTGTCAAACTACGCCTTCTTTTCCGAAAGTCGATAGAACTTGTATTTATTTATTTATCCCCTCATTTATATTTAGCTAACCTTGCATTGTCAAATTGGTTTACGCTAGCTTTTACAAGTATTGTGTCGGCCAAGAACTGTGATTTGTGTATGACGTCAATGGCCACGAGGTACTTGGAAAAGGGTGACACGTTAGGTGCAGGCGGCTTATGAGAAAAGAGAGAGAATAAATAAATTAAACCCTCCCAAAAAACTGACTTCGTATTGGGATTTTCGTTTTACGTCTAAGCAAATCTAATGACGATTCCTTTCATGTAAATGAACACCCTTGGGGACAATCGGTGTTCCGAAACAGTTGTTATAGTTATGCTCCAGTACTGCATGTGTGTGTATATGAGTGTGTGTGTATGTGTGTAATGTTTTCAAATAACTTTCTACTAATTTTAGTTTGTTATCGATATCTACTAGTTCAACGCAAATATGAACAAGAGAAAAACGCTTGTTTTGAACTGAATGGCCGTCCTGAAAATCAGCATTCGAAATGTCAACTTTTACTAAGGGGGTAGAACACCGACCTTTGGTGCCAAAAGGAAAAAATGTATATAAGGTAAAAGCACAAAGAGTATAATCATAAGCCTTTTAGGCTCCCTCATGGAACATTAACCTCCCTCAAAAATCGCAAGACCGCTCTATTATAGGCGTCATGGAGTCCATACTTTCTGAACTTGTCTAGTTCGACCATGCGTCATATTCCCTGCCCCCTACTGTTTGGCATTTGATTTCTGGACATTCATGCTGTGAGTCGTGATATCTAGTGCATTTTCAGTTCGAAAAAGAGATAAGACATAATAATGCCATCCCACCAAAATTCTTCACAGAGAGCTCAGTGATGATCTTCCAAAATCTACACTAGGAAAATAAATGGATCAATATGGACAGTAAATGCTTAAATAACTTTACACTTGCCAACAACGTCGTCCTTTTTGCTGAAAACCCAATGATGCGAGACAAACAGAATGAAGAAAGCAAGGACGTTGGTCTTCACATGAAGTTCAGTAAAACAAATGTTATGTACATAAAAATCAATAGATTTGACTAATATTACAGAAGTTTTGGCCTAATTTTGCAAATTCAATCCAGGAATTTTCAATGATTGAAAATGATTCAAGTAAGGATTGAACAACTTCGGTTGATGCTAAAAAAATCCCAGCTTTTGATGAGAAAAAACTTCTATGCATAAAAATTCGTTGCATAGTTCCTTAGTTATCAAGCTATTTTTCCCGGATTTTCATGACCTTGGGCAAATTTTCAGCTAAATTGATCATTCTACAATTTTTTGACAAGAACTAAAAGTTATCATTATTATCATTATTATCACTATTATTATTATCACTTTCATTTTATTTATTTATTCATTTTTTAATAGTGGTATCATTAGTCCGTCATTAAAATATTTCCTGGGTTTTCCATCAGCTCACATCACCTTCTAGCTAAAATATGTATTACACCATAGAAAAACAATTCAAGTTTTGATTCATTGAATACCTCCATTTATTTTCATGTTTGTATTTATTATCCAATATCTTCGACATTCTGACATCAGTGAAATAGACAAAAAGTATTGTCTTCCATTTTCCTGGATAAATTAGGATTTCCCTTTTTTTTTTTTCGGATCATCGTAGGAGTGCAGAAAGGTAGATTGATCGAAAAGTCGTGTTAGAATCAAAACCACGAAGAAGTTCAATCATCGGAACAAAATTTGGAATTTAAACAATGTGCCATTGCACTTTGTTGGAATAGTTGTGCATTTCTATAAGGTGTTCAGGTGTCAGTGTTCGAGCCCAAATTCAAGCTAGTGTTTCAAATACAGAATCTTTAGATTGGCTCTAACCCAATCTTCGTACCCCCATTCAAACCTGTGACTGCTTCAGCTTTGTTTTTTCCATTCATCCATCAAAACTTTTAACGTTGGTTTTTACAGCCTTTATGCTGGTTTGGTTCACAGTCTATGTATATAAATCGTGTGAAAGACCCATCATTGGAGCTAAAGGGCTGATCATTCACACATGCACTCTTTGTTATGTGTAAATTTTTCTAGAATATCCCCAATATAGCTTTAGCAGATGATCTATTTGCAATGTAAGTTTATGCTAGATTAATCAATTAAATTGCATCCAGTAATAATCACTCTTTTTGTCTTTTTTTTAAATTTTGAATTTTTAGGGATCACTGCAGAACAATTCGTGAGAGAAATCACTAATCCTCCCGTAATTGATCACCTCCAATACGTCATGCAGCCAAGAGATGTTGGTCACATGACAGTTTCCACTGACTGACTAACTGGACCTGTTTCCTCCTTTATTTATTTCTAGCAGCTACTTTCATATACTGTCATTAAACAAATATCATATTTTCAGCCTTTGACCAAAACATCAGGAACAACATCAATCAAGATCTTCCCACCGATCATTCCTGCGCATGCGTATTCTCTCTCTCTCATTCCCCCCTCTCTCTCACACCCCCTCTATCTCTCTCTCTCTCTATCTCACTCTCTGTTTTATTAAAGTGACGTCCATTGTTATCATCTGATATAATGACGACAATAACAATACCATCAAAGAAAAACAGATAGAAATATAACCCAGCTTATCACTGGCCTTCACTCGTTGATTCCAAATCTCCTGTTCCCCCCATCCCTTGTATCAACAGTGTTCATCGAAGGATATCTGATGTTGTTAACCTATTCTGTCAGAATCTGGCAGCTTTTGTTTCCACCTTGAGCCTTTGTACTTGACTTTACGCGTCAAATCTGGCATCAGCTATGGCAACCAAAAGCAGGTTTTATCCCAATAACTAAAACCACAGGATTGGATTCAAATATCGCTCCTTTCACAAGTATTCCTTATTCATTGTTTTTGTGTATGTTTCAACTGGATATACAACTTTCAAAACTTATAAGGAACTTATGATCAACATTGTTCGATATTAAGGGAGAGGAGTATGCGTGTCTCTACATTTTCGACGAATTCCCCCCAACCCAAATATATATATATATATATATATATATATATATATATATATATATATATATATATATATATATATGTATATATATATGTATATATGTATATATATATATATATATATATATACATATATATATATATATATATATATGTATATATATATATGTATATATATATATATATGTATATATATATATATATATACATATATATATATATATGTATATATATATATATATATATATACATATCTGTATGTCCATATATATATGTGTATATATGTGTGTGTATATATATATGTATATAAATATGCTTATATAGAAAGATATATAGGCTTATGTACGAATGCATATACATGGATATTTCAATTACAGATATATACTGACATTTTGATTATGACATCCCCGGCAGATTGCGACTAAATTATACTCCTGTGTCACTCTCTCCCCTGATGTCTCCTGTCACTCTATCTTTTTCCCTATATATATATATATATATATATATATATATATATATATATATATATATATATATATATATATATATATATATGGGCTCTACTTTAGACTAACTTAATGTTGAATGTATATAGTACTTTATGAAATAGACCAATCAAACATTGGATATCATATTATATCTTTATATTGTATTCCTCATCTGTGTCATATATATATATATATATATATATATATATATATACATTGATTATGTGCTTAAGCAGCATCTTTCCTTTCAAACACGTATCATTGAAAAGAGTAGACATTTTTGTCTGTTCTTTTTTCTAGTAAGTTTCCGAGTGATGTTTTTTCAGCATTGGTTCGAATGATTATAAAAACTTTCCGAAATTTACGTTGTATGATATTTTTCTTTATTTCTGCAAGTTATTGACTACCACTGGACTTCTTCAAGATTGCTTCTAACGTCGCTGTGTTTGTATTAACTGTTTGAATTCTCAAAGCATCAACGTTTTCTCGTTTTCGTTACGCCTTCCCTGTTAATATCGAGCTGTTGTTCTGTTTGAGTCTGTTGATGAAGGTTAAGCTATTGTTTCTCAGTCATTTTGAGATGCAGGCGCCTCTCTCAAATGAAATTTTATGGTTGCTTTATCTTAATTAGAATTGATTCTAATATTTGAAGTTTTAATGTTGGAAGAGTTTAATTGGATGTTTGTGTTTTAAACGAGTATTTTGCAGATGTTTGAGGAGGGCTCATGGTGTTTAGTTTCGAACGTTGACGGATGGATAGGTGGCATGTTGGTCTTCAAAATATATCTATACTTTTGTAACCAAATGCACTTTAACTACCAAACAAACGAACAAGTAATAAAAATATAATCTGTCTATCCATATATACCACGGATAAATATCTGAAAACAGCAATTTACGATGAGAAAATATAAACTCACTGAAAACAAAAGATCTGAGGTCACACTTATATTATAAAAGGAATCCAAATATCAGAAAGAATGTCAATTAAAACGACTTCGAAAAAAAAAATCTCATGAAACGAGATAATGTTGACAAATAAAATCGAAAAATTGAGACAAACACGGCCTCGTTAAAACTAACCTTGGAAAAAACAGTGATTTTCAAAAATACATTAATATATTAAGATAAGAACCAAATATATATATATATAAATATGTATATATATATATATATATATATATATATATATATATATATATATATATATATATATATATATATATATATATATATATATATATATTATTATAAATTATTCAAGCACATACAACCACACACACACGCACACACATACGGACACATTATGTGTATGTGCAGTAATATTTAAAAAAACATATACGAAGATATATATATATATATATATATATATATATATATATATATATATATATATATATATATATATATATATATATATATATATATATATATATATA
>OY735214.1:32408235-32475735 GCA_963457665.1 Thysanoteuthis rhombus
TATTTTTAAGATAATTTTAGATAAAAGGTCTATTTTGGGGATAATTTTCAGATAATTAGTTCTGGTGTACGCCTTGGCTATGGTGATTAACTATGCGAAGTACGAATATTTACATCATAATTTGTGTTCAGCAATGCCAATATTGTATATTAGTCTTAAACTACGTATTACGGTTGACTGATTGCACAAAAAATTACGTTGAAACCTTTAGCATCAATCTAATAGATTGATAGATAGATAGATTGATAGATAGAAAGAAAGAAAGAAAGAAAGAAAGAAAGGAAGGAAGGATGATAAAAAGAAAGAAAGAAATGGACAAGTATTGAAATATGGACAAAAAGAAATATCACCCTCGCTTCGGCAGGGTTAGACTCTACTCCCTATTTTATCCCGACTGGAGACAATTACTGCATTTATTGAACAAATGTGTCCAATTCAGTTGGTAAGACAGCCGCCTCCAATCACATGGTTGTGATTTCAAATCACGATGAAGGGCATTTTTGTTCAATATGCAGGTTTAGTTAAACGGGGTGTGATAGATAAACAGTGAAATGTTTATTCCCTTGAATTTGGTGAAGATTGTTCTTATCACTTGAGAGATCGAAGTCAACTCTAACCTGGACTCGATTTTGACGATTAAAAGAGAGAAACAAACCGACTGACATACCGAAAGAGGTCTGGGGATACTTGAGGATCAGTACACTGCAAAACTTGACGGAACCCATTTATACATTTTTATATCACGTCGGGTTTCCCCGGCTAAACAAATTTCATATCCTGTCAATAGACTTTTTTTATTCTGACAAACGTCACAACAAACCTTCAGGCTTAATTGTGTCTCCGCTTTACTCACGAATTCTTTACTATTGTCACAAGCGATTGATATTGTTTCCTGTAAAGCTATCACATTGAAAACAGTTTGAGAAAAAAAACTGTCTGGTTAGTGAGTCGATAGAAACAGTCGCGTTACCGAAGTCTTCTTGCTCCATTGCGTGTTTGGGGTGACCAATTAAAAATTGGGAGAAAGGCTGATCAATAGATTAGTCTCTTTTCTCTTCTTTTGTTGGGCAGTGATCACTAAAAAAGTCAGAATATTTAAAGAGTTCAATTTAACATAGACCTACATCGCCCTGGACCACATATAGGCAACCATAGGTCCGCAGGACAGATTTGGCCCACGGCAAAAACTTTTACGCCCAACTGATAATCTAGACATTTATCTAAAATCTTATATGATATTCTGAGAAAGTCAATCTTAGAAATTTTATTGTAAAATTACTACTGCCTTTGCCTTTCAGGTCAATAGTATAATAATTTTAATTCATGTTCGTCTAAAACAGAAATTAAGTGCTCTTTTTGTTATTTGATCGATATTTTTAAGTGAATTAGCGACCCAAATGAAGATGAAAAATATTTAATGTGGCTAGCTAGGTCAAAAATGTTTTCTAGCCTGTCCTAGACTTTATTTAGCCCAGTGACCTCGCGATTGTATAGTGGCTATCGTGCATATGTTGTAGCCTATTGCTACCCTAGTGAGTTTCATCCTTAATGGATGCTCAACACTTGTAACTTAGACAAAGCTAAAGTCAGTGAATATTAGATCATAGAATAGTGATCAGTAAGTTGGTCTTCTTTACTAATATTTTTGTGTTTAGTTGTCCAATGCGTGTAACCTTATGCTGCTAATTCAAGCTGAAAAATAAGTCTTCTTATCTTGCGTATATTAGATAAAAATCAAGACTATTATCACCGTATCGAGTTCAATCTACATTGGGAGATCCATAATAATGTTCTTGTGTGATATGCTCGTCTCACTGACGATAATTTCCGTAGTCTCAGAACTTGGAATCCCGTGCAGGACTTGGGTAGGCGCAGTGAACACTATGCTGCCTTGTCACGGTAGAGTAGTTAGTTAATACGCTTGTTTCATCATCCATCATTATCGTAAGAAGTTAGATCTTGAATTTATGCTCTTGCTCCAGACTCAGCTAGCAAATATCAGGTTGTATCAGTTAGCAACATTGTCTTGTTCACAATTGTATTATAGATTCTCTCTCTGTCTCTCTGTCTCTGTCTCTGTCTCAGCGAAACAAAGATCAATTCTATTCAGATATTATTGGACGTCTTTGTGTGATGTTTAACAGGCAGGCTTCTTGGATCATTACTACCGAGTATTAATTTGATTCTGACACACTGCTGAATGCGTGTGGCTCAGTGCCAAGAAAAGTTACACGTGATTAATTACGGTGTCACAATCAATTGCCACGTCAAAAATTCATTAGAAACTAGAAGGACATTTTCGCTTTTTGTTGACAGAGGCAAAAGCCTGAAAAGAATGTTTTTTAGTTATAAGATTTTACGAATCTCATGTTTATTTTCAATAGAGATGATAACAAAGGCTATAGTGATGCAGGTCTGGTCAGACGCTGAATAAGAACCGTAACGTCATTAGCGTCTTTTGGCAGCAATCCATGTCGAAGTTGATCAACTAAATAAATTGGAAAAATAGGTGATCAATGAATAAGTCTTCGAGTCTTTTGTTGGGCAGTGATAACACTAACAGAACGCCTGGTTTTTCAGAAAAATGTATGCTTGCTGATGACACAAACTTAGGGATAAATGTATCATAGGCCTTCATCACAAAATTAACCCAACTTTAAAAACCTATACAGGGAGAATTTAAAAAAAAAACAGAGAACTGTTTTTTTAAGACGTAATAAAGAGTAAATATCTAACGCTCCGGCCCACTATCTCTATTGATGTAACGTACGTACGTGATATGTATATAGTCAGCTAGACAGACCAACTTAAGAACTGTAGAAACCTCTATTAACAGTTTCGGTTCGTGTTTTCTAATATGGTAAAGAGGAATGTTCGTGTTGTTCGAACCTTTCAAACAATGATTTATAAGACATGAAGCAAAGTAGTCTGCTTGGATTTGCCAAACATTTCTATGACTATTCTTTTCCCCATGTTCTTCTTGTTGATCATTGTCACAAAAGTTCATTCAGAAAGAAAGAATTGAAGAAAAGCTTAATATCCTCCTTTCTCAAATGCATGTCTATAGAGCTGGTTTATGATAGCAGTAACAGCGGTGACATAACTCCAATAACCTTGTCCGATGGCTAAGAAATAGCATAAAGGGTGAAAGCTTTGAGATTCCATCCAAGGACAAATGTTGGTCAGAATAGTTATAATAAACAAACGGACTTTATACCGTACTAAGCTGATCTAAGTTGATATTGAATAGAATAAAGTGACTATAAATTAGTTTGTTTTTTTAAGGTAGTATTCAACTTCTCACAGGTAAAGATTCCATCCAGATATTATAAAAACAACTGTAATTCGATTTTTTTAAATTTTTGATTGAACGTGTTTGAAAGGGAGTCCATGATTTCAGGGTTTTGTTTTTTTTCGTTTTTTTTCTGCATAGCTGAAAATTGCATTCTTCATTTTAAAGGACTGTTTTATTATATTTAAGAAGAAAGGGTTGATGTCCACTAATCATAAAAACACTTCAAAGTAGATAATATTTATTAACAAAAGTATTATCCAACAGAAAGTTAATACTTTACGGATGTACTGTTTGCTTTCAAAACCTGAATGGCACGATCTTTCACTGAGTTTGCCTATTTAAAGTGCGAAAATTGAGAGTTTTCCTCCCATACATCAATGATAAACTGCTTCAGCTCCTCAAGGGTTGGATACTCGGTATTGCCAGCGTATACATCCGAAACGATTTCCCAAACACTTTTTTCTCTATGAGATCAGGGCCTAGAGACAAGCCAGGCCACTTTATAACATATGAAAAGCGATCACTGAGGTGCAGAACAGTTGTTTTTGCAAAATGGCAACTGGTATTGTCTTGCCGACGGATCAACTTTTCCCGTTTCCTTTATTTATTGGTATCTTTGGGATTCCGATAAAGTTCCGATAGCAATACCGAGACAGCGTAGCCCACTGTCAGTAAAGCCACTCAAGACCATAATTCTCCCACTTTCAAACAACGAACGGCCCTCTCGGTGTTTCCCGTTGTAAATCAGTCCGAAAAAAGCTATTGTAGTCAGGCCCGTCAACATTGAAGCGCTTTTTATCCATCATATTCTGCAGATCAGGGCTCTCTTCGGGAATCATCTGTTCCCACTGGCATCTGGCTATTTTGTGGTGTTCACGCAAACGCATTTTCGGCTCAGCTTCCACCAGTTCTACAAGGGAGGTTACTGGCCAGAATGTTTTGGACAGAAGATTTCAATACTTACTGTACGTGACTTATTGTTTTTGCGATTTTCTGAACAAGTTTTGATGGATTTTCTATGGCATCTCTTGCCATCAGTCGTTTAGTCTGCTCAGATATCTCTATTTTCTTGGTGTGAGTTACCGTGAGCGGCAGGATCCCTCAAAAAGTTTCAAATCACACTGACTCCAATATTGCGGAAGGCTTTGCGATATATGGAAGGAAGTTGGATTACCATGATTACCTGGTTTTACTCCAAGTAAGAATGTCCTTTCTTCTGACGTAACCAAGAATCTTTTTGAGAAGCACCAAATTCATGGATGTTTTTGATTCCCATTATCAATCTACCGTCCCGACCTGGTATCGAGAACCGTGAATCCAAACTTGACACTGCATTGTCCAATGCACAGGGCCAATGCTCCTGGCCGGTTGTTGGGTCATCACGGTACATATGCAAACACACACAAACACACACGGTGTTTTTTCCCTGAATAATAATGAGGATTAGAGACCGATCAACCGGCCGAGAAGTGACTCATAGCGATACAAGGAAGCATCTAAAAAGTTATCTGATGATGTGACTATGGCTTAGTAAATGCATTAACTATAAATTGAGCCTTTTGCACAGCCCTAAAATCTTATTTGAAATCATAAATCAAAAATCGAATTTTTGCCGAGACCAAAAAGGGAATGAACGAAATAAATAAAAATTTAATGTATGTAATCAGGCGTTGTCTTGTTGAAAAATGTTCAAATCATTCGAATTTTTACTAAAAATAAAAGGAAATAAGGGAGTCTTTCAAATACCGTGACTGACTACGTGACTGCTAAAATGATATCGACGCTCGGGCAATACTTCGAAAAGCACCCCAAGACGAAGACTCCCGAAACCAACAATACCCTGGAGTGTTTACTTAGAACGTTGGAGTTTTTATTTTCTCATCACCCCCACCCCCCCAGCCTCATATATATTCCCTATTTGAGCCGGGTCAGCGTTAAGTTCGGACCTTTCAATTTTGATATCTGTACAGGGAGTCCAACAAATATATACTGTCCGTCTGTGTCTCATTCAATATTGATTAAGTTTTAAAATATTAGTATTGATTCTAAAAGAGATTTACAACGCAATTTTCTCATAGTTGACTGAACTTTTGCTGCTGCGTGTGAGTAAGTGATTTATGAAGTCAAGTTATAATGCAGTCAATAGTTATGTCAGCAAATTATGGTGGCCAATAGTTTAGACGATACCACTTGTACACCGTTGGGAACAGTCACTATCTATATGTGTGTGTGTATATATATATATATATATATATATATATATATATATATATATATATATATATATATTATATTTCCAGTTTCTTGCTGGATAAATTGTATCAGCTTGATACAAAAACTTGTACTCTGAGTGTACTACATCATTGAGTCCTTCAATCGTTCTCAACACAGTCTTAGTCACAATGTTATGGTTATGTACAGTTGGCTCTCAAATCCCGAATTGCATGCAATACACTGTTTCTAGATTTCTACATTTTGTATACTTTTGATAGTAATAGTAAGGTATTAGGAGAACGACGTCATCAGTGGTAGTACTGAACCATCTGACTGCATATACATATATATATATATATATATATATATATATATATATATATATATATATGTGGGGGGGTTGTTTCATTATTCACAGAGTTATTTAGAATCTGTGAGCAATAAATTGACTAACTGCTGTCTGCTTCTCTCTCAGACAAATGCCCAGAAAGTAATAAGCAAAGATTATTTATTCAGCAGTAAGAAACCAAGAATCATTCCCAGTGACAATGAGATAACATCTACCGTGAGAAGAGATTACGACGCAAGATTTAGAAGGATACACAGAGCATCAACCGCTCCTACAAACACCAAGAAACACGCAACCCTGCGATGCAAAGGAATAGTAATACCTGAACATGATTAAGGTAACAGCGATTACAGTTAATCGTCTTGACGCCATCGATGGGGGCAGCTGGGAAATGGTGGGAAAGACAGTTAGTAGTGAAGGCGACTCTTTTCTAGACATCTTCCAGGTTAGAGGGAGACCTGGGCTCTCTTTTTAGGATAACTGTCAAATGATATCAGGCACTCCATCTCAGTATTACCCTAAGGAGATTGTTTGCTCGGTGGTGCACGCATCTTTGTATGTTGAAAAAGATAAATACAAAAATGTCAACACCGAACCTCAAATGGTATTATGGTAGCCACTCGTGACAGGATTATGCCCGGCGACTTATACGGGTAGATGTTCATTAAACTATATTGACATGCATTTTCAAAATATATTTAGAAGCTGCTCATCAACTTGACATATACAATGTTGCTTATTTCTTCCAAAAGCCTATTAAACATTTTAAAAATACTGAAACTGGTTAAACTTATTTCTTTTAAAATCAATCAAACTTGGAGATTACGCTATCGATCTATGGAGGCTTTAGAGAGAAATAAACATGTTGAAAACTTCACATCAGTGCACAAAGTCTAATTTGAATTTACATTTTTTATCAATATAATAATTTCCAGTTGATATCCTTCACATTATTTTCTTTTTTTTCGGTTTTCCAATAATCAATGTAATAATTAAATTATATAACGATGATTTTAGTTGCTCTCCTTTGCAACAACTGAGACTGTTGGAGTTCAGAGATGATAAGCTCCCGGTGAGCTTTGAGTTTGCATTATTTTGTCTCAGGTCCTGTCTTTCTTTCGATTTAGGGCAAGAAAAAGATAAAATCTAACCGTATAGACTCACTAGATTCTCTGTCAATCGCCCAGTGCCATATGTGATATCGTTTTTATGTAAACTAGTAGTATCAGTAGTAAAATATCTTGAACTTTTCATCCTTATCCTTCATCAATAAGTAGCAAAGATCGTGAATAATGTATTTCTGATCAGTGTTATTTTGTAATACTAGCAAATTTTACTTTACAATGGTTTACAATGCTTCATCAAATAGAATATCCAAGATAATGTTTCTAATAATTCTACAATATCAAAAAATGTTGAATGTGCAAAACTCGAGTGTGCGATGTTCAGCAAGTCACCTTAAAAATTGATTGAATTGGAATATTTTTGCCTTGAATAATGATAGAATACTCAATCTATGGAAGCTTTGAAGAGAAATAAACCAGCAGAAAATGTTTTATATCTGAAAACTTTATATTCAGTTACTATAAATAACGTTTGTCAAATGCTGAGGTGGATGAGATTTCTACTAAATATTAATCAACAACTGGTGAATGTTTCTGAGTGAAGATCGTAGATTTCTACAACGAAATTTTCCATTATGAACCATGAACTGAAACTGTTGCCAAAACTGACCGCATAGGTTTCCTGAGTTTTCAGGTCGGTCCGTCTGTTTGGCTGGCTATGTATGTATCAAATAAGCAGGCAGCGCCAATGGAGCTAAGGGGCTGAAAATTCAAATATGTACTCTTAAGATGTCTTGAAAGAACATCTTTTTTTAAATCGGCCCTAAATACGTTTTTCGGTGGGGGATTCAATTTGCAATATAAAATTATGCTAAATTGATTCCTTAGTTAGCCCCCTTCGTAGCATTCACACTTTTGAAAATTTATATTTCCTAGTGATCACTGCCCAGCAAAAGGTGATAGAGGTTATTCATTCACTGATCACCCCTTTAATAATTGTTTAATTCATCACTTAGAATGGCGTGCTACCAAAAGACGTTGGTCACATGATGGTTTTTATTGAGTGACTAACCAGACCTGCATGAAAGTTATCTCTAAAGCAAAGTAGAATCCTGTTCAGAAGCTCGCAAGTTTTATGAGAAAATTTTGTTATTTGATGTAAAACATTAGAGAAAGAGTTAAGAATAACATGCAATTTCGCTAATCCTCTTCAGTGGGGAGAGCGTAGACTTTTGCAACTTACTGTAAGTAGGTAGGTAAATAGGTAAGAAGGAACGGTGGACATGTATTAACGAACTGCTATTCATCATCAGGCGGAAAAAGTGATCACAATGTTTTATGGGCTATTTTCGATTCAAAAAAAAAAATCTAGCCAGCAACTCCCTCTCATCACAGAATACAACGTGAAAGTTGTAAAATAACATATGTTTACCTCCAAGACTTCGTCAGATTGCACTGGAGCAACCATATTCATATATAGATATGTTGGTACGTAAACAGTTATATCTAATAATGTCTATTCGAAGAGGGGATATTTTGAAGTTTAGCAAAAGGTCAATGTCTGCGTTCATGAAATGCCAACCTTTTCCAGGGCGCCAGAAGTAGAAAGAGAGAGAGAGTGAGACAGAGAGAGAGGGGGGATTGAGAGAGAGACAGACAGACAGAGAGAGAGAACTTCCCCTCATCTTTATACACCAAATAGTTGTCGAGCGGAACCTCAGGTTCATTCCTTCGTAACCTTTCAACTTACGGATCCCAATACCCAGATTCCTAGCACAAAGCTCACCTTTCTTAAATTGATTATATATCTTAATTACAGTGGCTGTTCGGAAAGAAATACCTAGAGGGGCTTATATAGAGATAAAACTGTGAGTGTATCTATCTTTACCAACCAAGAGCCGTGATCACAGTAATTTGGTAGTTTATAGTAAAAACAATTTACGTGGCTTGCACTGTTTCCCCGTTTGAAAGTTCTCAGAGATGTCGGCGTTCACTATTTGCAACCAAGCTCAGAGAACAATTTAGCAAGCTTGCCTCATTTTGGATTTGATTACACTCATAAAATCAGATACACCAAAAAATTCAAAAAGTAATATATTATATTTGTCGATAAGTAAATGTCGCCTTTCAGTTAAAGGGTACAACGCCAGCAAATGTCAGATACGTGAGCACTTTTTTTAATTGTTTACGTATTCTTATTCCAGTGAGTGAGGAATGTGCAGCTCATACCCAGATAATGTGCAGAAATGCTTTTGTCTTCATTCCAATATCTTTGAACGGTTTGACTGGACAAATTGATCTTCTATCAACACTGGTCGTATTATTAGAATGTACTTCGAGTTTTTGAAAATGCTCATAGTTTTTACGGCTTCCACTGAGAAACATTCAAGAAGAAATATACTTTAGTCTAACACAGGACTAAACTTGTGAGACACCTTGGAATAATTGCCGAAGTAATAATCTTCCAGATAAGCAAGTTAACCATCACTCCACACCGGGCTGCTCAGGGAATGTGCATAAGAATAAATCATAAGTCAATGATTTCAATCGATATATCAACATTTTTTTTCATTAGTTCTTATGAGTTATTGTAATTTAATGAAAGTAATAAGAGTAAACACTTTCATCAAAGCAAGAGATTGGTTATTCCATCATTCTTCCATACGTGCACTATAGGTGCTTATTTGCATGATTATGCAACATTTCTTGTATGAATTTGCATTCATAAGGATAATTCATGCATCAGTATACAACTTCCTACGGTTGTACATCATGCTTTTAGAAACCAAATTGCCAACATAGGTTTTCCCAGTTTTTAAGTTGGTTTAGCGCGCTGGTCATTTATCTATGTATGTACGTATCACGTGTACTGGTTGCATCAATGAGGATAGAAGAAAAATTTACTTCTCACGTCGAGAAAAAAGTTTTTGTTCTTGTTTTTTTTTTTTAATATTTCCTCTAAAAAAATAGATTTTCATACTGAATAGGTCCTCTAGCATTGTTCATCCTTTTTTTTTCAGATTACTTCGTGAATCACTCTCCAATAAAAAGTCAGAGAAGTAACATCCATCGATCACCTATTCTCCATTTTTTTCATGTTGCCAGGAGACTAACCAGACGCGATTTATGTTGCGTAACGGGCTACCGAGGTGGATGATGCGACAGCTGAAAAGGTAGGACCCATGAATTGTGTGTCTGCAGTCAATGCGAAAAGTAGCGGAGATATAAGGAGAAAAAAAGAAGAAATTGCTTTGGAAACAATTTAGTGTCTCTATTTCTCCTTTTTCTTAACGTAAGGGTGCTGCGGCTTAAAGATGTTGTCCAAAAACGCCACACAGCAAATGCAAGGTACGGGCGAGGAAAACTGACAGAGGACGGGATGTGGTCGGCTGGGGGTACGAAAGAAAAGTTGATGACCCTTTTTCTCTCTGGGTAAAACAAATGACTACTGCCCGACTCTCGATCCTCTCCTTTGACCACGGCTATGAACGGCCTTTCATGGGAAAGGCCCCTTGATCAGAATGTAAATAACATACGCTGCGTGTTTAAGTCAATTAAGCCTGGAAAATAAACGCATGTTGATTCTGGCGACAAATACCTCTTGAAAATAGTTGTTTCGTCTGAGAGGATTTCCAGGTTGGACCGGGTGAGAAAAAAAAGCTTATCATTCTCTGAAGTACCCGTTTTTATTAATTTGAGATTAGGCAGATTGTTCTACGGTTACATACCATTTGACTTCTGTGAAAACCTTCGTCATTCCACAGCGTCCTGTCATCATTGTCCACCAAAAATCCATGCATTGAACACCTGCATTATCCAACATTTATTTTCCTTTCTACATTTGTGTGTCAATAGACTGCAACCGTTCCGAGGTTCATCAACTTAATCATACCAAAAGTTGCAGAGCAGAGACCTACCTCATTCGTCTTCAATCTGACTAATGGACGACTACCCAAAATGGTATTCACTAAGATTTGCTTCGTCTTGCTCAATGTTATAAGTGTCGGGCACTCATTGAGGATCCGAACAAACCACCATAGTCATTACCCCTGGGGGGTCTTTGCTAGCAACTACTGCATGAAGCGCCTAGCATATCCAAAGTATATGTTGAAAAAGTTGACAATATGTCAATCAGCAAACTTTAATTTTGGGATTGTTATTCTTACCAAGATAACCATTAATGATTTTTCTTTCATTTTAATTTTAGTGGCTTTTCATCGCAAAAACAAGAGCGTTCCCGGGAAGCCATTGGTAATCCTTTCCTCGATCTGCACTGTTTCTTAATGGTGGTACATTGACGTTCTACGTTGTGATGGGAAGCAATGGAATTTAAAAACAAGCCTGATTGCTGCAGAGTCAACATTCACTCGTATTTCTAAACCGACTGAAGATTATTGTTGCAATTTTTTCACTATATGTATAATGAATGAATTTATAGGAATTTAAAACTTGTGAGCTTATCTCACTTGGTAGGAGAACTGCTTTCAGATCACTTGGTTATGATTTTGAATTATGATAGGGGAATATTCATTTTATATATAGGTTTGGTTAACGGCATAGACAAACAATGAAAAGCTTTCAAATTTTGGTGAAGATTCTTCTTGTTACAGGACGGGGGTTAAGTCAATTCCAACTTGGACTGGTGTTTGACAAAAACCAATAATGCTTGAGAATTCTTCAGCTGACAGAAATATATGATATTAGTTATACGAATACTTCTATTTTGCGCCCAACTATTGAGGGAAAATAAAAATTAAGTTTATATGGTCAGACTTGATCTTCTGCCAGCTGTAGTGATCTTGTAGCACAAAAGAAACTTCTCAAACTAATCTTTTTTTTTCATTTCTGATCCGCCCGGTTTACTAATGACCTGAGATGTTTGCAATGAAAAGCAACTGGTACTAAGATGGAAAGAAAAATATTCGTTGAAAATCAACGATCTACGGTAACTAATAACTATACAATACACACACAAGGGGGTGGTCATACTCAACATCACAGATCAGAAAACTAAACGATGTATAAGGAAAAATAGGTGTTAGAGATATCATGATAATCTATTGATCCACAGAGATCATATGCAAGATTGTAGCGTACAGAAAAAAGTGGTGTGATGATCTAGAAAGTTCAGAAGATAATGGCGCTGCGACGTCAACAATCTGCCGAATCTTGGAAAAGGTCCATGTCCAACGACGGACGTTAAAGTGCTAATGATGATAAACTTCTTGTTCTTTCAATTATTTGTTCACTCTGTAAATATTGACACTGATCAGACGCGACAGATGAGATTCAATATCAAACCTTGCAAATTTACTTAGTCCTCTTTTTTTTTTCTGTTTTCCTTTTTCTGCCTTTCTTGTTCATATTTCTCCAGGTTTTTCTTCTTTTTTTTTTTTTTGCTCATTTCTTTTTTTAATAATCTATGTTTCGTGTCGAGTTACACTATTTCTACGCCGACGCAGGGGAAACGCATGAGAATTGATGAATGATGGAACTAATTAAATTATTGTTTCGTTTTTTTTCCTCTTTTTTTTTTATTTCGTTTTTCCAACATGGCGAGATGAAATTGAACTGGTTTTTTTTTCAGTGTTTATTTTCTCTCTTGCTTTTTTTCTTTCCTTTCTTTCTTCTTTCTATTTTTCAAGTTTTCTCCTTTTAATACTTGTTTTCCTTTTATTCTTACCATTTTCTCTTTCCTCTTTCCCCTTCTATTTTTCTTTCCCTCCTTGAACGTTTGTTTCTTTGTTTCTTTCCTCCTTTTCTCTTTTGTTTTCTTGTTTTCTTTCTGCTTTCAGTTGTTTTTTTTTTCAAATATTTTCTCGTTTGCCCTTTCCTTCATCGTACTGTTTTTCCTTCCTCTCCTTTTACATTACTCTTCTCTTCAACATTTTTTTTCTTCTTTAGAAGCCTTCTTTTATTGTTTCTCTCTTCTCTTTCTTCCTTTTTTTTGTTCTCTTTTTCTTTCATTATTTCTCCATCTTTCTTCTTCTTTCTCGTTTTTCCTGTTTTTATTCATTCTTTCTATTCTCTTTATCCTTCCCTTTTCCTCTTCCTCAAACTTTTACATCTACTTTTCTCTTTCTTCCCCCCTTTTTCCCCTTCATTTTCTTTCTTTTTCACGTGACAGACATTTTTTTCTGTCTGTTTCACTACCCATTGACTCGTTTCATTCATTCGAATGTGATTTTCTTTTTTCAATTCCCCCCCCCTTACTTTTTCTTCTACATTCGCCGACCCAGTTTCTTCTCCCTGTCTCCTTCTACATTTTTTTTTCATATAGCCTACCCAAGTCACATTGACATTATGCTTTTGTCTCCCTGAGATTTTCCCAATATCTCATCTCACAATAACACAAAACAAGCCCCGTCCCCAGCAGCTAAAACGAAAAAACACAAAAGATACGAAAGTAGCAAGAAATAAACTCTCACTGAGTCACCAGTGTAGTAACAATAACAATAACAGGGATTCGATGACGCGAGAGGCAAGAGACAAAAGTCGGAAAGTGAAAAAAAAAAAGATAGAAAATTAAAGGAAAATAACAAAATTACTTTTTTATTTCTTTATTTACTTGTATCACTGCAGTACAAAAACATCGCATTATGCACCAAGAAGCAACCAGGAATTCTCAGGTTGACGTGCACATGCGCACACATCAAGACCGGTCATGCGTCAAGAAGACAGGGAAAGCTGTGACATAGTTACCTCTGCCAACGCAGTTGGAAGGGGTTTATGTATTCACTTACGCTTGTCAGTCTTCACAATATTTCCCAAAGTTCCCAATGAATTTCACTGAAGTTTCGTGGAAATATCAGCCATATACTAAGGAAAAATTGATTATATAGAGGTCGGGGGCTCAGGAATTATTTTTTCCAATGGATAAATTTTTTGGCTTTTCATATATTTAGATGTAGTCACTCCTTTTTGTCCACGTAATATCCCCAAAAGATCTCAATGAATTCCAGCAAAAAAAAAGGAAAGAATTGATTACATTTCAGAGTGACAAAGAATTTTTTTTCTTTTGATTGAAAGATGTTTCTATATATTAAGACAATAGTCTGAAATATGGAAAGTCGAAACTAATACTGTTGCCTCTCCTTCTTAATACTCTTTCATTCAGTATTAGATTAGTGTGTGTGGCGTTGGCAGAGACATTCACTCCTTGAATGCTTTCTGGCTATGTACGGTTTGATTTTTTTTTTGTCCTGTCAGTTGTGTTGAATTTGTTTGGCGTCTTTTTTTAAAACTTGAAATTGATTGGAAATGAGGCAGCTCGAAGACGATTTGGTTTATGATTTCTTTTTATAAATATTCCTATATATATATATATATATATATATATATATATAGAGAGAGAGAGAGAGAGAGAGAGAGAGAGAGAGAGAGAGAGAGAGAGAAAGAGAGAGTATACAATAAGGGAAGGCTTTGGAAATCACACATATGTTCATGTCTCCTTGAACATACAGAAGACATGGGAGTATATATATATATATATATATATATATATATATATATATATATATATATATATATATATATATATATATATATATATATATATATATATATATATATATATTAGGAAAGTCGAGTTGAAAGGAACGAATAAAGGAGATATACTCAGTGAATAAGCGAGAATTTGGAGTTGAGTGACATTTTAGACCTTTTGCACAACCGGCTGCTGTTTAGCTCCATGGTAAGAGCAATGCTACGTTGAAGCAGCCATCCTTTTGGTTGCAGGTTCGGTTTCTGCTGCAGTTGCATTTTCCTCAATTGTTTATTCTATTTACATTGTCTAGGACAAGTGATACATTAACCGGGTAAGGAAAGGAGGTACTTTTAAATAAGAGTCTCAGTACTATATATATATATATATATATATATATATATATATATATATATATATATATATTCATATATGTGTGTGTATGTGTGTGTGTGTGTGTGTGTGTTTGCTTGCTTTGACGTCGAAGGCAACATTTGTTGTTCGATGTTTGTACAGGATAAGTTAGAAGAAGTTTTGTCATTTATAGGACGAATGTAGTTAAACTATCTTCACTTTAGACCATACAATATATTAGATTCTACCACCCTGAGGACTGAAATGAAATATGACCCACGAAGATAAATCAATATTTACAACGGTTACATATAATTTCTATTCTCACCCACCCTGTAGATATACATCGAAAATTTGATGTTTCGTCTCTGTGATCGAAACGGCAAGTTGTCGTTGATATCAGACAGGTTCCCATGAGTGAAAGAAGCGGGTTATATTTCCTCAAGGTCTCCTCTTCTATTTCTGATCCATGGTATTTACTCAACAGTCGTATAATTTAAAAATGACCTGAGAAGTGCAATGGAAGTGAATGATACTGGGACGGACCTAACGAAATTGATATTATTTTCTTCATGAATTTTTAAACTGCAGTCTGACCGACTCTGCATAGGATTAACGAGTCTGCAAAAAAAACTTTCCTTTGGTTTTTGATTTTAGTAGTCTTTCAAGAGCCTTCGGAACTGTTCCAAGCACTCCAGTAATGACGAGTACGATTGTTGCATTGGTACTCCCTAACTCCAATCACTCTCTGGCAAAGTTCTGATCCATATCCCATCAATTAGATTCTCTTTCAATTTCACTCTGTTATCTACTTGAGCAATGACATCCAGGATCAGACAGATTTTAACTTTGTTTGTGAGGACTTGATCTAGTATCTTGACTTGTATTAGCTGATTTTTCTTTTCAAGGAAAACCCTATAGAATTTCAGTTTTCCTGTTTTCCTTTAACTTCCGGTTTGTTGCTATTCAATTTTCGTATACTGGCGAACCCCAGTCATCTGTACGATTCCCTATGGATCTCCGTTCCATGATAAACCATGTCTATTTTTGCAATCGTTCTGAATTTGTTTGTCGCATTTACTTAGATAATTGAGTGTTTCATCCCAGTTTCTGAACGGGGAACATTTTCTATTTTATAATGTTTTGTCATTTTATCTTTGATGTAGTTTGTAAGCTTGTTCCAAACAGCTATTACTTTCCCCTTGTCGAGTTTCATTTGTACAATCAAGACTTGGTCTTTCTGGCTATGTTTCCTTCTTTTCCACAAATAAATTCCCTAGGAAGTCACTTTTCTAAAACGATTATTCTCTCTTTACTGCGTATGATCTACTAGACCTTTCATAGCCGATTCGAAACAATCTTATCATTTAGTGTTTAATTCTAATCAATAATTACAGCGAAAATGTTATCCAGACCCGAGTGTCCTATTATTTGGGGTTGTCCGATTTCTCATAACTAACATCCAGTCTCAGATCATTTTTGACACATTTTCCGATTGCTATTTTGCAACGGAGGGGTGGGGGATTTGGAACTGCGTATGTTTGCATGTTGCAGATATTCCAAGGAAATGATGCCTAACTATTTCAAGAAAAATACCAAAATAATCTTTTTGTATGTTTTCAAATAGTCTTTTGGTGGAATTGCTTAATTTCTTCACAATTTCTCCATAATCAAGAACTGTTTAATCTGATCAACACCTTGAATCATTGATTATTATTAATTATTATTCATTATTTGTTTTCTAAACTTTTCCTTTTTTTCTTGTCTTTAACTCATCTTGATATATATATATATATATATATATAGAGAGAGAGAGAGAGAGAGAGAGAGAAAGAGAGAGAGAGAGGGGAAAGCCATTTTTCAGTTATGGTCTTAAGGTATAATAGTTTATAAACCGCTTGAGGTTTATTACAGCTACTATACCTGAAAACAATAACTAGATGCTCGACTTACACATGTATATATACATGCGTGAGTGTGTGTGTGTGTGTGCACGTGCATATATATATATATATATATATATATATATATATATGTGTGTGTGTGTGTGTGTGTGTGTATATATATATATATTTGCGCAAGTGTGTGTGTGCACGTGCATATATATATATATATATTAGAGGAAAAGAGAGTGATATGAAATGATCAGAGAGGTCATTGAAAGATCTAGCTCGGGGAAAATGTTAATGAAAATTATAGGCAAATTTTCGATGTTTTTTTCCAAATTAACTCAACTCATTACTGATTTCAGAATGGTGATATTTTTTCTTCTTTTCAGTGAAAACCTTGACAGCATATAACATGCTCATTCTGCACTGCTTACGGAAAGAGAATAATATTTATGATTATGATTCAGCAGGAGCAAGCACTTGACGACTGGTTTTGTTTTGTTTTTTTTAGTTTTGAGGTCTCGGACAAAAAAACTCCTATAATAAAACAGAATTTAAAAACTGGTGAATCGGAGGACATTTCAAGTGACCAGAATCACGATTAGAGGTGAATCACCTATTGAGACATCCGGAAAGAAAATACAAATTTCTTTGCAAGGAAAACCATAAGCGATTTTGCTACACAACACACATTCTGCCGTTGCATACGCGTCGCAGGGAACGATCATTTAGCTGAGAAGGGAAGTTATTCTTCATCCAATGTATTATTCAGACCTGTCACCTCTAGAATACCACTTGTTTCCCTCAGGGCAACAGGAAGCTACTGTTTGGGAGGTGAAATAAGCCAACAAACAAATGAAAAAAAAATCTTTTGGACCAAATAACACCCTCATTGACCTACACAAAAAGTTGAAGTCATCATCAGGAAACTGGCAATCCCATTCAATTTATGGTTGAGATCAAGTGAAGTCCTTTAAAATTGGAACACTGCAATCATAATGCTATTGTGTAAGAGAGGGAACTCGAAGAATGTAATCAATTAGAGGCCAGTAAGCCTACTCAACTACATCTATACACTTTTTACTGAGGTGGTCATTGACCAAATCAACCAAGTCGCTAAATGAAAACTAACTACGAAAACAGGTTGGATTTTAAAAAAGCTACCTAACTATCAATTATCTCCATTCGATAATCAACAAGTAGGTAAAAAAACGGGATATGAAATGTCACTCGTAGCATTCGTGGACGTCAAAAAGGCCATTTGAATCAGTGGAAATCCCGAAGATCATCAATGCCATCGTAGGTGTAGACCCAGTATTTGTCAGAGTCTTACAACATATCTATCATCACACTAGTTTATTTATTTGGCAACATAAAGATTTGCTGATGGAATCCTCTTTTTTTGAAAAAAAAAACCCTTGATCTCCAAGCAATGCTAGACAAACGGGGAGAAGAGAGAAAGAAAGTTGGTCTTTACATGAATTTCAGCAAAATAAATCTCATGTACAACAAATAAGTTGAAGAATTGGACACAACATCCATCATCAAAAGCACAGAGCTGAAGGAAGTATATCACTACATCTATTTAGAGCGACCAATCTCCATGATACCCTCACAAAAAGAGAAATATATCAAACAAAGAAGAACTCTAGGATGGTAAGTTTTTGGAAGAGTTAGCTCAACTTTTAAAAAGAGGTATTTACCACAAATATACCTTTCTGAGAGTCATCAATGGAGCTGAAACGTACAACTAACCCTAAATTGACCCTCGAGCTTAGAACCATGCAACGTGCACATAAGAGAATCATGTTCAACATGGAGAGATCACAAAACAGCATAGTATATTTTTTTAAAAACAAACAAGGATATCATAGATTCCGTAAGAAAACTCAAATAGCAATGGGCTAATCATGTTGCAAGAATGCCAAACAGCCTCTGGACATCACAATCCACAACGTGGGTCCCAAGTGATCATATGCAAAATTATAACTGACCAAATATCAAATGGTGTGACGAACTAAACAAGTTCAGAAAGTATTGGCTCTGCAAAGTCCATGATAGATGGGTGTGGTGAATCCTGGGCTGGGTTTTCTAACGACGAACGCTGAATGGCTGCTGTTGATAGAACTTTGTGAAAATGTTCCTGAGTTGGTCGATCGTAACGTTCATGCATATATGACCCAGAACAGAAACAAAGATGTGTCCTTAATCAGCAGTTCTCAAGTTACTTATAAGACATATCTAGCGAAAAAAAAGCGTGGGTTGGGTCTGCGTTTGCGCTTTCTGAAAAAAAAAGAACGTCTAATTTCATTTCCTCTTGGAAATCTTTGAAATATATATATATATATATATATATATATATATATATATATATATATATATATATATATATATATATATTCAATTCAGCATCTGGGTGAATGCCCCCTTTCTTTTACTTTTGGATACTAATTCACTGACTTTACAGTTGTAGATGTTCAATTCGAATGAAAAATCAAGTTGAAACTCATACAGAGAATTTTTTCATTTTTTTCATATCAGTTCGATTTGCTTCCAAACTATTCGACCTTCAACCCTTCTGATACATTGTTTGCTTTGAAAAAAAATAGATTTACAATGTAGCTATAATGTTAAATTGCAGCCTCACTTTCCATTCGTCATAGATGATATGGAAACGAATTTATATTTCTAGTTAATGCCACTTTTGCAGTATTATAAAAATAATTTAGCCCTGGCCTGCCGATAAAACATGTTTTTCTTGGAATGAAAACCCTGACCTTGTCTATTACTCAAATTCAACTTGAATGCCATAATGAAATACGAGTTAGATTCCGATTCGACAACCCGATTTGACGTGTGAACTACTTATGAATTACTATTGGATGTGATGTGAGGTAAGCGCATTTGATTCTATGAAATCTATAGAGAATATCGTTTGCTTTTCAGTGTTATTAGATTTAGAGTTTCCTCGAGTTTACTAACTAGCACACACGCATACGCATACATACATCCAGGCATACATTAAATGTATATATGTACACATATATACGCAACTTTTCATTATGCAGCCTCGTTTTTTTGCCTCGAGAGAATTGAGCATTTACTACTCTCGCTTAACCTTACGTACTGCCGATCATTTTTTTGGAAACCTCCCCGTAATTTTTTCCTCTTCATGTTCTTTCTCTAAAACGTTTCTGACATGATGTCCTTAAGTTATACGTTCACTGTGTCACCACTTTGTCACATGCAGGGGGCAGCCATATTTGATTATACGCTAAAACCTCAAACTGCAGGGACGTTTACAATCGATAAAATGATGTCTTTTCAAACGCTAACAAGTCGTCGAGTCATTTTTTTGTCAATTTGACTTATTTGCCTTGATTTCTAGTTTGATGGTGGCGTACCGAACCTCTCATTCTTCACAGTTGCCTTGTTCTTCATTTTTTTATCATTTCTGAATTATTGGGTGTGAAATCTTTATATTGACACGCATTATGCCAGAAAAAATCTTGAATGTCGAACCATTAGAAAAAGACCTGAATTTATGTTTTCTGTAATAATAAGGCGTAATATTGGTGGCCAACATATTATAAAGAATAAGCAGCCTACGTTTGAGACGAACGTTACCGAGGAAAGAAATAGTTTCCAGATTACTTGATTTTAACACAATAACAAGGCATAATTCTGATAACATAATGAGGGGAGCTCTGTGCTCGTTTTGCAGACAGAAGGAATTATATCTTTAATCTACTTGACACTTTTGCTAGGATTAACCGTATAAATTCCATGAGTTGATGATTTTGGGAGTCTAATGTTAAATCAAGATTTATCAACACCTATCGATCAGTCATATATCTACAAGCGTCTTCAGGTTTTCAAGTAGTTAGTTAACAATAACTACACACACACACACGCACACATTTATATATATATATATACATATATATATATGTGTGTGTGTGATAATATATATATATATATATATATATATATAATAGGTACATAATCATATAATAATCATGAATGCTTTTAGTTTAAGTTTAAAACAATATTTGAAATAATTTTCTGTTATCACCCGGTGAATGCATAATTTGGCGTAGACAGCGTAAATTGAATGGACAATTAAGAAAATGGGGTGCTGCAGGGATTGAAGCTGCGACCTATAAGGTAGCCGCTCAACGTAGTGTCATTCTTGCCACTGAGCTGAACAGCCGTCGGCCATAGTCTCGTTTTGGTCATTCTCTGTCTAAATTTACTTCATATGTTTCCAAACTCAGACAATTATACTTTTGAGAAATGGATATATAATCCAACAGAAATAATTATACATGCGTTTTATTACTTTGAAACTCTTTTCGAGATGATCTACCGTTATATCATATATCTATAGATATATATATATATATATATATGAGTGATAATATTCCATGTAATGTCTAAAATAGTAGGTTTAAATCGTGAATGTCACTTGTAAATAGTTAGGGGGCTGATCAGATGGAATTTCAGGGAGAAATGTGAAAATGCTAGAGGAACCCGTCGTGAATCGAATTCACTCGACAAAACCTTCTCAGCTTAAGCAGTTAATCAACAAACAAAAACAGATCCATCATTTTTCATAAATCTTAAACGAGTCTCGATATTTAACTGGCATCATACTGTGTTCCTACGGATAACATTGTCAGTCGCAGCCAAAAAATTCCATTTGCGAAGAAATACCGCCAAATAATATAGTTTACTCAAGGTACGGTAACACATGCTTTGCGATATCAGTACCGGTTTGTAGCCCGTTGGCGGGGGACCACTGATGTTGATACTCACTAAGCTTAACTAAGTTTTGAACTTGTTTACACAATAATGGGTTGCAAGAATGAAAGACAACCGATGGACATCTTGTCTCACAACATGGATCCCCAGATATCACATAAAAAACCGCGGCCGACGGAACACAAGATGGAGAGATGAACTTGACAGGTTCAGGAAATACTGGCTCCGCAATGCGCATGATAGGGAATTGTGGCGAATGCTGGAGAAGGTCTACGTCCAACGACGGACGTTAAAAGACTGATGATGATGATGATGATGATACAATAATGGAACAGTTTGTGAGGCTCGATATCATTCTACGAGCAATGGTTTTCAAGGGGAATAGTGTGTGTATGGGTGTGTGTTCCCTTTTTGTTGTGTGTCTGAGCGTGTGTGTGCATGGCTGTAAGTGTATAAATGCATGTGTGTGCGTTTGTGTGTGTGTCACTGTTTACTCTTACCCACTTTTTTTTTCAAGGAACGTCCTGGAAAATGGCGTCGCAGTTCTACTCAAACTGGAATTGTTCTGAGTAAAAGTGACGCGTGTTTTGGCGTAGAGATCTAAGAGCAACGAAAAAACAGTGAATATGTGCCAAAATACTTCTCGATCGAAGAGAGAGACGCAGGAAAATCAACGTTTTCAACATCGTCTGATTGTTTCAATTTTCTACCGCCATGTCAACTTCAATCTCTATCGTTGCCACTACCACTGCAACTGAGAATTGTTTTTCTTAACCAGTGCTGAGAAGGCAACAAAAAAAAATATATTGAGACATCAATATGTATTTTTTTATTTTATTCTTTTCTTCTTCACGGGACCTGTGAGAGTTTTCAGCGAAATCGGCCATAAATAAATAAGTGCGTTTTGAGTTGCTTAATGTCTGCCTTGAACTTTCGAAACACAGAAGAAAATTTTTTAAAAAAATAAATAGCAAAGTAGCGAACGAAGTCGATGAACAACGTTAGCAGAAGATGTTTGTTGAATTACGTCAACTTGGCACAAAGACAATGCAGTTCGCAGTCAGGAGTTATTTCTAGCTCTTGTCTACTGGATAAAATCATCATTATCTTCAGCAGCAGCAGCAGCCGCTTTTGAATATCCATCGTTGGACATAGATTTTTTTTCAGGATTCGCCAGTTCTCACTATCGCTGGACGTCGTTGCGATGATATCTCCTGAACTTGTCTAAATTGTCACACCATCTTATTTTTTGTCAGCCACGACAATCTCATATGATCTCCATGGTTCGATGTTCTGAGTCATGATATCTATTGGTTTGATATTCTTTCAACATTATATGCACATTGCCATTTGAGTTTTCTGATGGTTTCTATGATATTTCTGACTCCTATTTTTCTCTGATATACCGTGCTATCTTGTGATGTCTCTATGTGCTGTTAAGCATGGTACTTTCCAGTGCATGTTGCATGGTTCTTACAGCAATACCTTTTGTAATTATGAGAAATGAATCATTATCATTTTTTCGATTGTTTGGACTACGTTTCGACCGATACATTCAACGGCCTTCTTGTGGAATCGACTGTGTCACATGCATTGCTGTGAAGTTTGGCATAATGTCCTAGTTGGATAAGGATATGTACAATCATGTATTTCTGTTTGAGAATACAGAGAATTCTCAAAAAAAAATTCTATAAATGAAGAGACTTAGTTGATCAATGACTGCCTGGGATTTTTTAAATATAAAAAGGATTTTTTTAAATCAAATAACACAAGCCTGACTACTGCAAGATCAAATCTCACTAATACTTTTATTCCAACTGATAATGATTACAGCAGCTTTTGTATTATATATAGAATAAATATTATCTATATAGAACTTGTCAGTTTGGCTCAGTTGGTAAGAGAGTCTCTCAGCGACTAATAGGTATTATTGGTAGCTGTTTTTGGTTTGCCACATTTCACCTTACAAAACATTTTTCCATTGGAACGCTCCACTTCCTGATAGGGAAGCAAGGCTGTCTACAGTCAGAAACTGACTTTGAAAGAAAAATATTGCTCATACCTAAAAGAGAGAAAGAGTTACATAATCATAATAGCAAGGTGTCTACATATGATTCCTCTCGCAATGAATATTGACTAAGTTTAGCCTAGTAAGAATAACAGGGCAGTAAGAGTAAAGATCCCCGTGAGTCACAACGCTAGCTACGGTTTATTCAAGTGAGCTTCGTCAGAATCAATCTACCTCTACTAAATCTGGTTTTCAAGACAGGTGCAGTTATATTGACCCATAGGACTAATGATTTTTAACCGCCATTTTTAAGGAATTTGATGGAAAGAATTATCTTTCTCCCAATGCTTGGACAAATACTCATTTGAAGTTGATTTAATTAATCTGCTTTAATCTAATTGTACAAAATTAAAATTCCCTCGCGTGATTTGGAATCTCAATTAGAAATCTCTTACCAACTGAGCTTAACGGAAGAGTATTACGAATCTACGAAAATTCAAACTATATTTTTCAATATAAAGTCAATACAAAAGTTGCAGTAACCACTTTCAGTCAGAATGGAAGCTGGGAGTTGAGTTTATCCCCACAACAGGCAGGATTATCCGTTATGTAATTCTCTATGTTGACTTAACCAACTTAATTTCATTACAAAATGTCTAAAGCAGATTTTTGTAGCTTCAGGACGATCAACGCTTTCTAATATGATAAAATAACACAATCACGAAAATGGAAATCAATATTTGGAACAAATCTTTTTTTCAGGGTGGAGTAGTATCCCTTGATTTCACCAATATAAAACAAAAACTGTCTATTTCTTTATGGGAAAATTCCAAGTGTAGGTGATATTCTCCCTCTCTCTAGCTTGAGCTCGATTTTGCCTCTTTGGGGGCAAAATTACCCCCGTTGTGAATGACATGTGTCAACTGAGGAAATAAATCAGCCAAGTGCAGTTCTCTCCTCTAAATCATGTCTGAGCCTCAAATAAAAGCACAGGATACGTAAATATTGATCCTGCATCGTCCGATTATGGGCAACCGGATCTGGAACATTATCTCCCCCCCCCCTGTGCATTACGCAAAGTTGTTTAAACTGTAATCACGTATGCTGATGGCACAGTTTAATAAAACCTAAAGGAGACACGATCGTTCTGTGCAATGAACTTCAGCTCCCAATCCCTGATACAATATGGCCTCTTTCTGAATGGTTGTTGCAAGATTACCACATATAATCTTCAATGCCTGCAGCTGTTTAGAGGAGACAGTCTTAGCCTCTGACCTTCTCAAAATGAGGCGAACACGGAAGAAAATACGATTTCTCTTCTCAGAGATTAAATGTTATTGCTAGATAAGATTTGTACGCATCTTGATGAGAATGTATTGTGGCTGTTATTGTAATGTTATGTAACGTCATTGGAATGATAATGTGCGTTATTGTAATGGTTAAAACTCTCTCCACATAGGTAAACATGTGCACAAATGTTCATGTGTGGGCGCGTCCCCATACTCATAGTTAGAAGATAGGAAACATAATGGCAAAATCAGAGGCTGATCTACTGCAGTGAAGCTCGAAAGGTGTGTGACTACTACTGAATTCAGTTGAATAGATTTTGAAGATGAAGCAAGGATTGGGTAACTTGAAAGTTCATTCGCGAAATCAAGTATGTTTTTCGACATTGATTTTATCAACGTTAATTTGTTCAGCCATATTATGCAATCGTTCAAGCAACCTGATATTTCCATTTTCTATCTTTATTATTGATTAAACTTCCCTTATTTCAGCATAAAGCCACGAATATGCGTGACAAGGTAAGTTTTAGGTTCTCGGCAGTAGTATTTGGGTACGAGACCATAACTTGTTGACCGTTGCTCAACAACGAGAGGTCTGAATGTATAGTCTTTTATAGCTGAATGTTTTACCTAGAATTTCTTATTAGGAGATTGAGTGCATATTCCAATATAATAAATTGAACTAACCTATCGATCAGAGAAATGGGAATTTAGATTGGTACATCTGTTTACTTTCTTTGATTCATGTGGTTGTTATCAAGAATCGTCCACTGATAAAATAAATTTATAAACAGCAGGAGGGAAATCCCAAGAGGAATGAGAGGGTCATGTCCAGTTGATCTACAGTAATGTAAGCTTTCATATCATTTTCTTTTTGCTCTGAGATAAGATCTATCATTTTATCAGCTTCAATCTAATCTTCACACACCAAGGAATTTGTTATGATCTGTTTATTGGCCTCTGAAAGGTTTGATGGGTCATGAAACCCTCAGTGTTGTTAACAAATGTAATATGAAGACGGGTCTGGTTAGTCTATTAAAAGGAGCAGCCACAAGACCAACGTCTTCTGGCAGAATGCCATGGGAGGTGATCGATTAAAAGTTTTTTAAAAAGTACTCAATGAATTAGTTACTTCTCTAGCCTTACGTTGTGACAGGATCACTGAAAAAGCCCGAATTTGAAAAAAAAAATTTCCCAACATTCATTAAAATTGTCTCTTGCTGATTGAATTAGGGAATTTTCAAATTGAGATGTTATAAGATTTAAGGATAAATTTCACAAAACCATAGTTTTATAACACACTTACATTGTATTCCCGGTTCACTCAGAATTTTTGTAACTCCGTGAGAGCTTCGACACCTCAATAGCAAAACTACCGCAGGGTTGCTGAGATTCAAAGTCCAAAGGAAATAAAGTATATGTGTCTAATAAAATTTTGGTTTTGTGAAGTTTATCTCTAAATCTGAAACTACCGATAAAAAACTTGGCGTGCAACACATTTGATATCATGAAATAAATGGTTAGAAGGGCCTGTACCGTATGCATAAGGAATGGTTATCATTGAGAAATTAGAAAAGGCAATCATATCGAAAAGCTGAGTGAGTAAAGCGTTTCTTGAAGATTAGAAATTTCTCAGGTAAAAGAATAAGAAAATCGGAAATAGCAAAATTTTCATTATATATATATATATATATATATATAATATATATATATATTATAAAACTTGGATACAAATTATTCTTAGATTTGATGAATCATCCTAATTGAGATACCTTGATTCCATATGACTGAAGGTTTTGAATAATAAATTTCAGACTTTTTTTCCTCTCAGCTCGAAAAAGAATATCATCTTTGTTATATTCCACAGGTACCATAATCAAGTTTAGTAACCGATGAATAGGGTAATTATATAGTTGTTGCTGTTGTTGTTAATAATAATAATAATAATAATAATAATGATAATAATAATAATAATAATAATAATGATATTATCTTATAATTATCATTCATTATAAATACTATTTTTCTATGAATATTATTTTTTAATTATAATTATAATTATTTTGCAATCATTTCATCATCATTTTTATTGATTATTATTATTATTATTTGGAATCTCACACCAGTTGCCTGGTGGTAACCGCTGGAGTTTGAGTGACAGCAAGTCTCCTCAAGTCTCCAGCCCTCCTCTCGTAGTACTCATAGGTCGCAGTAATTCTACGATTTACAGTTTCACACCGGTTGCCCAGTGGTTATCGCTGAGGGCTGAGTGACAATAAGTCTCCTCAGGTCTTCAGCTAACGTCTCCTCTCTCTTTCGCATATCATGACAGAGCTACGATTCGTTGCAGTCCTTATATCTCTAGCACCTTCCTCAGTATCCGTGCAGTTCCCAGCAGTGCTGTGGTCTGTACGGTCTCTATCCTCCCCCTAATCCCGATCTCCTCCAGTCTCTCCCTCAGCGTTTTGGGGACAGTTCCTAGTGCTCCCACTATGACCGGTACTACCCTGGTTTTCATGTTCCACATTTTCTTTAACTCCCTTGCTAGGTCCTGGTATTTTTCCCTTTTTTCACCCTCCTTCTTTTTTACTCTATGGTCTGCAGGTACAGCAACGTCTACTATTTGGCAGGCCCTCCTTTTTTTGTCTACTATTACTAAGTCCGGCCTTCTTGCCTGGATGAGGTGGTCATTATTATTATTATTATTATTATTATTATTATTATTATTATTATTATTATTATTTTTATTATTTTTATCATTATTCATTAGATGGGCTCATTAAGAACTCCAATCAGACGACTGGCAAACAAGAAAGTTTATGACAACGCATAAAAAGACGTGGTAGAGGACTCATCAGCATAGCAGACTGTGTCCAAAAGGCCGAAACAGAATTAGAAAAGTATGTGCAAGCAAATAGTGAAGACATTATAAGAATTCCCCTGCAGCAGTGCTACGAACAACAAAAAAGTAGCAAACGAAGGGGCAGCACAGCAAACGAGGACAAAAAAAATGGGAAGGAAAGAAAAACGATACCGAAAATTCAAAAGATAGATACAGATTGTTGCAAACGAGAGATCATGGACATGGCTACGCAAAGGACAACTGGAGAGAGAAACAGAATCATTTATCATAGCAGCCCAGATCAACTGCAACAGGACAAACTATATCGAGGCGAAAATCAAAGAACCCGGACAAACAGCAAATGTGGAGACCATGAATCACATAACCAGTGAACGTTGTCAATTAACCAAAAAGAGTATAAAAACAGACATGACAGGATAGCAACAGTGATACTTTGAGAACTGAGCAAACAAATAGGATTCAACCATATGGAAAAATGGTACCAGCACAAAACAGAAAAAGCGTTGAGAAATGGGAGCCATAAATTACTCTGACATCTAAACTGACTACCCCATCCAAGCGAGAAGACCGGAATAGGTAATTGGGGATAAGAAGAGAACCTGACAAATGATAGACATGGCCATGCCTGCAGATCATTGTTGAAAAGAGAATGGAAAACTAGAAAAATGCTAGAACCTTGAAAGGGAACTCAAGAAGGTGTGGAACATGAAAGTTAAGGTGGTACAAGTAATAGTGGGTGCTCCGGGAACTGTTCTAAAGACACTGGGAACAAGATTAAAGGAACTGGATGTAAGAAGAGGGTTGTGATTATACAGATCACAGCACTACTACTGACTGCAAAAATACCGAGGAAAGTGCTGAAAATATGAGACCTACGACCCCAAGCGATGGCTTAGGAGCCACAATAAAGATATGTTGAAGGCAACACAAATCACAGTGCTGCTATGACAGGTGAGGACGAGATGAAAAGAGGGCCGGAGGCCTGAGAATTACTGTAACACTCAGACTCCAGAGATATCCACCAGGCAACTGGTTTGAAACCGTGATCCACAGCACTGGTGTGGACCATGGGAGTGTGTAGAGAAGGGCTGCAAATAATAATAATAATAATAATAATAATAATGATAATAATAATAATAATAATAATAATAATAGTAGTAGTAGTAGTAGTAGTAGTAATAATGACTAGTGGCCAATGAGAATAGTTGTCAGAACAAACAATCAAGCCGTATTGACACTTAATGTCATATCCCCAGACAATACAGATAATTCAAACAAAAAAAATGTAGGAATTAGTTTGAACCAATTCATTTGTCTCGTTTTTATTCTATCGCCACAATTCGGCTCCTTACCTTTCGGCATTACCCGGGTACAGGTTATTTTCTGGGATGATGAATCTTGTTCTGATGAGGAATCTGTTTCTCCCCACGACTACATCACATCCACGTCTTCAGCTTGTTTTCTCTTGATCTCCCTGCGCTGAACACGTGACCATCCAGTGAATCTTTAGCAATTTAGTCAATGTGCAAAATAATCTTACGTTACGTCTAATTTTTTACCAAGTGACAAAAGATTTGCGATTATTTTAATTTGACATACTCAATCAAAATCAGTGAGTTTTCTTCAGAATTTGTAATCTTTTAAGCGCACATTAACCCCCTTTTTCCAGTTGTAAAACAAGCACAGGTACATAGGTGCATACATGCACGATAAGAGGGAACCTACATTTAATTGCTTGTTCCCCTGTTATCGATGTTTCCCATACTATTAATGTCTATGCTTGGCCTGTTTAGCAAACGATCCGAGCTCAGTTGGTGTACAGACTTCTTGCAGTGATCAAAACACCTCATTGGAAGAAAAAAAAACCTTTATAAAAATTTTCTGCTGGTAGGTATGTAGAGAGACAATTGCTGATCAATTAAGATTTTTCAGATGAGGCAAACGAAAAATCAATTACCAATTCCTAAAACTACACGTCACACAGTGGAATCTAATCTTCAACAAAAGGAATACTTCAGAGACGGAAATCCCACCATGTTTAAAACCACTTTGAGTCTCATCATTGGATTGTCGCAAGTTTCTTGCGTCTATTGTTATGAATGACGACATGTTTGCATCTCGCTTGAGCTGCTCGTTTCAACTTCTATTCAGAACAGAGCAGATAGTAGCAATAATGATATGAAAAGTGGCTTTCATGTAGCGTGCTTATTGATTGCTGTAGTACCGTATTCAATGGTACAAAAGATTCACGTATACATAACCCTCACCTTAATTTCAGCAGGGGATATTCGAGAAAAAATACAAACAAACAAGAAGCAAGTTAAATGATACGTCCATCATCCTTACGGCCATATTCCAAAGAAATCCTGAACAAATTATTATTATTAGTAGTAGTAGTAGTTGTAATAGTAAGACAAGGAGGAGTAGCAAGATGAGGATAGTCTTGGCTTAGTGTCATATCAATCCAACATGATACAGTTGGGGAAATTGTTTTTTTTTTTGTATTACGAGTCGTGGTAATAGTAGCAGTTGGAGGGGAAGGGTGACGATTAGGTCAAAGGGAATTCTTGATAATAAAACAGTTGAATTCAAGTGAAAACAATGGCCACCCCAACTTCACAAAAAGACCAGAAGATATTTTGAGCCATTTGATGGCGGGGAGGGGCAATGTATCCCTCCAAATGTGATGCGTAATTCTCACAGGAGGTAAAGGTAGGTATACAAGGTCCAATGAAGGCCAGGATTTCGAATAATGATTTTTTTTCAGACTGGTGAGTTATCTTTAATAGGAAAATTGATGGAACACAATCTTCCTGGCTGCGTTTCCCCTTTTCTGACCCAGTACCGGACTTTGCTACGTTAAATAGACGTTGAGTGAACTTGAGCTGACTACGCTGCAAGAATGAAAGACAACCACTGGACATCACGACTCACTACTAAAATACCAAGAATCCGACAGAAAGTTGGATGGCGTGACGAGCTAGATAATTTCAGAAAGCACTGGCTTCACGATGCCCATAATAAAAAGGTCTAGTGAAATTTGGCAAAAGTCTCTGTCCAACGATGGATGCTAAAAAAAGATAGTGATGATGATGATGATGATGATGATGATGATGATGATGATGATGATGATGATGAAAGTTGCCCCTCTCGTAGCCAAGCAAGCATTGTTTCATAATGATGACAGTGATCAGTGCTAGAGGCTGACCGTGTGCAAATGTTCCCAGAACCCCTTTTTTCCGAAAACTGTGGAGTAAATACATTGTTGAAAACTGCATGTGCATGTATATTTGTATGTGTGTGTGTGTGTGTGTGTGTGTGTATATATGTATATATATATGTGTATACGCTTCTAAAAATAATCTGTTGACTTGAGCATTCAAGATCGATATTTTTTTTCAAAAAGCCTATAAAATTGAAATGGACATTCAAATAAAAAGATGAATAGAGCGCTAGTGATATAAAAAAAAATGAAATTTAAAAAAGCACATTTGGCATTTGTTTCCGTTTTATCTCTATCGCATAGTCTTGTAAGAATTTCGTGATAAAGATCTGAGAGGAAGTTAGGCAGACAAAAACAGAGTGGGGTTAAGTTTTTGAAAAAAAGGAAGAAAAAAGAAAGTTAGAGAGAGGAAAGAGTCCATTAATATGATGGATGAATCTTTTTTGGAATGCATAATCACAAAGGGGAAATTTAGAGATAGATAGGATTATATCAGTCTAAATGGAAAGTTAACCTGAATGATTTCGGCGTATTAATCTTTATACATTATTTCTCTTTCAAAGTCAACAAATTTTAAATAATTTCCACCGATTTTCATGAGTCGTCTTCAGGTCGTTTTTCTTCCAGTCATTTTATGTATTCAAAAGTCACTGCAGCATCACCTCTAACTGTATCTTCCCAAAGATTTTGATGTATATGAAGTTGGCCGTCATACCGATAATTATTGGAGTACCATCATCTTGCAAAAAGATTGGAAAAACTCCTTATCATTATTAAAACCAGCAATAATACTGAAGAGAGTGTTTGGCAATGTAAGGGACTTGCTGTCAATTGATCTCATCGGATATCACCGGCGTGAAAACTAATAAAAATAATAAGGAAACTGAGGAAGAACCGGAAAAATCCGGATGTCATCATTATTAAAATCAACTAGAATACCATAGAGTGTGCAGGACTATTGAGGAGACAGTATCACTTGATCTTTCGTGAATGCCACTAGTTACTACTGGTGTCAAACCTCAATGAGTTAAATTTGTAATAAATTGAGAGAGAAGATTGTCTGCAAGATAGTGAGTGTCACTGTTTTCACAGATCACGGCAAATTTGAAAGAAAGTGAACAACCGGTTAAATATGCAGTCCTTGTGTGAAAACTGAAAGAATGAACGGTGGTATTGTCTATTGCTAATTTATATTTATTTTCTTCCCCTTTTTTGCAAAAGATAAGCGATTCCCTGATTACCAAAATTGAATGATTGAATGCCACTAAAGGCAGCTGTATTAAATATTAATCTACTCTGCTTTGTTCTTATCTTTTGAGAACATTTATAATATTATTGACGCATTAGCGTTTAACGTTGTGGACGCCAATGCACGTCAGCAAAAGTCTCCTCATCGATAGAAAACCATGTTTGCAATCGTCCTGATGCATCGTTGTCGTACAATCCAAACGATCTGATCAGTAATTTTGAACATACTCATTTTTTTCTGTTTTTTTGTCGGGTAGGGGGCTATCCATCTTCTTTGGAAGCCTCTCGACCTTTACAAAATCTCTTGTGCCACCCGGACAAACACGTACAAGACACACCTTCTTCACCATAAACTTATACACTTCAATAGGTTTAGTGCATTTTATTACTAATAATCTCCCATCATAAATTTTTAGTGTTTTTATGATTTTGTTGAAAAGCGAAATAAATTCATGAAGCTTGAAAACACGGTCGGTCGAGACTATAAACCTTCCGAGTCTTGGAAGATAGAAAATTCTCAATGTTATCTTCTGTCGCTTACAATTTTGCTACTGTTTTGGCACTGTTTCAGGAGAACCTTGCTGGAATAATGTTGGTTAAAACCATTTGAATGAATGTACGAAAATTTAAATCCCTTGCCAATGTCTATCGCTTGTTTTGTTTTCGTGACTTTTGTTAATTTTATGACTTTTAGGAAAAAACGTCAATCAAAATTTCAACCAATACCATCAACGTATTTTTCCTATGTATGAGTATATGGCATGAGTAGGCCAAGTAGGGGGCTGGAAATATTTACCTCTTTTTGAGTCTAGGAAAAAACAATTTCTTTGTTTGTTTTTCAAATCCTATCCCTGCCCTCAAAAAATTGTTTTTCAAAGGGGGCTAATTTGCATTGTAAGTTTATGCTAAACTAGTCCCTTGATTTGTATCCGATAGCGTTCACGTTCTTTTTTTTTTTCAATTTGGACTTTTTTTAGTGATCACTGCCAAACAAAAGGTGAGAAAAGTGACCTATTCATAGATCAACCTCTCAGTTTTTCAATTGATAACCATAACACGTGACGGCTTTCACTATGTTGGTTCGCATTGTTTGAAGCTTTTAGCTGAAGCTATAACATCATTCCATAAATCGTTCGGATTTTGCAAGAAAAAATACTGCTCATAGATTTGTCTTGATACTGACTAAGCTTGGGTATTCACGGGCTTATCACGACACCTATTGGCTGAAAATGACATCACAAAGAGTGTTTTTGTTGCACGCATCCAAATAGAGAGAATTTGCCGGTCTTGAAAATCATTAGAAATAATGGATCCTATGTGGATTCGAACCTTGGTCGCAGGCGTTTATTGGAAACACCTATGTAACTCGCGAGGCATGACTTTATTTACAATCATTAGAAACTGTCAACTAAAACTGTCACGATAGGGTTTTTCAAATGAATAGTTGGTCCGTCTGTCAGCCTTACTTGCTAACTTGGTGTGTATCTTTCACACATACAGGCTGCTTTAGTGAATCTGATTCTTATTATGTGGGGAAACAAACTTTTTCTAATGTTTTTTAACCCCCCAGTAGGTCTTCAGAGGGGATTCAATTTGCAACGTAATTTTTTGCTAATGTAATCCCTTATTCAGACATTTTTCCTTAAATTCAGACTTAAAAGTGGTCACCGCCCAACAAAAGACGTGAGAAGAAACGTATTCATCCAATTGAGTGACTGACTAGACCTGTTTTTTATATCGTAACAATGAGGAAGGCTAGATTCTCTGAAGGTTCTGATAATAAGTGTGATTTTATCTGGGATAATGACAAATGGGATTTAGAAAATCGCGTTGTAGCAGTTATCCTAAAGGAAAGAACACGTCTCTTATAAAAATCAGCATTCCAACCCCCTGCCCTATCTAAGCTCGAGCACAGACCACTAGAATATATGTAACTAACTCGGACATGAGGCAGTCTTACTCTTGTTTATAGATTATGTTAGTCAGGCACAAGATAAGGGAAATAGAAGAGGATCATGTTACGGTAATATTCTGAATGAGGAGAGCTGTATTTACTGGGTTCCAATACCAAACACTGAACGCAGTTATCAGTTAAAAATGTGCTGCTACTTGAATATAAAAGACAGGTCCCTGACTTCGAATTCCTGTTCGCTGGAGATAACAGCATGAATGGAGGATTTGGTAGTGATAGCTTTTTGGAGAGAGTTAATTATTGCTACATGTATTGGCTTTATTAGGAAAAGGTTTTTTCTTTTTTTGATTGATAATTGTTAGGGATATGAAGAACCTTTACGACTGTTTCTTATACTCTATGAGTATTTACTACAAACCATCAACCAAAATTTTCAATATGGGTTTCTTCAGTTTTCGAGTTGGTCTATCTTACTGGCTGGCTGGCTGGCTGGCTGGTTACGTGCGTAGTGATCACTGCCCAACAAAATTCGAAAGGAGTAATTTATTCACTGATTCCTTTTTTTCCTCGATATTTTGATTGATCACCCCCAACATGGCATGCTGCCAAAAGACATTAATTGCGTGACGGTTTCTATTGAGTGACTAACCAGACTTGCTTCTCATAATGCTTCCATGCCTCTTTGCTCGTTGATTCGGTTTCTGTCTTATTTCCTACGATTCGACGTTCCATAAAAGTACCCGCTTTTCCTTCATAACAACACTCTCGAACTCAGAACGATGCACAGCTCGCTCGTTGGTACATCCGGGTACCGCCGAACGGCTTCGTCTGTGCTCCAATCAAATATTTGAAGCCTTTGTTGACAAGCTACTTACTGGGTTAGCTGTATCACGTGATATTCGGGTAAGTGGCCGATTACAGAGAATACAGAGAAAGACGTGAGGAATGAAAAATTTAAAGAATAAGTAAGACAAGAAAAAATAGCAAAACACCATGAAACTCAAAAGAAGTGAATGAAAGAGAAATTATGGGAGAGAACTTTGTGAATGAAAAAACGAAAATTAAACTTTGAAAAAATAAAAAACGATCAATTCCAGAGAGGAAATTAAGAAATGAAAATTTAAAAAAACAAACAAAAAGAATGAGAACGAAACAGACAAGAACAAATAAGGAAAGAAACAGACAAAAAATAAGGAAGAATTAAAAAGCAAATATTAATAGAAAGAAACCAGAAAAAGAAAGGTCTTAAAGAGAAGAAAGAAAGAAATGAGGAAATGAAAAAAGAGATAATAGAGGATTGTAAAGCGGAGTGTCGGAGAAGAGAGAAAATGTTGGAAGACAGACATAAAGAAAGAAAGGAAGAAAAAGAGAGAAAAAAGAGGCAAGAATAGTAATGGTGGGTAAAGGAAAAAGAAGTGAGGAAAAACGAGGGGACTTTATGAAGATAAGAGATTACAAAAAGGAGAGGAAAAAAATAAAGGGAAGGACAAAGATGAGGAAATGGAGGGAAGCAAAATGGATTGAAGGAAGAAAGAAGAAAAAAGATATGTAATGGAAGAAAAAAGGAGTCGGGAATTGAATCGAAGCAAGAGAAAAAGGTGAAAGGGAGAATTATTAATAATAATAATAATAATAATAAGAAGAAGAAGAAGAAGAAGAAGAAGAAGAAGAAGAAGAAGAAGAAGAAGAAGAAGAAGGGAAGGAAGAGGAAGAGAAGGAAAACTGAGATAAGAAAGAGATAAAGAAGTATAAAAGGGTTGGAGTTGAAGAAGAAATAGGAGGAGATGACAAGAACAACAATGACTGAGAGAGGAAGGAAAGGAACAAGAAAAAAACGATTAAGTGAATAAGGGGGGCGAAGAAAAACCGAGGGAGGAAGAAGGTAAGGGGTGAAGAAGTTTGAAAAGACGATGCAAGGAAAAAACGAGGAAAAAAAGATTGAAAGATTGACTGTCGGGAGAGAAAAAAACTGGAGAAAGAAAGAGATGAAAATCTAAAGGGTGTGAGGTAAGGAGAAGAAGAAGAAGACGAGGAGGAACAAGAAGAAGAAGAAGAAGAAGAAGAAGAAGAAGAAGAAGAAGAAAAACATAAAAACAAACAAGGGTGAAGGAACGAGAAGGAAAAACCATCATGGAGAGACGAAAGGCAAGGTGGTAGGTTGATACTGAACAAAGAGTCAAATATTGAACCTAATGGTGGAGGCTTTGGTAATGGTAGCAAGATGCGAAAGTATGAAGGTAAAAAGGCCGACTAGAAAATGTCAAGAAAGTGAAAACTGAACGCGAAATCCGAAAGAAATCGATAGGACAATCTATCACGTCTGCTGTGTTGATATCCTCCTGTCACGTTACCTTCAGTGGGTCTTGGCTGATGAAGGCTAACTAGCTTTCTCTCACTCTCTTCCCCGGCTTGCTTGCCTGCTTTCGTTAAGAGTGTCGACTTCGTATGCATATAACCAAAGATATGCGTTGGCGTGCGGAATGGTTATTCGCTAAGCTTGGCTTAGTCTGGCACAAGGCGCAAGGTCGAATTAAGAAAATGGAGGTACAATGATCGTGTTACACCAATGTTCCTGTAGAGGGCGGAGAATTTCTGTATAGAAAATTAACATTAGTATTCGAAATTCTGGCTGTCGCCGGGGCTTGCACACTGGCCAGCAGACTATTTAGCGGGTTGATCATCATCATCATTTTTTCAACGTCTGTTATTGGACATAGACCTTCCCTAGGATCCACCACATTTCTCTACAATAGACATCACGGAGCCAGTATTTTCTGAAATCGTCTAGTTCATCTCACCATCTTGTATTTTGTCGGTTTTGTATGTAGTCTCTCGGGATCTCTGTTGTCGTGATGTCCATTTGTTGTCTGGGTTGATTTAGTTGACCAAATATTTACAAAAAGTAGCTTAGTCCACAACAACACCACAAATGTTGGACACACAATGAAGATCAAAATCACTGTAGTAGGAATGGGTATATACTAAGCTTAGCTTAGTCACAAAGCTGAAATGTGTGACTTTCAGAGAAGAACGAAATCATCAAAGTCGTAATGGATATATACTAATTTCTTTTAAGTCTGACCGGAAGCTAAAGCGCATGGCATTCTAAGACGATCACTATCACTTAGATAAAGATATATACTATCGTTTGAGTGGAAAGTTCAAAGTTTCCGACTTAATTGGGAAAGAAAAAAATCTCATGCTAAGGTTACTATTAAGGTTACTATTATCTATGGTGAGAGAAAAATCTTCTATTCATCATATCATTTTTATAGTAGTATATTTTCATATTTTTCCTATTTCCTTACAGTTATTTTGGTTGATCACTTATAATGCGTAATCTATGGATTAACCTTTATCATATATATATATATATATATATATATATAGTTCAGGATTATCTGCGGTATTGGCATCTACTGGTAAACTAAGAACATATCTTTCGCGTAGAAGCAAAGGACTGCTGTATTCAGCTTTGTTTAGTTCAGTATAGGTCATTTAGAAGAACGAATATACTTTGGTGCTAATCTTCCAATTTTGGAGGGGCTTGCTTGCTTTTAAAATCAGCATCAAGATCTTTGTTTTCCATATGCTCAAGTAGTGACCACTAGTGCCAGTTGAAAAATGAAACAATCTTAGCCCCAAAGAAATCTTCAATTGATACGATAAGTAGACTGCGCAGGTTTTATGGCGTTCAAAATTACATGACTGTATAGTTTGATGCAGGATTTGTATATCATGCTGCACCAACCTTGAAGAATGAAAATTCTTTTCAATATGTATTCAGAGATGAATAAATGGATACTTATGGCTCGTCGACATTGTGGATTTTACGATACACTAATGTCTCTTTATTTGCAGTTTAAGATGATTGGGTTGAATAAGTCTGCCAATTGCAGAGGGTGTACATGCCTAGAAATCCAGCACCCTTTTTTCCTTCGAATGAAACACAAACCAAAGAGGCAGTTGGGTAATATGTAATTCTTTCTCCCACGAGGCAAACCCTAATATATATATATATATATATATATATATATATATATATATATATATGTATATATATATACATATATATATATATATATATGTGTGTGTGTGTGTGTGTGTGTGTATTTTGAATTGCGTCCCATTTTATTAAAATACTCATTTGAAATGATCTCATGTTATTACACGGTGAATGCCGTAGACAACGTAAGTAATACAAACAGTTAAAGAGAATGATGCCTCTGCAGAAATGGAACCTATGACGGAGAGGGTAGTTGCTTCAACGTAGCGTTGCTCTTACCTTTGAGCTAAACAGCCACCAGTAATGAAAAGGCCAAAACTGTTTCAGCTCCAGAATTCTCATGATCAATCAAAACTTTTGGAAAAAGGGCGATCAATGAATCAGTTACTTCTCTCGCCTTTTGTTGGTGTGTAATCACTATAAAGTCTGAATTTTTGAAAAATACCAATTTAGCATAAGCGTACATTGTAAATTGACCCACCTACGAAAAACCTATTCCGTGTGAAGCAAGGTGTAAAAAAACCTTTTTTGTAGTCATAACACGGAATAAATGTTTAAATATTCAGACCTTAACTCCATTGGTGTGGTCTGTGCGCATGGCGTATACATATTTAGTGACAGTTTTTATTAATAGTTTCTAATACAAGAATATAGAATGAAATAAATTGATAGATAGATTGATACATTGGTCTATGAGAGTACATGTTTACTTGCACTGTGAACAGGAGGTGTCTATGCGCATATGGATGCTCAGAGTAAGTAAATTATAATGTTTCAGTCGCCTGTGAGCAGCTAATGCACAGATGGTTCTAATGATGTGTGCAAACGAGTTTTCTAATTGAAATCAAGTGAGCGGAATTGAGCTAATGGTGTTCCATTCGACATATGATTTCAGGCGAGCTCGTGTGACTGCATTGTTAACGTGAACATTATTCTCAATTTTATGTGGCATCGTCGGACTATTTACCTTGTCTATGTTGATCATAAGGATCTTCAGTAACGTTTGGTCATCAACCACCTGGTGTTCTCCAATTGTTTTTTGTTCTAGGTCAATTAGGATATGACAGTACACTGCATTCCAGGAAGCAATTTTGAATTCTAATACAGGCAGCATCTGGAGAAAGCGGGGAAAAAAATCAGTAAAGTCCCACAGAGACATATATTTGAATTACAGGTATACCTTTTTGTACTATTCGTCAAGGTTCATTGTCTTTTCACGTTTATAAAGTTGTCTAGTATAATTGTTGTAGTGCAATGGTTCGAAAGTTTGTTTAATAGAACAAGTGAGGAATTTAGTGAGTGTTAACCTCACTGGGTGCCCCATATAAAAAGTGAAGTAAAGCGTTTGTCTTTTAAGAAACACTCCCAATGGAGTATGAAGGTCGAGGGCAAAGTCCTGGTTTTAGTTACATGCGCCAGTTTAGTGAACCTTTATGCTTACACGTCATCACGACCATTCCTTGGGCAAAATGCAAGTCCACCGGAGGGATACTTTCACTTAATCACTCTACTTGGAGTGTACTCAGTTAGCTGCTGAGTTCACACGGGACTTTGTTCTAATGAAGAAGCTTTCACAATCATCGCTCATACTGAGCATCGAACCCAGGACCTTTTTCGTGTGCGGCGGACGTGTTAACCGTACTCCAAATAGGCCCACATTTTAATAGTTACCGTGTGTGTTAACTGACGATTCGTGGCAGTAGTTTCAGGGGGAAACGGACCTGAGCATTTGTATAAGTGAATGTATCTGTGAATATGTGTAACTAAACGAATCAATGAATATGTATAACCAAAGGTATCCTTGAATATATATAACTAAATATGTACGTAGGGTTATGTGAAAGCTGTTATAGACAGGTGTGAATTGAATACTGAACAATCAAAGTAGGCATCCTACCTATTGCGACCACGTCAGTGTTTGTTTTTTGGAGAGTACGTCTTTTAAAAAAAAAAAAGTAAAAGAAATTTGGTGCTAGACGATAATAAAAATCGATGGTAGATAGCTTAGTTTCTTTGTAAGCGTTGATTGATGTGTTTATGACTTGGAGTTGGTGGGAGGCGCCGAATGGTAGGGAGTTGGGTTCTAGGGGTTTATATGTCTGGGTAGGAAACGAAGTGCTGCAGCCACAAAAACAGGGAAGGGAGCTGAGTAAGTCTGCGCATGTGCAAAGTGTGAGTGTGATCAATTGAAGAACACGAATGGGCTAGTGCTGTCATCTGTACGACTGTAGTAGGGAAAAGGGTCGATGTTCATAAGGGACAAAAGAAAGAGAGCGATACACACATACACACACACACACATATATATATATATATATAGAGAGAGAGAGAGAGAGAGAGAGAGAGAAAGAGAGAAAGATATTGATAGATAGATAGAAAGAGAGAGAGATGGATATAAATATATCAGGAGATAGTGAGAGGGAAAAAGAAAGACACATGAATCGGGTAACGCGTTTAGCGCTTAATATGAGTAAGTTAAGTTTTCACATATATCAACAACTTTAATTTTGCAATGAATTTTTTAAAACTCAAGCAATTTTAATAAAATTTTTGTGTCATCTTGTAGAGACTTTTATAGCGAGTAAACCTTTATTTTGATTTCTGCAACTCCCCAAAATAGCTCTGAAAATCAGAAGTTACAAATTCTTAAGGAATTTTTATTCAAATAAAATATAATGTAATGCAAGTAGATTGCACCATAATTTTCATATTCACTCAATTTGGCCCTGGGAACTTTTTTTTTCCTCTCTCTCAACAAACAAACAAAGAGACTTCTATATGTAAACAGATAGCAACATTTCTAGTGTTTGAAATGAGAAAGATCTCAAAAGTCAGGCACAAATGATTTACTTTCAAAAATAAATCGTCTGTTATGGATAATTCCGTATCGCAGCTGGTTAGTGAGTCTAACAAGAGAAATATACTGATGAAAGATTGCTATCATAAAACAAGCGAAACCGTATTATTGCAAAGGCAAAATAGACAATTTTATCCGAAGTTTCATTACATGTGGGTACATGCCACTATAAATAACTATTTTGTGTCACTGCATTAATATTTTATGTCTTTTTTATGATTTAATGTTCTTACTGGTAGTTATATAAGTTTTTGATCGACGGGACAGAGCTCTTCGTGTTAGACGATTGATTAAGATATATATATATATATATATATATATATATATATATATATATATATATATATATATATATATATATGTATGTGTGTGTGTGTATTTGTGTGTGCATGCTTATATTACAGTGCATGTATCAATATTATCATAGTTTGTATTGAAATACACCATATCTATCTTTATATAATATATGTATTACTAAATGAATTAATACAGATATATAGTACACTAGCATATACACATACACACAAGCATACACACGCACATACACACACACACACACACACACATATATATATATATATATATATATATATATATTACATAATGTACATATCGTCTCAATTTATAACAAACAGAAAACAAATGAAAACAGATAACAGTAGTCGTAATGGTATAACCACTAGACGTTAGGAAACATCCAAACCTGATTTGATGATTGTAGTATATTTTTTCAAAAGTATATTGGCTGGTTATTCTCAGGACCCAAAGGAAACAACAGATGGTCTATTGTTGAATAATGCAGGGGGCACAAGGTGTTTACATTCACCATATATATATATATATATATATATATATATATATATATATATATATATATATATATATATATATATATATATATATATCAAGTATTACATATAAACAACGTTATGATTGAAATGTACAAAAGGTGAGAGAACGAAAAGAAAAAAAGTGAAGCAAGAAACCGGAAAGTACAAGGGAAAACGTGAGGACGTGTGGGTGTGTTTTGGTTCACTGGGAGAACGTGGGCTTATATATATGACTGTTCACTGTTGCGACTGGGGTCGTCAATGAACTGAATACGAAGAAGCGAGAATTAAATCAATGAAGCTGAGAGGATGCTGGAGCCAAAAAGAGAGACGATGAAAATCAAACACATATACCGAGTATATTTCCAAGTCGATCTTAAAAATCAATCTGTAATAATCTGTTCACAATTAATTAATTAATACATCTATCTATCTATCTATCCATCTATCAATCTATCTATCTATCTGTTCATAACTATACTTTTCCTCCTTTCTGTCTATTTATCTTAGTCTGTTCATATTAGCTATCTCAATCTATTAATATCTATCTCTCTATCCATCTATATCGGTCTGTTCATATTTCTATCTATCTATATTTCTATCTATCAATCTATCTATCTATCTATTTCTCTCTCTCTCTATATATATATATCTATATATATCTATATATATATATATATATATATATATATATATATATATATATATATATGTCTGTTCATATCTACCTCAATTTGCTCGTTTCTTTCTCAGTCTATTCATATCTATCTATATTCATCTATTCTGAATACAACAGACATCTCAGTCTGAACGAATTCAAACATTCACGAGAGTATGGGTGTTAGGTGAAATTATACCCTACATCATCGCTTCTGCCTGCTTCATGTAACGTATGTAGGTTAACTTGCTGACATTCAAAAAGGAACACATAGTCCCATTCGAATCGATATCGCCCATATGTTTCTCTGAAACGAATGCTATGCTAATGGCTTCTGGCTTACTTACTATCCCGTAGGTTACAATCAGCCTGGAATATATGTTTGAATGAGAAGAATTTCGCTTAAACGTAACTACAATCTTAGTGGCGTCTTTCCTATTCTGTCATGTAATGCAAACTAATTCCTGTGTGGATTTCATACAACAATGACGTCATTGTCTGCAGTTGTAAAAGGCTCGAAAATGTTATTTAGTTCATTATACGTGACACATACATCCCATTAGAGTTTCAAAAGAATTTTACGAGACGCATATATTCAAGCAGTCCTGGAAACCTCGCAAAATATATTCCATAAGGTTTGTGTTTGGTAAATATAATATATCTATTGCCTGATGCGCAGGACTATCGTAACATTATACCACAGTTTATTTGTAGAGTTTAGGAGCGAGCAGTTTTTTGCAGGTTGAATTCTGTTTCCCTATTTTTTTTCTTAGTGATTGTTGTTTTATCGTGTATTTGTAGTTGTCTTACGAGACTTCATTTTGGTGTATATCAATCTGATCTGGCCAAAGGGATTTATTCTAACCTTTTCACGTTCAGGTATTGATTTTCTTGGACCAATTAAGACAGGTACAAGATAATATGTTCTCACCAGCTGCTTTGCAAATATTGGTGTTACAATGACAACACCTAGCCTCAATAAATCAAATCACTGGCCCAAAACCAAAGACAACTTCCCATGCTGTATATTTCAGATAGTTAGATAGATAGATAGATAGATAGATAGATAGATAGATGGATGGATAGATGGATAGATAGATAGATTCATTCTTGCGTACAGGAGGCAGGTAGCTCTCAAGTTGTTATTACTTAAAAGCTGGAGCCAATATTTTTTAAGAGCCTTTTCTAGGAAGACTTTTATGGTACAAGCAACCACAACAGAGTTGGTTGGTTACATCCTAGCCCAAATAAATCAAATTACTAGCTCAAAACCAAAAACAAAAAAACAATTTTTCATGCTTTATATTCAGTAGATAAGTAGATACACGGATAGGTTGATTCATTCTTGCATACAGGTAGCTGCAAGCCCTTCAGTTTTCTTATTTATAATGTGGGGTTCATATCTTTTTCAATGTGCTTTTTCATGGAAGACTCTTGTAGTACAGCCAGCTAGAACAGAGAAAAATGGTTACATTCGGCACAAGGCGTTTTTAATTCACAGAAAAATACTATATGAGATATTGAAGACAATTTCAAATCTCGTCAGTGGTGAATCCTTTATTCTCTGATCAATTCTGCTTACTTTTCGATTATATGAAGTACTAGGAGACTTTAGTTTTGCTCAAAAGCTACACAAAAATAAGCCGAAAGAAAAAATAATGTAACATTAATAATAATATTTCCCTTCCTTCGAATCACTATTATGAGACTCTTAACTATTCACCAATTGGTAGACAACTGATGTCCTGACATCTGTCGCTGTTAACTGCGCATATGTGTCCTTTTAGCAAGACGTTGAAAGCGAGGCTTGTCTTTTCGTAAAAGTTATCTCTCCATATTTTTCTCCGTCTCCTCGTTCATTTCTTTTCAGTGAACCGTAACCTGTATGATGGCTTGAGCAAACTTAAACTACTCGATAACGTTAAAATAGGGAACGGCTATTCAAGTCTGATTAACGTTTCGTCTCTTATTCTTATATCCACAGTTTATTTCTATATTTCTATTTAAGAAAACAGGATTTTTTTTCCTGTTATCGATTGTTAGATTTCAATCTCGGCAATGAAAACGGAGAAAAAAAGAGAGTAAATTAGATTTTTCGAAAGTTTAATTTGAAATTTAAAAACGCCGAAGCAAAAGAATAGAGAGGGGACGGGTTGCTTATTTAGTATTCATTAAATCGGACTGTTTGAGATAAATATGCTACTCTCGCCATTTTTTTTCTCGCTGCGATCGGATGTGGGTCATCAATGATGGCGGAAGAATGATCGAGGAAACTGGGAAGAAGTGACAAACTTTGGATTCCATTTTGTATTATAAATCATTTCGTTTTCTCAACAACTTTTTCCACCCCCTCTCTATTCTCCCTTCCTCTCTCTCTCTCTCTCTCTCTCTCTCTCTCTCTCTCTCTCTCTCTCTCTTGTTAAACATTACCATTTTACCATTTCTAGCTCGAGGTTGATAAAAGAAATTTCACTGCCACATTTCACACAACAATTTTAAAATCTTAGAAGTGTCTTCGAACTTTACTTGCCTTTCGTTTCTTAACCTCTTTTTCCATCTCTTGGTCTCTCTGTCTCTATCTCTGTCTCTGTCTCTCTCTCTGTCTGTCCCTCTCTCTGTCTGCCTGTCTCTCTCTCTTTCTCTCTCTTTCTTATTACTGTGTCTACCATTTGTAGCTTGAGGTCAATGCAAGAGTTCTCACTACCACCTTTCACACAAGAATTGTGAAATCTTAGAAGTGTTTTCATAGTTCACTCGCCTCTCTTCTGTTTTTTTGCTTGAGTGTACTCACCTTTCATTCACTATTTTTGTAGAAATCATAGCTTGATATGAAATACGTAACCGATACTGATTCTTTCTATCATAAATCTTTGAAAAAATGTAGTGAAACGTATTTAATTGATCATTCAAGCTTATATCAATTTAACATTAGGTACAACTATGTGTTGGAAATGGTTTTCAAGCGGGCATTTTCAACGTGAGAACGAAGAATATTCTGGCAGAGAAAATAGTTTCTCTGGGCAAGTGAATTTGCAGCATTATATTTCTTCTCTGTGTTGCAGACATGATGAAGCAAACCATTTTAGGAGCTTGGATTGGAATTCTTCCCACATGCAGCATACTCTTCTAACCTTACAGATCCAGAGTATCATTTGTTTTGCTTGATGTAACTTTCCCTGTCTGGTCAGTGGTTCGAACAATTTTAAAAATATCGAAAACGACTCAAAACTAGGATCGTTTTTCTATGATTAAAAGCATATTTTAGCTGAAAGATGATGCAAGGCAATAGAAAGCCAGGGAAAAATCTCTTGATGACTGAATAATGATGCCATGAATTTAGTACGTATAACAGGGGAAAAAAAGCTGGAATTTCCACATCAACCATGTAAAATTTCAAGTCCATTTTATAATCAGAGCTTTATAAGTTACCCTCATCCAAAACTGCTACCGTCAACATAAGTTTCTCCATTTTTTTTAAGTCAGTCTGGCTAGCTGGCTTACTGACAGGCTGTGTATATATCACGTACAGGCCTCAGTATTGGAGCTATATGTCTGAGAATTTAAACATTTACTATGCATTTTGGGTAGCAAAAACAATTTCTGATTCTTAATGCCCAATTTACAATGTACATTTATGCTACATTTGTGCACCCAATTTTTGCCTTGCAGTGTTTGTTCTAGTGCATGTTCAGACGCAGCCTAACAAAATGGAAAAAAAAACCCAACTCATTCAATGGTTGCCCTTTTTCCAGTTTCTTAATTGATCAATCCGAACACGGTCCCCTGCAAAACAGTATGTCAAGTGACACTTTTGATTGAGTGACCGACCGAGCCTGTTTTCTTCCAATCCTCATGTGACCTGGTCCACACAATTTTTACTCGTTCGCCTCGACTACAAATAAAGCAGTTCTTCTGCTTTGATACTTGATGACGATGATGATGATTATTATTTCTTTCCATCACGTTTCTTTTTTTCTCGGTCGAATACAACCAAACTGTTTAAGTAGGTATAGCATGAATAAATGAGTTTCCAAAGTGAGCTTGAACTCACATCCTATACTCTTAGAACCCGCTAATCTTAGATAGCACCTCAACCAATTTGGTTCCGTAAATTTGGTTCTTAAAAGATTACGGATCCAAATATATTGACACCACCTTATTCCATATATATTCACGCTATATGGATTTCTTACTGTTTCGTCTGCTTTGCTTATAGTACTTTTCGATTTCCATTCTCGTGTTTTGTGATCCCAGTCGCTCATCCTTGTGCCAGACTAGCTAGGCAGCGTTCACATCTAATGTATCATTAGTTGCATGTTAGATCTATGTTTATCGTTTCGAAAAAATATTTTACATTCAGGTGGCCATAGTCACTTATTTGTAGCTTAGTCACGGTGTAATTTTGATGTTTTTTTGATAGTTTCCACCTGCTTAATACTGAAGCTTCTTAGTAATTCTAGAAAATTCGAGGGAAGTTTTTTTTTATACATTAGAATATGTTCGTAAAATGCGGTAGTAATCGAGGAGTAGTCACGCAACTACTGAAAAACCCAGTTACGTGCACTTTTCGAATGTTTTTGAAGATTTAAAGTTCATGAAAAATTATTGGCTTAAAATGTTGGAATCCCCCCTCCCGCCAAAAAAAAAATAATTAATCGTTTATTTATCTGAATTGAACCAAACCAAGCGTAAGTAAGCAGTAAGTCACAAAAAAGGCTATTCTTTTATTCCACTAGAATGAACTTCGTCTACACCGATGCTAGATTACACAATCCACCTAGTAAGACGGCTGATTAGAAAGAGTCTTGCTATTTTTCATATCAACGGAAAAAAAGGTCAACCATAAGACAATTGTAATCATCAAAGCACTTCCCTTAGGACTTGATACTCTTAACCCAGCGTCCAAAATTTTAAAAACAGTTTGCTAACTCCTTTTTCAGAAACGTCATCAGCCGCCTCGTCACGCTCTCTCCAATCTTGTGTACGGCCTGAAATCTCTTTGGGAAAAGACTGAAATCGCTCGGAGACAATTTCAGACCGTCGTAGAGAGATAAAAACCCAAGTTTGGTGATTTTTGGCACAAAAAAAACTGCACGAGACTCGGAAAATATCTCGCTTGATCATTGTGAATAGTAACAAAATACACACACTCACCCAATGGCATCTCAACGTCGACAGAGAATGTCCTTTGAAACTCGACGGATCCGTTCATGCTTACAAAGTAAGGCCCAATCTGATTTGTTATCATGTTACTTCAGGGTTGAGCGACCAGTTCTCAAGATATTCGAAATGATTGGAGTCTTTCCAGATGAATTTCGAACATTTAGCCATCACTACATTTTTAGATAGTAGATATTCACTAAGTTAAGCGTACTCCTCTAGGCGAAAAGGCTATCAAAAATTAGACACTCAGTGAGAACCACACTAACTGCATGATTATAAATTCTAACAAGCAACACTTATCGTTTCTCTGTGATATACATTGACTGAGTGTTCTGTGTTGGTATTTTACTCAACTAAAATTAGTCTGGTCCTACCATATACAATCTAGATACTGGTGATTTTTTATAACAAGGTTGTTTTAGTTCGAAACAGAACTAGGATCGTACATTAATGCAGATCTAGCCAACTACATGAACAATGGTCTGTGAGATGAGTTTGCTCACAGTAAATGTCCCACGGAGAGTTCTCTGTCGATAAATTGTCTCAAAGTGGTTTATTATACATAAGTAATGATATGGATATTCAAAAAAAAAAGAAATCGAGTTTTTTTACTCTTAGTAAGACGTAGGACTACGATTGTGGGAGTAACCACAGTATTGATGGCCAACCTGAGTAGCCTACTACTCACTGCTCAAAGGTAGAGTGATTGTTGGTTATAGCCATAGCTTAAGCATTTGAGTTTTCTAATGGTTTCTAAGACGTCTTGGACTCCTGTCATTTCTCTTATATACTGTGTTGTCATGTCTCCATATATTTGAGGAAGATTCGTGTGCATGTTGGATGGTTCTCCATTCGTTGATCACCCTTTTGGTTAGGTTCCATGTTTCAGGTCTATAAATGACCATAGGGAAATTGCATTGACTCTATACCCTTCTTTTTTGGACTGGTCGGATTTTCTTGTTCTTGAAGGTTGAGCTTGCTCTATCGAAATCTTGGGAACTCTTTGGAAAAGTTCAATCATAATGTTATTATATAAAAAAAGGAACCCCAGACAACTGCAAAACTGTAAGCCCTCTCAGCTGCATCTACAAACTTACTGCCAAATTGATCACCATCCGAATCACCGAAACACTAGATGTAAACAAACCATAGAAACAGGGTGGCTCGAGAAGAAGTTGCTCAACCATAGACCATTTCCATTCGGTAAATCGAATAAACAGAAAGCAGCAGAATACAATATTCTACTCACCATTGCATGATTGCTGGAATCCCCAACATTATTTATACTATCGACGAGCCGTAGACCCAGTGTATGTCTGAGTATTGCATCATAATTCCCGACACAGCCCACTGTTCATACACAAAGACTCGGACCCTTTTCCACTCAAAAAAGAGGTAAAAAAACGTGATACCAGCTCACACAGACTTTTCACCAACTACTTTGAGCTGATGATCTTTCGAAACCAAGATCAGAAGAAAAAAGAATCAGAATGTACGACAAATACTTAAGAAACCTTAGATTTGCAGTCAACAACGTCATGTCCTTCAAGCAACGCTAGACAAATTGAATGAAGAAAGCAATTAAGTCGGTCTTCTCGTGAACTTCCCCGTAAAGATGTCATGTACAACGAACAGGTTGAAGACGAAGACGCAACGAACGAATTCGGAAACGTAGAACTGGAGAAAACAAGACCGCTATATTTACGTAGGACAACAATTTTCAATGAAATCCACAGAAGAAGCTATCGTACAAGAATAACTAATTCTAGGATGGTAAGCTCAACGTTCAATAACAAGAAAATCCCACTAGTGCTAAAAGGAAATAGTATTCAACCAATGCATCCTCCCAATATTGAACCTCAAACTGAAAGCCATGTAACATACATATGAGAGAATCAAACTCAACAGCACGAGATAAAACAAGATATAACAATATCAGAGGGAAGACAAATGTCCAAGATATCATGGAATCATTAGAAAACTGAAATGTCAATGAGCTGGTCGAATTAGAAGAATGGCAAACAACTTGTGGCCAACAAAATAAAAGATGGTTTGACGAAGTAGACAAATGAAGTAAATATTGGCCCCGTGGCGCTTATGATAGAGAGGTTTTAGTGAATCTTGTGGTAGATCTATGTCCAGAACCGACGCTTAAAGGCTGATAATGATGAGCATTGCCTTTTATGGACAATAATTTAGTCAATAGCCAATCGGTATTCATTTTAAACAAGAAGTAAGTCGCACTTTTCCTCATGGTTCTATTTGGGAAGAATAATTTTAAAATGTAAATTATTGTCGGCCAAATGAGACAAAAACTTTTGAAAAAACTTTAAAACATTTGGATTTTCGATTTTTCAACTTCACTCTCACCGGACTTTAGATAGTATCAGAAAGACTGTCACCTAAAGTGTGAACATACATTTCAAGTCAGTCTGGTCGGCTGGCTTGCTAGCTGGCTATAAATTAATCTCGGAGTTTGTGTCTGGACGTATCAACGTTTTTGGGTTCGTTTGTTTTTTTTATTCAGACTTTTTATAGTGATCATTGCGCAGTAAAAGGCGAAAGAAGTAACTCATTCATTGATCATCCAAATTTTATAAGTTTTTGATTGACCACCTTCAACATGGCATGCTGCCAAAAAAACGTTGATCACGTGATGGTTTTCATTGAGTGACTAAGAAAAACCTGTTCAGATTTTTTAAAATCTACCTTCATACTTATTTTGCGAATGCATGTATCCCTCCTTTTGCCTTTATTTCAATTCTTTCATATATGTTTTTGTTTTCTCAGACTGTTTTGCTTTAAATCGTAAGATTATCAGAAGATTGATAAAATATCAGCTTTGGAACAAATTTAAGCAGACGTCGACGCCTTTCGATTCCAAAAAAAAAGGGAAGATTCGGCTTTTTTTTTATGATCAGTTCTCTTTTAAATCTTTTTGTCCGTTTTATTATTGGTACTTTTGTGATTTTTTCTTTCAATTCTTTTATATTTCGTCCTTTTTCTATCGTCTTATTTCGTTCACAACAGTTTTGGAGTTTTCTTTATTCGAATGTTATTGCGATAAAATCTATTTGTCTGATAGAAAATCAATGAGTTGAATCCGTCTCCAGGTGTGCACAGACTGATTTAATATGTACACCTTACAAGTCAAGTATTTATCTCTTATCTAATAAACATAAACAACGATCTCCCTCTGTTGAACAGAACTTTTGAAAGTTACCAATTTAGATATTTTATATCTGAATCTAGATAGAAAGAGCGGATGTCAAGAGTGATGATTTATGAAAATTCAGAAGAAAGACTTATGATCTTTAGTTCTTCATTTTCTCATGGTACCGATGTTCAAATCAACTTCAGAGCCGATATTTTATAGCTGTATGTGATGACTAATGTAAGTGGCTATGCAAACCAGGCATGCATATGCACTTACACATACACACACCTACACATATCCATCAAGTATTATTGACCAACTGAATACCACTAGTCTAGAATCATTTAACTCCAGTGCAAGTAAGTTTTGTTGTATTTACTTGTATGATAATGACTAATAAGAAGGAGTACACTAAAGGTTTCGGCAATCAGAGCAAGAAACAACTAATAACTGAGTCTAGTAGCAGACTTACTGTTTTAATATATATATATATATATATATATATATATATATATATATATATATATATATATATATATACATAATTTTATGCTGAGGGAAACTAACCACTGATCAGTTTCACAATTTTTCGATCTTCAGGTGTTAAAGTTTTTTCTGAAAATTATTCATTTTGTTTTTGTTTTATTTCCTTCTATAATTCAATTTCGTTCCATGTATCTAATTCAAATTCGAACTATTTCCCCAGTTCCGTTGTCCAATTTTATGTGATATTCAGCGTGTTATATTTGAATTTCAAATTTCATGTTCAATGTTTTGTTGTCTGTTTTTTTTTCTATTCATTCATCTTTAATCTTCATGTAAAATTAGTCATAATCAAAATTTTTATGATGTTGATTTGTTGTTTTTAATTATTATTCTTTCGATTGCATCCTGCTCTGTATCTTTACGTCTAAATAAGGATAAGATACAAAGCATCGTAATGGGAATCTGAACTCCCAGTCTCCAAATACTTGATTAGAATTAAGTCCTTTGAATATTGAAAGAGATTGAAAAAAAATATTGCAACAATTAGGAATTTTTTCCCAAATGAGCAGAGGAACCATGTTAAATGGAATTACTGCAGTATCTGGATTATAACAAAAAAAGTTTTGCATTTGATATATATATATATATATATATATATATATATATATATATATATATATATATGTTGAATATATAAGAGAAATCTGGTAATAAAAAGTACACATAAGGTCTCAAAAAATACTAAGTACGTATTATATTTCCCAAATACGTGCAAGACTATTTTGAATTATTGGCTGAAGAACCCAAGCAATTCAAGAATATAACTTTCGAGAAGAGTGGAATAACGAAAGAAGATATTGGGAAAATGAACCAGATTTATGTATAAAGATAAAAAAAAATTTCAAAACCTTATGTCAAAATAAGAAATGGCAAAATATCCGGAGGGAGGATTCGATTGATAACTCATCAAACATTAAACTCATTAAAAACAAGAATTGAGGCCTTCAGTTTTAGATTAGAATTCGAAACTGGCATTATCTAAGCAACATAACAGACGTAATAGCAAACAATCTGTTAACAAAAAGATACGTTATGAAAATATACATAGAAGGTATTATTAACGCTATAATAAATCAAGAAAGCAAGGAAACCATTCTACTAAGACGATAGATTGTGGCATTGAAGAAACGATAGAATACATATTACATCACTAGACAAAGGAAATGGGTCGCGCAAAGAAACACTAATACCCACAACAATAAAATATACTTTCTAATGGAAGACAATAATGTATATGGAGCAATGAATATACAAACAAATAACAAAGAAACGAACAAATTCATCAAATGTTTCATTTATGAAATGCTAAACAAAATACCAAAAGTGTACGACCTGCTAAAAATGCATAAATCTAACTTTCCAATGCGACCAATTATTTCAGGAATGAACATTGAGTAGCGAGAGCCATAACACCAATTCTAAGCCCTCCTTTAGGAAAAGTCAACCCCGCAAATATCAACATTGAAAACTGAATAATATTCCTTTTCTTATTTTTTTTAGACCAATACAATAAATCTCAGCCCTAAAAATCAAATATTTTCGATGCATTAACGACAAGTAGATGATATATCGACATAAGATGAATAACTCAAACATATCAGATAAATTCCATAAGATACGAAAAAAACATACTATTTGTATACCGAGATGGGAACGAAAACAATCTACATTTCCTTGGTATTCCAATATTGCGAGCAAACAATTATTAATTATGTATACCAAAAATCTCCATAAAAAAATGGCGTTATAAACTTTAAGTCATACAATAACAATAAAATAAAGTCGGAAATAATCATTCTTTTTCATTTAAGACCCCTAAGAACATGTATCCTTACGTACCTGAATGGCGACGTATAATACTTTCAAAATTATCCACTACTTAATATCAACCGTATACAACACCAAAAGTGGACGTTTACAAAATATACAAAAACATAATGAAAAAATGATAACAGTGATGAATATCATCAGAACCAAAAACTGAAAAAACTTAGAAACAATAACAAATAACCAAGAATTGAATCTACATGAAATAGCATGCACAAATTTTGACAAAAGAGCAAATAACTCCTTTACATTTCTATTGATATTCGGACCATCCCCATCTTGGTTGTTTTTCATACAACGTTTCGGGCGTTGCACTCTACGGCCTTCGTCAGGTATCATCTGGTAGATGTCCACATGGACACGTAGCGCAGTGATTACAGCATCAGACAAATTACTGTAAAGTAATCTGATTGTTCTAGGTTCGATCCTAGTGTGAGACAATATAACAATACTACTAACGCTAAGAGGGGAGTACGGTCAATATACCCCCGTCAGATAAATAAAGGGTTCGGTTCGTTACTTCCCCAAATCTACCAGATGATACCTGACGAAGGCCGTAGAGTGTGTGTGTGTTTTGTATTAGAAATGTATCACTTTCCGAGTATGCAAATCTTTACTTCTGGAAAGAGGCAAGGGCTACTAAGAGGTCTAGGTAGCTTAATCAGTAAGGTAGCTGTATAGCAGGCCCTATTTGATGCGAGTTCTTGTCTCACCGGTATCTCAAAATTTATTCCTGATTCCTGTTCCTTACTATTGTTCGTGGAATTGTAATTTTTGAGTTACAATGAGGAGCAACTGAAATCAAGATGAAATAAATATAGATCAATTAACAATTAGAGTTTAAGGCTTTTCCAAAGCTTACTACCGAACGAGCCTTTTGTTCAATGGAGAAGTTCATATGGATTGGCTCTGAATCACATTTTAGAGAGAAAGGCCCGATGGAGAGTAAGGATTTCTCCGCTTTGTGTCAGTAATTGGATTCTTTAAGATGGTAGTCGAAAGGTGTTTCAGATGATTAAGTCCCACCCCCAGCCTTGGAACGAAAATAAGTAGCTGAAGAAGAACATTAAAAACGATAACATCGATGTTGTCTTTGATGATAAAAGGTAATTTTCTCATTCTATCCCGACCTATGTGGAGATTGTGGATTTTCTTAATGCTCTACGTGAGTCCTTTTTTCGATTCTTTCCTACGTTTTGCTTCGCTTGCTTCCCTAAGTGCTTTGTTTAAAATCAAAACATTCACTGGAGTGAATGCATGCTTATCTAACTCTCCCTTCCTTCCTTTCTGTCCATTCCATTGTCGTTCTCTCTATTTTTCTTTCTCTGGTTTCTTTCTCATTACCTTATTCTCACATCGACCCCCCAAAACAGCTTGAACATGATAATTACAGGAAATTGCTTGGTACGGAAACATCCAGCATTTCTAAGACTCTGAGATCTTTTGCTCCGGCCGAGGGCCTGTAACAAACATGGAAAATCCTCTCGAATCTTCTTTCCCTAAACCAAGCAACGATACAGATAGATAAATAGATAGATGAATAGATAGATGTTCATTATTTTTTGTTACTGGTCAGTTTGCAATCAACGGACAACTGTTTTTCCTTCTGTTTTAAATTTTGGGTATGTATTTCTTTTACATTCAGTGGATTTCTTTATTTAGTTGCCTGTTTATGTGGATATGTCTTGGGTTGAGTGGTATTGCTTTTGGATTACTCAATGCTTAATTGTGTTCTGGGTGGTGTGCATGATGGATTGACGATCTTTTTTAGTTTGATGCAGGTACTGTGTTTGGTTGTGTTATCTTTGGGGAAGGCAGAACGGGCAATGCAGTTGGATTCGTTTGAATATTTTTCGATTGTTTTCCCGCTGTGAATGTCGAGTTTTGTACGGTATGAATATGGAATGTGTTGAAATTTTTGCATAAAATACATTTAAAATCAGTTAATAGTAACGTCCGGTTGTATTCACTGCACAAAAAGTTTCCGCTTGAAACTTAGGGCCGGCAACGTTGCTATGACTCAGAAGACACCGTCAGTATTTCTCTTTGAATAAATGAAGGATGAATACAAAAGGATACACGAGAAACAATATATAGTTGTGTAAAAGACAAAATATTTACATGATCAGTGCTTTGCGAAAGATACAGGCGTTGCCTGTGAGGATGATTTATGCATCTCATAGATGCTTGGGTTCCTTGGTATTCATTCTAGTCAGATATTTTGCAACATTCCTTTTTATGACACCAAAGGCCACTGTAACAAGTATTGTTTCAGTTTTCATTTGCCTCATTTTTATGATCTCAATTTCAAGGTCTTTTTACTTTGACAATTTTTCAAACTTTTTTACAAATATGTTCTTGTTTGATGGAATCTGTCTATAGGCATCTCATTTACCTTCCTCTCCTTCATTGTTATGCCTGGGTGGTTGGCTTTGAAGGTTTGATCCGTATGTATTGGGAAATCCCATATAATTACCACACCTCGTGTTTCAATTACAAGTTCTGTGTGCTATCCATACCCATGTGCAGTGTGTGGTGCACTACAGTGCCTTGAACTATCCAGTGGATGTACAAGCCCACTCAATCGTGTCTGTCCATATTCGTTAGCAGCTTAAACAGAACATCAAGATATGATGTGGTCGACGGTCTCAGCTGTAACAGAACCTGGAGTTGGGGTTAGTGCTGATAACGCGTGCTAGATAGTTCCTGGTAAGGAGGCTTTGGTCTTGGCCAGCAAGGATGTCACCCTCTGTTTCAGCTTTAAACCTTAAACTTCGTAGCCACTGATGAGTTTTGGTATAATTTACATCGGCATATTGGACACGAAGTAGGTATTGGTCGGGCAGGGTTTTTTCCACAATTATTATTATTATTATTATTATTATTATTATTATTATTATTATTATTATTATTATTATTATTATTATTATCATCATCATCATCATCATCATCATCATCATCATCATCATTATTATTATTATTATTATTATTATTATTATTATTATTATTATTATTAAAGAATTGTCTCCGTGGTCAACATGATATTCAATTTACATTAAATGAATATGTTCAACCATGAAAAATAAATTAATTTACATTAATTCAAGAGATAAAAATGCTTATAGAAATTCAATAAAGATTACAAGCTTCTTAGTATGTAATTGGGTGGATTATATTAAGCGTGGTGGTGAGAATGAATTCATGAATAAAATAAATTTAATCAAAAGTCGATTAAAATCAGTAATTAGTAACACTCTGTAGAATTTCTACATAAGTAGAATTCTATGGAGTGAACGTAAATGTAACCTTGAGAAGATGTGGTGGGCGGTTGTTGAACGTTGATTTGAATTCGATTAACATTGACTGAATTGTTCTATGAGTGAGTAAATATGTACATGGGGTCGTATTGTGCAGAGATAGATTTGGGATGATATGACCCAGGATTAAATATAACTAAATTGTACATTCTACTTTCATATAAGTAAGATGTTACCTGTATGTGTTTGGGGATTTAGTGGTCAGTTTGTTAGAGACCATGTTGTTAAGGTGTTGGCTTTCTTGGCATCTCAGTTGTGTTTTGTTTTTTTGGAAAGGGTGTTGCTGTTTTGGTTTTGACTTTGCTGTTGGGTTCGCGTTTTTTTCTTATTGTATTTTGCGCAGTTTGAATTCAGTTTTGTTTTTTGTTTTTAGCTTTTTATTGCTAGTTTGGCTTTAGTCGTTAGAGTCGTAATCTTGTTGTACATAAGAGGAGTTATGTTTAAGAGTAATTTGGGATGATGGAACTTTATAATTGCTAATTTTTCATCAAGATTGCAACTCTGTGATATGATTTTAAAAGCTGGTACATTCTTTTAATCTCCATCTTATTTCAGGTGTTTTCCTTTGGGGTTCTTTTTGTTTCCAATACATTTTTGATTAAGTTGCTCTGTGTTCATATTCAGAATCCTTTATTCAGATAATCTTCCGGTTATTTCTGAGTATATCTTTTCTGCATCGCCTTCAGATTTGGTGGTGGTTTAGTGTACGATACTGGATGGGAGGCATTTATTCAATGTTCATTTGGACTTTTGTCTGCAGTTATATGGGGTTGGTGTTTCCTTACAGTCGGCGATTTACTCTGGTTGCAACTGTAGCTAACCTTACAGTAAATATTTTGTGTAGTTTATTCGAGGGAAGTGCTTGTTGATCAGATTGTTTGTCGGATAGCTGATTGACTGACGAATTAGATTGATGAATGGAAATAGACAATTGGAAGAGATATTTATGTATATTGGTTCTTTATTCTCTTTTTTGAATGGCTGGCAAGACCTTTGTTGGTGGTTGAATTTTGTATCAAAGATATCCTCTTTTTTAGTTATGTTTTAATGTCAATTTTAGAACTCATTAATTTGGGGGTTACTATTATATTTTTTCTTATTCTATGAGTATTTTGCCAGTTGTAATATCTTACGTTCATAGTTCCATTGTCCTTGTACAGTTTAGGGTTTATTTTTGTTTACTCTCCCAGCTAGGGTTTGCAAATATGTATATCCCAACTAGATCGCATTTTTTCCGTACTATCGGAGTGTCTCCTCGTTACGTGAAAGTTTTCGATCGTGTCTTCTTTTACCCATGATATGTCAAACAAGATTGACGCTCTGGATTATTCAAAGTCGATTGTTGGTGACTTGGGTATATACCCTGGAAGAAGAGATGGTTTTGTCTTGTATAGTCTTTGATATTGGTGGATAAAAGTTGGACGAATGTTCCGGGTTCTTTTGTCTCTTATGATGCTGAATCGATCTACCACTGATTTTTTTTTTGTTTTTTTTTTGTGGATTCGAGTTAGTCTTTGGTTTCCAGTTTATTTCTTTGAGTACTGTTTTGCTAATTTCGTTTTTTTCGTTTTTGAGGGGAGGTTGATTAGTCTGTATGTTGGGTCCCCTCTGAAGTTACCCTTGTGGTCTTTGAATGTTATGTCAGCTTGTGATAAAAAAAAGATAGAAAAAATACCTCACGAAAGATCAACATGTATGCAAAGGCGAAATAGAAAAGGAGCTATCAATAGCAATCGTGGGAAACTTACCAGTAATAACAGTATTGTATATATATATATATATATATATATATATATATATATATATATATATATATATATATATATATATATATATATATATATATATCCTCTCAACAATGGTCATCTTACAAAAAAGAAGCGTACAATGACCATTGCCTGGTTAAATTACAGGAACGTATCTTTGAGAAAGAACAGACGCAGCTTCTTTGCCAAAATTAGGCTTTCATCGCAACAACTTATTTCAAAGAACTGCGATATGAAAATTAGAAGTGACTTCTGTCGTAAATACAATTAACCAGTTGAAGAGAAAATAATATCGAGCGAGTCCTGTTGTTCTTCTTCTGCATTAACCTAAATGTCCGTGTGCAATATGATCTCATATAAAAATGCAAACCCCTATTTTATAGATTTCAATGCATTATCTTATTATTGACTATGATTGCTTGTGAACGAATTGTCTCTCGTGTATATTGCCATCCTCAATTTTCATATTTAAAATCCATGTTCTTTTCTCATTTACAAAGCAATAATTGACTATCATTGCCCAAAAATATATGTACTTTAATTATTCATGTGCAATGAGATCTTGCATACAATCTTCCTGCGTATAAAGCAGGGGTTGGGTTTATTTTCATGCATAATGCTGTTGCATCTTTACTAAATAGGAGAGGTATGTGTTGATCAGTGTTCAGTTTGAGCCACGAATTGTTTTATAGTGGGAGTCATTTCAGAGGCCAGTGTAAGACATTTAGATACTTAAGAAAGTTTATGCTACGATATCTATGGAGAACTTTTGGAGATGTGGATGAACACAAAACTTTAGTGATTTCATTTAGTGTGAACATAGAACTGCAATGTTGGGAAGGTGACATTGTCTATGGATATCAAATGGGAGGATAGCTGGTCTTCGTCAAACAACCGTAGCTATTCTGAAATTCAAAGGCAAATCAACTTCCATGACGAACGTGATTGCACTAATTTCTTCCATTTCTTACTGGCAAATCATGTCATCCCATCTTTGCCTTTCCATGTTTTGTTAACTATCCCACAAGGATCAATCGTTACCCTTTTGTCTCCCTTTCTCCCTAAGTACCGAACTCATCTCCGTTTTTGTAACTCAATTAATTGGACATATGCTTCACCTTTACGCTTCGTTCTTCCCATTGACCTCAGTGCTTTTCTTAGTCTGTTTTCGAGGGCTTCTGTAAGCTTCCAGTTTTTGCAGCTTACTAACATTTTGAGCAAACCGGTAATTTGCTTTTCATTATATTTCTATTTATGCCAAATGCTTTCGAGCCAACGATATATTATTTCTAAGGTCTCTTCCTCTCTCTGTCTGTCTCCTGTCTCTCTGTCTCTCTCTATATATAATATATGCATTATATAACATTGAAACTCTATTTGAAATGATTTACCCTTATGAAGCTGTTAATGTATCATTTGACCTCGGCAAATAAATAGAATAAACAATAAAAGAAAAAAGAATTACTGCAGGAATCAAACCTACCACTGATAAGGTAGCTGCTCTAACTGTTTAGCCCAATGGTAAGAGACATGTTACGTTAAAGAGTGTTATAGATTTCAGAAGTGATGTAACGCATTTTTAGTTATTTCTGTCTGATTATATACATATATATATATATATATATATATATATATATATATATATATATATATATATAATGATATAATTGTCTGCATTGAAAAGCGAATAGGTGAGACATAGGTGATGAATGAACAAAACGATCATTTGGAGATAAAACCATTTATTTGGTCCTTTGACGGTTGCTGTTCAGCTCAATGGTAAGAGCAATGCAACGTTGAAGCAGCCACTGTATCAGTGGTAACTTTGATTTTTGCATCAGCCCCATTTTCTTTAATTGTTTATTCTATTAATGCTGTCAGAGTGAAATGATACCTTCATCGTGTTATAATGGAGGAGCATTTTAGACAGAGTTCCGAAGAAATATAATACAATTATAATTACTTCTGCCAGAATATGTATACATTTCTTGATATGTATGTATATATATATATATATATATATATATATATATATATATATATATATATATATATAGATAGATAGATAGATAGATAGATAGATAGATAGAGAAAGAGAGAGAGAGACAGACGGACAGACAGACAGACAGAGAGACAGACGGACAGAGACACAGAGAGACGGAGAGAGAGAGTCGATTTCGGATGCCATTTGTTATAACTTCTTCTACTTACAGGGTCCTCTAATATACATAGAACAATAAAACTTAATCTAAAATCTCGATCGAATTAAGATATCAATACCAATATATTATCATCCCTTCATCTATTTTTAGAATAATAATGATAATAGCACGAAGTATAGAATGATTCAGATACCGGGCCATCATCCAAATGTGTAACCAAACACTTTAAAATATGACTGAGCAGATAAGGAACAACACAATTGTCTGCATTGCTTGCAGTCACTGGAATACGCTTCGTGCAGCAATTACTATAAAAGTCGTATTATTGCGAGTAACGATATAATGGAGCCGATTACTTCCCGTCTGTCGTCACACATATCGTATGATTTCTGAGTTCTTTATGCCAATAATCCTCTCTGATCTCAGATATTTCTTTATGATTAACTTGAACCAATCAATACGGTCACAACGGAGGTTCCGAGAGACGACTCAATTGTACGGGGTCAACACATTACTACGACCTTCACCGAGACGGAGTGTTCGAAGAGTGGATGTTAAACTCCACGAGCCTGTAGCTTCCTGATACGAGAGACGTTTGGAAAGGCAGATCAAGAGGGCAATAGCACAGAGGAAACAATAACTCTTGATATTATACCAATGTTTGATACGATGAATGGTCATTCATTTTGGATTTATGCGGACTGGTATCATCATCTTTGCTCTTTCTATCCATATATTTCAGTCTGTATAATCTCCAACTTTCTGAATCGATATATTATCATTATTTCATGAATTTTTCTTACTAAGAGCCTATTCATTGTTAGTAATCTCAATAGATTTTTGATGGGGGTAGTTATTTTTACGCGTTCCCTTCAAAATGCTGCCATTAAAAGCTAACATATTACCCTGGGACCCTTTTCTGCTTCTTAAAAGGTCTTCACAGCCATCTCTCTAGTTCATCATCAGCATTCTTGTCACATTCTTCGTGATCCCGTCCACGGTCTTGAATCTCTTTTAAGCAAGAAAGAAATCACTGGGAGACAATTCTTGATGGTAAAGAAGACTGATAGACAGGCAAAGTTTTACTAAAAACTCCGGCACGAAGCATGAGGAATGGGTAGGCAGGGGAGTTGTGAACACAACAGTCACTCAGTATACACGTTAATTCAAATGCTGTTTCATGCATGTGCAGTATGATTCTCTCTGATTGATTGCCAACTTGTATCAAGGCTTGGCCACCAGTTTTCAAGATATCAAAAATGGCTAAATTCTATTCGGACATACCAGACACACACACATACGCACACTTGCACACACACATATATATATATATATATATATATATATATATCGGCTGGATCAAAATTTCAATCAACTTAAAAAACTTGAATAGCAATCTAAATTTGAATTTCAGCTAAGATTAGCTAATGGCTCGGCACCAGTGCCTTTGGGAAAGGCATGATAGTGTGCCTTCCTTACGTTCTGTTCGATTGCCAGACTTCCCGACGAGATTTCTCATTACTGGCATGCCACGGAGGTTGACAGAAATACAGCAATAGCGTGAACACTGGAACAAGAGACTCTTTCATTACATGCCACGTTCATACAAGCTGAGAAAATATCTTAGCGAATCCATTTGCTGGTTATCCGTCTGAATGCGTACTTCGAAGTCAACGAAAAGTCAATTGAAACATCGTGCATTTATGACTATCAGTTGTAGTGCTTAACTAATCTCTGTCTTAATTGTTTTACAGCAAGCTGTTCAACACTACTACCATTTCAGAAAAACATGGCGGAAAGTATATTTTCTTAATTTCTTTTGTCTGAAGATTCGTGCAGCGCAGAGCATATGACTGAGTTACTACTGCATGTTCACTTAGAGAACTAAAAACTAAGTTTTAAATATTTGTTCCAGAGACATTTCTTTAATATTTTATTGTTGTTGAACGTAGGAAAAAATGTACGTACTTCGAATCAGGCTTCTCGTTTTCACAAATCTCAAATTGCAATTTTCAAACCAACTAAATCGACGACCAAATGTATATTCACCAGCATGATATTGATTTTTGTTGGAAGCTTTGAGAGCAATCTCAAGTAGCTTATTACTCGAGTAGGTTTTTTTTATGCTTTTTTGATATTTTTTTTTTATTTTAGTTCTTTTATGAAAATCAATTGCTCAAACATTGAGACCAACAGAATGAGTGGGTGGTTGTTTATTATTCCGGGTCATGGAGAATAGGATTCACAATTAATTGCTTTTTATGAAGTTCATACAGACTCCCTTCGCGCTTATATATCAAAATAATCGATGACCACAACGCTAGCACCAAAAACAGCAACGGTCGCCGAACACATATATTCGTTTGTGTTAGATACTGCATGCTACAAATTTAAGTAGCATTACAGAGGATTCAGGTTGGCTTTTAAAATGAAACAAAAAATACCGAAAGAAAGTGTTTTTATTATTGGTCGCTGTATTTAATTACATGAGATGTTTCAGTTGAAAAGAAAAAAAAAATGGCGACAGATATGACGAATAATGAAAAAGAACTTTCCTACTGTTATATCTAGATTCCATCATCGATTGAGGATATTTGGTCCTTCATTTCCATTTATTAGACATATGTATTGCAGGAGAGCATTCCCCAGAAACTGTCTTCAATGCAATTCGAGTCCTTACTTGTTCCTGATACGATTTAAACTTTACGATAATGTTCTGAATAATTCATAGAATAATCATCAATATCTTTCAGAGTCTGCCTCGATGAGCATAAAAAGCCACTCAAAGACGAAATTGAAAGATCTGGAATGGCTGACTACATCTGGACACTCAATCGATACTTTATCTGTGTAGACTAGTATTTCCCAACCATGGGTGTTAGCATCCCCGACAGGGTACAACAATTCATCTCAGGGGCTGATAGAAGAATATTGCTATAAAATTAATCAATATCAGGTTTCTAGCGTTTTTATCGAAACATGCCGTTAAAAGTACTTGGAGGACCTTGTAATAATGTACAAGAAACTAATAAAATTCGACTTCACCTGACTTTGGATACAACTGTGCGAGATTTTAGTAGGGTTACAGACCGAATCGACTTGCCATTGAAGGGGTGTAAACATATGGAAGTTTGGGGGAAAATGGTAGAGACACTGATGGAAAATGGTTCCGCTCTCCGTTTTTAACCTTGTCGGTAGGGAATCAGTAAGCATAAAGAAGACAATGAATTTCTACGAAAATTATGTTTATTGTAATCAGGGACGTCGCTGAGGGAAGGTTGGAGGGGCATGCTTACTGACATAATACAACAACAAATCTCACAGAATGTTTGAGGGCCCCCAAGAATCCAAGTACACCATCCCCCACTTGGGCCATCAGATTTCTAGCTACATCACTGCTTTTGCAAAGTTTCCCTACGGAACCCCAGTAATACCTTCGATGTCTATGACCCCCAATTTGGAACCTGTGCTCGATATTAGAGGGGCCCTCTACCAAACCAAGCCCCCATGCATCCAGGTATTCCCCTGATTATCGTGTGAAATGGATTAAAACTCTTGTTGAGTTGGATAGTTATCTTCTGTCGTAGTGATAGCAACCTAATCAGAATAAACATAGCACAATTTGCTGTTCTTTTCATTCTGAGACACCTAATGCCTTCCTAAACATGTGTAATCACCATTGTATCTCTATTTACCGCAAATAAACCCCACATGCTACGGAGTGAAAGTTTCAATTTTTTAGACAAGAGTCAATTTTCCAGGAATATATATAAGTGGTAATTGCGTTACTCAGTTTGAATTAGGTTATTCTGTTTGATTTGATGTGTTAATGATATATATATAGTCATACAATTATACAATAATTGATGTAACTGACTATATATATATATATACACATTTAAAAACTATATTTTACTAATCGTTATTTTAAATAATTCTTTGATAAATATGTTGCATTGCATATCCTAGATGCCATTATTTTGTACAGTAGATTCCCTGAGTCTAAACTCGAGTCATCTTGAATTAGCCTTCCTGTGACACAACCTAAATGATGAGAATGTTGGAAAATAAACCAAAAATGAATGGTTGCGAATATATTGATCAGACCAACCAAAACTCATTAACAAGTATAATACAAGCTGTTCCATATTGTGTCCTTATATTTCGATTGCCTTATGTTATACTGTTATGGTTTTCTTAAAACTTCAAGGAAATAAAAGACACCAAGTTTACATTTCAGGCTTTTCCCATCTCCTTCCATTACGACTGCGATTACTCTAATCACTGTCATGTCTTACGAGTGACAGTTTTTATCTCATCTTTCCATTTCCTGTCTGGTATTTTCCTACTGCTTTCACTTTCCCATAGCCTTTTACTCAATCTGTTGTCATTTCCTAGCCCATCTCTATTTTGCTGCTCATTCCATGTTGATCTTTTTCTTAGATTTATCTGTAGGATTGCTCTTTCCTGGGCTTTCTGTGAGTTTTTCAGTGTTTTGTTTTCCTCAATTCGTTTTGATAATTTCCATGTTTTGCATTAACACTATACTTATTTACAGATGAATAGGCAAAGGGAAACGATTCTATTATTAGTTTTTTCCAAAAGAGAAAGAAATTGGTCGTTATAACTATACAAAAAGATCCTTTCCAATTAAGAACCCCGCAAAGGAAAAAACTATCCTCCCAGTTTTGGATCTCAAGATATATAAAGTTGTCCTCTAATTTTTGATCCAATAAAAAGTTTTCCCTCATTTAGGCATCCAAAAAGATTTTTTTTCAAAACCATCAATTTTGATCCCCAAAATGAAAAAGCTGATCTGCTACACTTTTTGATCCCTAGAAGACGAAAAAGTGTGATCAGAATGTGAGGCCAGGTGAAGTTAATAAGTTTTTCAAGAGTGTTATCAGAATACGAGGTCAGGTGAAAGAGATAACTTCAAAAAAATCGTTATCAGAATATGAGATCAGGTGAAAGAGTATTTTCAATAAAAGTGTTATCTGAAGATGATATTTGGTAGGGAAAAACATTCAATTAAAAAGTATCATCAGAATAATCAGAAGGAGAATAAGAGGGAGAAAAAAAAAAGAAGAAGAGTGACTTATAATGAAATGGTATAAGCGCCCATTTTTCGGTGAGAGATCGTTTTTCATTTTCATTTTTTCATCCTTTCTCCACTTTATTGAAATGATCATTGTCAGATTTCTTACCTTACCCTCACAAAACAGCGAGAGAGCGAGTAAGAAGTAAATGCCCAATTCTTTTACGTAAGATTAAATTTGTGATTCCCTTCCTGACAAAATTAATTTCTTTTATGCAAAACTAATGTCCGATAGAAAGTGCTTTCTCATGGGAATATTCAGTTGAAGTTGTTACCCCTCTTGTGAAAATTGGCCAGCCTATTTAAATTCCAACGTGCGACTAACTAGCTTACAGGGACGGAAAAGAAGAGAGGGTATTAGTAACAGGTCCCAAACCCGACTAGAAAGTGGACTCTTACTAAGTCAAGACTTGAAAGAAATAAGGGAGGGGTATGAACGTACTAATAGCACTTAGGTAACCGAAGGACAAAGCTTAGTCCTATAGGTTTTAAGTAACTGTTGAAGGACAAATATTTTATCATACTGTTAGATGCTGCGCACACCCATTTGCTTTTTCTTGGAGAGAATAAACCCTGGTTGCTAAAAGCTGATGGATATCTAAAGTTACTCTGAATTGCATTAGTTTTAACCAATCCACCAAGGTCCAGTACTACAAAGTACCCAAAACCCAAACATGACAATACAACCAAATCAATTTACCTCAACAAATGGGGCACAAATCCAAGACCTGTGTGTCATAAGGTGTAGGTGCCCCCTTGTTACCCACCAGGAGGGACCTAGTCGTCGTCCTGTGACTGCTGGCCAAAAACCCCGGCTCGCGTACTCTCAATGACCTTCAGGAGGGACACAGTGATTACCAAGCTACTGTTGACCAAAACCCCAGATCATTCTCCACTAATAGCGGCCAGGAGAGGCACAGCCGTCATTAAGCAGCAGTTAATGAGATCAAGAAGAGGAAATGGACAAGAGAAGACATCAGGTCAGTAATCTATCGTTACTTTAAAAGCAAACCGTCCGTTTGGTGCTATGGAAGGAAAAATCTACCATGGAGGTATTAAACTAACGTCTGGCAGATCAAGTCAAACAAAATCTGAGAAACAAATGGCTGTCAGTGATAGATCTACGAGGCCTCTGCAGTAAAATAAAAAAAAGAAAAAAATGGTTTACCCGAGGAGGAACCTTCCAACATAATCAACATAGTAGGTTGCCGAATCGAAATACGCTAAAACAGAAAGAAAATCCCCGAACAAAGACATACAGTAGAGAGAGAGCAGTGGACACTGCCACCCCAACAGAAGAAGAGAAAGCTCAGATACTAACTTTGAAAGAAATTGTGCAAGATGAAAATTGACACTACCAACTCTTAGAGATAAGGACAGAGAGAAACAAGCAACTGGACTTGTCAACTGCCTCCTACAGTATATCCAAACAAACGGCCTAACAGAGCTCAACAACATAATCTAAGCTGGAGCGAAAACAGTAAAGGAACTCTTTGCAACAGAGAAAGAAATACAAATAATACGGGATGCCGAATTGAAAAAAAGATTAGAAAGACCAATTTCACAACTCTATAGAGATAAAGTTACTACTGAGAAATGCAACATATATGAGCAGATCATGTGTAAGGTTATGGGACAAAAACAAGATAAAACAAAATAGATTCCATGTTGCAGTGGAAGATATACGTCAGTAGAAACTAGTCAAAGAAACAAGACTGGAAAGATACCGGCAAAGGGCCGCTTAATACCCATAGAACTGCATAATCCAACACAGCGAGAGAAAGTTATGCCAAGATATGAACAGAGAAAAAAAACAGAACGTAAAGCCGGATGCTGCGGAGACAAGGAACTTCGGGAAAAGCATATAGGGATACCCCAAAAGACACAACTAAGCTCTGGATTAGTTATAGAGCATGGAAAAAAAAATTAAGGACATTAGCAATAGAGAACCAGTAGTATCGAATGACACCACATTGAAAAACGCTTTCAAAAATAGCCGACTGGAAAACATCAGGACCTGATGAGATTTACAGATATTGGTTTCAGAAATCCACTACACTACACGAGAGGCTCACCAACCGACTTCAAAGTTGCCTAAGTGAAGGCAAAACCCCAGATGAATGACCTAAGGCAGAACCACCCACATGTGAAAGGACCCTGA
>OY735214.1:32480735-32493235 GCA_963457665.1 Thysanoteuthis rhombus
CATGTGTCTGATTCTGTGTGAGTGTAAGTGTTCCGAAAGAAAGTAACGATTTATAAGTAAAGATATTATAACCTACCAAAGCCAATAACGCCAGAGTCTCCCTCGATATAACAACGAAAACAACGACTTTAACTTATCCAGAGGTCACCAGGAGCAAAGGAATGGGAATTGAGAATGCGACGGTCATACTTGAGCACATTCAGTGCCGCTACTTAATGGAGTGAGTAACTCCACGGGAGAATAACTGCTCGAAGATGTACAAAAAACGCTTTTTTCATTGTATATGAATACAAGGCACTGCCAAAACTTTGAGGTGGGTTTGAAGTGATCACTCAATCAGCCCATCCTTCAAGTTACCAAGTATTTTCAGTGTCTCACCGAACATGTATACCTCAAAATCACTTCAGTTGGAGACAAAGAATATTATTCTCAAAAGAAGCCATTCCGTGCTTTACGTCAGTTTTTGGTAGCACATTGAGTATACATAGATGTTCAAATACATGCGAACTATTTTTGTGGATCTTCATGTCCATGCAAATAAGTTATTTCTATAGAATTGCATATACATTCAAACATATTTTATCTTATCGATTTATATATATATATATATATATATATATATATATATATATATATGCAAATAATATTTTTGTTCATTGTCATATACATGAATAAAAAACACGCTATTCTCGCAGATTCGCACATGCATGCAAATGAAGTTTGCAAACTGGAAAAGATAAGGCATAAAAACTTCATTGGAATCGCTATATTTGACTCGTTAGCGACGCCAGAGACCGGATAAAATAATACCAGTCTGAAAATGGGAATTATATAGACAGGCGGAATACGAGGTCACGAGGGTTAGTCGTTGATGGAAGTAGTAATGAGTTTGGCTAATGCCCGGTGGAATATAATAAAAAAAATTAGGGGAGCTGGAGAATTGCCTCGTGGTGGATAAAGTCTCTGAGTGTGTATCTGTTTTTGTTCTACGAAGAATCTCTATATACGTACTATTTTGATTGCTTTTTTACGTTTGTCTCTCCGCGTCTTATTCCTGGAGGGGAGTGCTATTTTATTCGTCTCCTACTATTTTATCTGCGGTTTTACAATCATTCTCTTCCATTTCCTCCTTCTTTCTGTTGGTATTTACTCTTCCCAACACCCACTCTTCCCTACGCAGTCGTTTAAACTGGAGAGAAAGAAAACAATTTACCAACCTTTTCCCCTTATTTCTGCTCTCATCATTTCAACAACATTTTCTTCTTACTTCATTTCTTCCCAAATCCCTTATTTCCCTATCAACAGGGAAGAGCGGTCGTCTGCTTATTGGACTCAGAGATATTGCAATCGTTCTTGAGAGGAACATAATGAGGCCATTAGAGTTAAGAAGTGTAATGTAGTGGCCAGGGTCATTTTCTTCGAATATAGTGACTTCTTCTTTCTATCAATTCGATTTTTTACGCATTAGCAAATTTTAGCATAATTTCATGTTTAGTTACAATGAAATATCCGACACAGTGTACTCAAGATTCTTGCCATCATCATCATCATCAGTTTCTTAACCTCCGTTGTTGGGCATAAATTTTCCACAGGATTCACCACACTTCTCTGTCGTGGGCGTTGTGGAACCAGTACTTTCTGGATTTTTCAAGCTTGTCTCTCTATCTAATATTCTGCCGGCCTCAGTTACGCTCATGATCTCTGGGATTCCATGTCGTGAGTTGCGATGTCCATCGATTGTCTGCCATTCTTACCGGCCTCGATTGCACATGTGATCTCTAAGGGTCCATATTGTGAGTCGTGATGTCCATCAATTCTTTGCCTTTTTTGCAACATGACGAGCTCATTGTCATTTAGTTTGTTTTTGTTTTTTAATGGATTCTATATCTCAGAATCCCATTTTTTTATATTGTGCTCCGAGTTGTCGTAAGTCCATCGGTTATCCATCGGTTGTCAGCCTTTCTTGCAACATTGCCAGCCCATTGTCCTTTGGGTTTTCCAATAGATCATATGATGTCCCTATTTTACTATTAATATTATTATTTTTCACCTAGTTTTCGTCTAATTTTTTGCCTGCTTACACATAATGATAATAGACGTCTGATGTTTTTAGGAATTTCCTAGATAAAGTAATCAGTGTCATTAGTTTTTTATCAGTTTCTCAATCATTTTAATTTTGTTAAGTAACACCTTTTAGTAAAAAAAAATAGTGTCCTTACGCTGACTTTGGCCTCAGCTGTTCCTGTCTAGACTCCGTACTTCAAAGGTTTCTCTGTCTCGACTACTTTTTCAACGTTTGCGATTTGTGAAATAAACTCAGAGGCGACAAATACCTGAGGTGGTGACACTCATTTAATCATGCGCTATTTTAGCAACATCATAGATGGAGAGGACACGGATTCATGCATATCCCAGGGGGCATTCGTGCCACTCTCAGTCTTAGAGTTTAAATGCAGGCTGCTGAGTCCGTTTCACTCAATGCCATCTAATCGACTGCTGGCAATTCTTTTGTGATAATCTTAGGTGGTCCAAATTTCTTAAATGAAACATTTTCATTACCATTAATTTCTATCACATTGTTCTCGCTTTTTTTTCTTTATTCGATTATGAATATTTTCAAGTTGTCCGAATATCCTGGATGGAACATTGTCATCATCATCAATAATATCTGACTATAATTCCGTAACAATTTTTTTCCCCTTGAATTTCTTTCATTCTAATCAATGATAGTTGACAGTTCTCTATCTAAAAATGATAAAATTTGACATGATTGTACAACTAATACGATTTCAGTATGAGAATGAAACTTTAAATAGGGTTGAACGGAGCGTCCTGGTGAACAAGGGATATATGTTTAGATCTGCGCAGGAACCGTTTGCTCTCGTAAATACAAGCTGTACGTGAGGTAGGGCAGCGATAATAGTATCTTGAGGAGAAAAAAAGTACGAATCAGAATCTTAACGGGGTCTTGTTCTTTTTATTTCGATTTGTGTTGTTCACTGACGGCTATTGAATGTCGGCCCGAGTAACTACGAAGACAAGTAACTGAAATACAAGGCAAAATTATCTTAAACGTGTCACGTTTGTTTTTTGAGAACTCAGACTTTTTTAGTGATCACAGCCAAACAAAAGGCGGAAAAAATAACGTACTTTTTCCAATCATTATCATTATACCTACATTTTGAACGAAAAAAATCATATCCAATCACCTATTTATTCATTTTTTACAAAAAGCTTTCGAAATATTTGAATACAGTTTCGAATACATTTGTGCAGATTATGTTTCTTTGACGAATAATTTTGTGACTAATTTTTCGTTTCACTCTGAATTTATTGCTTTTTTTCGTGAAGCTCGTGTCACGATAGCATATTACGATCGTTAAGTAAGCGGAAAGGAAATACCAAAGAAATTTAAAAAAAGAAAATGGAAGAAAATGTATAGTCGTGCGCAGCAATTTGATCATCTTATGAATATAACAAAAATTGCCCGAATGACTCAAGCATAAAAAAAGAACGAGAAAAATCTTTTAAAATGCTTTTAAAATGAACATTCAAAGGAAATTACCTACAAGAAACGGTAAACGTTTTACAGCGACCAGAGTAAATTGATGGAAGGTTGGATTAAAGCCGTAATGTCTTGTCATTATGACTTAAAGAGTGAAAAAACAAAAATTCTTTCCGAAAGTAAAATGAAGTTCTAAGTCAGACAGATTTGTCTGTTCGAAGGAAAAAAATCTAGAATAGTCAAGCTGAATCGATAAAGACTTGAATGAAATATATTAATAAGTGTGGATTATTCAGAAATGCAATTGACCGTTTATTTACTATGCTTACGTTAATGTGATCTCGGAGAAAAATGGCACCAAGTTGAAATAGGTGAACCTGACTGTTGCCACACTCGTCTCCTATTTTCATTCCAACTGAAGATGATTACTATAACTTTTGTACCGTATATATAATACATAAAGTATAATAAGAAAATATTTTCTTCCTGTATAGATGTATATGTTAGACTTGTCATGTTAACTCAGTTGGTGAGACACCAGCCTACCAACCACTTGATCATCATTTCAAATCATGGTAAGGAGATCTTAATTTCATAGATGTACTGATTCATTAGAATGAATAAACCCTTGTGTATTAATAACATACATTTTAGTAGTCACATCAAAATTGACAATTTGTGTCAGTTGATAAGAGACACGGCTACTCATCAAATGGTCATGATTCTAAATCCCAGTAGGGGAATGTTTATTTTCACTGCCCTGTTACGGTATAAAAAAAACAAAGTCAACTCCAATTTTGGACAGGAGTTAGAGACAATGAATATAAACATAATGTCAAGAAAAGACTTTGCCGTCTTAAATATGGGCATTGAAAATATTGTATTTTTGCTTTTGACCGTTAGATATGCAGCCAGGGGTAATTATACGAATATCATAACTACACTAAGTGCAGTTTTTTTTACACCTATCCGTTTTCATCAGCATTCAAATTTCTGTCTCTTACCTAGATTCCTACATCGATCAATGGTGATTGTGTGGAATATTCAACTATCTAACCAATCAAGCACGCCAATTGTTTCACTGAAAATAGCTTTGTCAGTCGCTGCGACGAATAGTGGGAAGTGGAGATAGGAATAGTGTGCTCTGGAAATTATCAAACATGACCGTCTTAACATCAGCACTTGGAACCCTGTCTTTTACCTTATGTTGAACATCAACATCTTGGGCTGATACGGACAACGTAACTATACAAAGGATAATTGTACTTATGTCTGAATGAAGGTAAATAGAGATAGGAGGAGCACTTTGAGCCAATGATCCTATGGAGTGATACTGGAGCACTTTAAACATCAGCATTCGAAATCCTTATTTTTATGGGGAATCGATCAACAGCAGATCATCATCGTCATCATCATCATCATCATCATCCTTTTATCGTCCATCGTTGCACATAGACCTTCACGAACATTCACCAGACCTCTCTATCACTGGCACTGCGGAGCCAATACTTTTTGAATTTTTCATGCCATCATTTTGCATATCATCTTTGGGGATCCATGTCGTGGGTTTTAATGACCAGTGGATTGTTTGGTGTTCTTGAAACATGTCTAGCCCATTGCCATTCGAGCTTTTTAATGGTTTCTATGATGTCTCAGTCTCCTGCTTTCTCTTTATTATACTGTCTTCCGATCTTTTCATGTGAGGCTGATCAAATGCCGATGCAAAATACGTAAGTATGTAACCAAAGAAGCTAACCAAAATTTTGTTGACCAGGGCAGTGCCCCTTCCAAAGGTGATTGCTTTGAAGGGAACGGACTTCATGGTGTATGGAGTAGCCAGCTACAATGCTCATGTAAAATGTGCGAAACTGCAGATTTGAAGTATTTCAGTTCACTTCTGTGCTGACAATTTATATATAACTGCTGATCGAATTAACCTCAAACTCGACTCTACAATGCCTGTTAATGCAGAGACACACACACACACGCACACACATTTCTTCAATTCTAATTCGATGACAAGAATAAGAGACAGCCTGCCGCTTATGAACAGAGAAAATTGTTCTGCAAGCGTTATTAACATTCAAATTAAATTCAAATGTCTTATCTAACTATCAATGTAGTGTTCTGTTTAGTGCGAGATTTCTGAGTCTTTTAGCGAATATGAGGTCAAATAAACTGATGTGAATAGTTGACAAGGTGTCATCAGCCGAGATATTTCAATTGGAATGGCTTCACATTGATGATCTAGAAGTCTGCTTAAACAATGTAGTTTTAAACCCCAATTTCAGAACGACTGTTGATGTCACCACCTTAAATAAGAGTCGAAAAAACCCGGCCCTTGCCAACTGAATGTAACTCAGAGAGATAGATCATTGTACAATAGACGGAGAGGAAGTTAATGCAAAGTGTCGCCCATAAATGAGTACAGTCCGACCATTTCTTTTTATTTTAACGGTGTTGTCGCCATGATATATGTTGCCGTCCGAAAGTTAGTAAACCCCAACGAAAGAATATTTTTGCGAGAGTCATTGCTGTTATAAAGACATGTTTTTTTCTGACTTTTTAGGCGACGAACTAGAACGGGATCGGTTCAAGCATGATATGCTCATTTGGGGAGGTGTAGACAAACTGTAGTTTCTTGGGGTCTTATGACAGAAAACTTCCTGTCATGAATGGTACCTGATGATATCCGTTTTGACTGTATAATGTTTAGTAGATGATTTTGAAGACAATCAACTTTAAATGGAAAAAAGTGGTAAAACTGTACTCATTTAATGGTGACAATGTAGCTATATAAACATACTGGTGTTCGGGAAGATTTTTATAAAGATGCACATGAGACAAATCCATTTTGACATTCAGTATTTGAAGTTCCAAGATCTTAATCACCGATTATCAATGAAATAGGCAAAACTTGTTACCGTTCCAGCCAACAAGGAGGTTGGAGATACATTACAAATCCAACTGCATCTTACTTTGGAAAACAAGATCTGATAAAATATTTACAGTCATCAAAGTGAAAAAAAATGTTTTGATCGTAGAGACGCCATACTGTTTAATGTCTAGATCGATGGACAGACAAGAAAAACATCCTGATCGATTTTGATGTATTGATTCTCATCGGGTGCCCACATCTGTGGTCCTGTGCCAGTCTATAGTAAGTATGTAAATAGATGGACCGAAAACATATCGAACCACGTCTGGTTAGTTACTCAAAGGAAATCGTCACATGACCGACGTCTTATGGCAGCATGTTGTGTTTGGTTTGATCAATGGAAAAAAAACATTGAAAAAAAGGGGTGATCATTGAATAAGTTACTTCCCTCGCATTTTATCGAGTTGTAAACACTAACCTATCTGTATTAAAGAAGTATAAACTGGAGGATCAATTTAGCATAAACTTATAATGCAAACTGACCCCCTGCCACACACACATGCACTAAAAACTTATTGAGAGGATTTAAAAGGTACGTTTTTTTTAGACGTAATAAGATATGAATATTGAAATGTTCAGCACTTTGGCTCCTTTGGTCTGTTCATGTTATACATACATCGCCAATCAACCGGTGAGACAAGCCTGATGGACCCAAAAACTGGGAAAAAAACTATGTTGTCAGTTTAGGTGACAGTTTTCGTTGACGGTTTCTGATATTTTAGAATGTTCTGTGATGAATATTATCCTATAAAATATTTGAATATTTTCGAAAGTCGTTAAAACTATCTTGCTCAGACATTGCATTGCATTTGTCGTTACTATTCGAAATTTCTTTTGTTGATCCCAACCGGATGTTTTTGGGGGCAGGGCTGTTACGAATCTTTAAATGGATCGCAGAACAAACGAAAAAGTTATATTTTCTCATTTCATACCTCTAAATAACGATTAATTAGGAATCCATATCATATTTTTTCAAGTCTTCCCTGCTCAGTTAAATGATATAAACTAACTTCTTCATAAATTTCATACTATATTCCCTTCATTGCCTGTAGTTGTAAAAGCCAGCAAAATCTTATTTAATTTTTTTTTTCGACACATACGTTCCAGTAGACTTCTATAAGAGATATACATGACTTTTATATCCAAACAGTAATCAAAATTCCTGCTTACACGTCTTCCATGCCCAATGAGGTAATGTAAACTAATTTCGGCGTGGATTTTATACTAGTATATCTTCATCAACTGCGGCTGTAAAAGCCAGTGAAATCTCATTTACTTTATTGTCTGTTACATGCACGTTTTTAGTAGAGTTTTTAAATAGAGATATGGGACATACATATCGCATCAGTCATAGAAATCTTGGGATATATATGACCAACGTGTCTTGAAAGCGATAAAAATTGGTGTTAGCTGGCCTGTATGTCGACATTCGTCGAAGCAAACGCAGCAGAGGAAAACAATCCTCGAATAGGGACTACAACAACTGACCCGACACTTAAAATTTCACCAATTCACAGAAACCAATTACAAAAACTACACTTTACTGTTTTCCTTTTTTAGAACGACTTTTGGTTTGGGATTATACCATAGACCTACTAAAGCAAAACATTATTTATCGCATGTTCGCTTTGATAATATTTATGACTTCTCAAATAGTTTGTTTCAATTTGCATCTTCGCACGAGGGTCATCACAGACGATGGGGTGACAAAACCCCTTAGACCTCTGGCACATTCTTCTTTTTTGACTTTTGTAAGTTTTTTTTTTTTTTGGCTAAAAACCTCACGATCTCTAATCAATGCTAGACGAACTAAACGAGGAGAATGTTGGCCTCTACATGAACTTCAGTGAAACGAATGTCACGTACAGCAAATTTGTTGGGGACAAAGACACAACAATCAAAATCAAAAACGCCAAGCTGGAGGAAATAACACCATTACATCTACCTCGGACAACAAATCCCCATGAAATCCATGAAATCAAGCGAGGAGTCACACTTTGTTGGCAAGCTTTCGATAGAGCTGACTCAACCTTCAAAAATAAGATGAAACAGTAATAATAAAATCCCACTAGTCCTAAAGATATGCAACCGACGCTTTATCCTGGTCGTTACCTACTGATCTGAATCGTGGGACCTAACCAAAAGATCAAGCTAAAAACCCTGCAACATGCAAATAAGAAAACCATGCTCAACCTCTCATGGTGAGATCATAAGAGCACTGTATTTTAGAGAAAAGATAGGAATCCTAGATATCATAGAAACCATTAAGCAACTCAAATGGCGTGTTGTGTTGCAAGAATGTCAGACAGCTGCTGGACTCACAATTTGAATCTCCGGAGTTCATACGCGAAATTTTGGCTGACAAAAAGTGAGTTGACATGACAAGCTAGAAAAATTCAGAAACCACTGGCCCCATGACGCCCATGAAAGAGAGGTCTTGCGAATCTTGTTCTATGTCCAATGACGGATGCTAAAAGGCTGCTGTTGCTGCTGATGATGATGATGATGATGATGATGATGTCTGTCATTTCAATCATTTTTTGAATACACAACTTCTCAAAGCCATTTCAAAGGGTTTAAAGTTTGTTTTGTATTTTCCGAGGGTAATCTCATAATTGCTCCAAGCGCTAAGCTGACAATGGAGAGAACTTAGCAAAAAGAGAGAGAATATTAGTTGTTTGTATTTCCAGTCAAACACTGCATAATCCATATCATGATTTGCAACGTGTCATTCTGTCCGTCACATATCAAACAGAGAGAGAGAGGAAGGGGGTTATATAAACAGATGAACTCAAAATTGGCTGTGTACTTACATGTGTACGCGGCCTGTCGGTAATATGCTACGATTACTAAAGTGTTAATCCCCTTTCTACCGGATTCAGTATGTTTTTTTCAATCAAAACAGGAGAGAGACTAAAGGGTAAAGGATTTCGGTAGAGGGTAAGAAGAGGAGAGAAATAGATATGAGAGTTGTTTATCTTTTAAGGTACTGGCGTGATTAGATTTCCACCTCCGGGTATACAACAAGAGTAATGGCCATTTTACTAGCATTCTTAAAAGGGGCAAGCGTGAAAAATATCTAAAATTCAAACTTGATCTGCTATCTAAATGTTCACATCAAATATCTCTCCATCGTACTTGAAAGACCCTTTTCCGCGATGAGAACCAGGATAAAAGAAGCGTATCAACTTATTTCTCCTGCTGGCTACCATAAATTATTCATACTGCCTGCCCTTATCTGGTTATTCTATCAATTATTTAATTTTCGTCACGCACCTTATTAACGATGGTCGGGCCCAACAAAAAGCGTACACATGACGCAGAATTTGCAACAAGAAGAGAAACAGGCGTGTTTGGTGAAAAATGATTCGATTGTCGTCGGCTGCAATTAGCGACCAGATTTTATAAACTCGTTTTTATTCATGAATTCGCTATTATCTCCAAGTGTACGTTTGAGATTCGAAGATCTGATTATAGATAGATAACGCAAAGGTGAACTAACAGTAAAGATAACAAATATTTTTGGCAACATGGCATGATTGGGTTAATCAATAAAAAAGAAATGGAGAAGAAAGGGGGTGATCTGTGAATGAGTTATTTTTCCGCCCCTTGTTGGATAGTGATCAATTGAAACGTCCAAATTTTAAAAAAAAAACAAAAAAAAAAACCCAAAACAAGTGTGGATGTTTCAAAACACAAACTGGGAATCAATTTAGCATTAATGTACATTGCAAATCGAATCTCTCTACCACTAAAAATATTTCTACAGGGGAAGGGGGTTTCAAAAAAGCAAACAAAAAACTTTTATCCAGGCATAACGAAGAGTAAATGTTTAGATTTCCGACCCTTTAGATATATCAGTGTAGCCTGAACGCGTGATATGTATACGGCCAGTCAGCTGGCCAACCAGCCAGCCAGCCAGCCAGCCAGCCAGCCAGGCCTACTTGGAAACTGGAGAAACCTATGTTAACAGTTATGGTTGATTTTTTTAATGATGGATGATGATAATTGTTATATATATATATATATATATATATATATATATATATATATATATATATATATAAGATACATATATATATATATATATATATATATATATATATGTATGTGTGTGTGTGTGTGTGTGTGTGTGTTCGGTGTCCTCTTAAATTGGACCAGAAAAATATTGATCACAAAACAAGGACAATTATGACAATGCACAAACCCAAGGAACTAATAAGCTAGGTGTGAAAGGAAATGGAAAGAAAGAGGACTCGAGAGTTTTGAAGATCGCATCGACTATAATGAAAGGACCCACACGATGCAAAGTAATGAAAGACTTCAACAGCTTAAGGTTGAGGTGGAACTGACAGAATGACAAACAAAGAATTGGAAAACAAAACAAAATGCAAAAAATAAGAAAAAAAACTACTGAGAGTCAATTTTCAACAACGAACAAAAGAAATTTCAAAGGAGACGAAAGAAACATTATTGCAAGTTTGACAAGGGAAACTAAATCCCTATTAATTATGGTTCGGAACAAATCATTAAGAGAAAAAAAACAATATTAGAAGCGTCAGAGCCATGCAACGTACACTCGAGAGAATCATGCTCAACATCGAATTGAAAGACTACAAGACAACACGGTATATTAAGAGGAAAATAGGAGTCTGTGATATTAAAGAAACTTTTAGAAAACTCAAATTGCAGGTCATGTTGCAAGAATGGTTGACAATCGATGGACATGAAGATACACAACATGGATCCCCAGAGATCAAAAGTGGAACTATGGCAGGCAGAATATGAAATGGCTATACGAACTGGAAAGGTTCAAAAATTATTAGTGCCACGATGCCCATGATAAAGAGTTGTGATGAATTCCATGGAACGTCTATCTCCAACGACGGACGATAAGAGACTGATGATGATGCTTGATGTATCAAAATAGTTAATGTAACTACGAGGTGTGTCCCTTAGTTGGAATGCAGTTCATGAGATATGTTTAACCTTTACTGCTTTTTCGAAGAAGTGTACCTGGCTATAACTTTGAATTCATTTGTCCAATGATCAAAACAATTTAAAAAGGAGAATTCAAGACCATATAACATCTTCTGTTGGAGATAATGTTTCATAGATACATTTTTTTTTAAATTTCGAGATAACGTCATTTGTCAGCTTGTTCTCTACAATAGCTGGATTCAACGAGACTTTTCAATCAAGTAGATGATAGGCAAAGCACGATCTGGGTGTCTGGGGAAAGGGTGCAGCTGATGGTTGCTTCATGGCACAGAGGGTCAAATGGAGGCTGAGATAGTAAAAGGGGGTGAGACCCAAGGGTGCGACTATTGTTTATCGGCGAACGAATATAGTAAAACGTGCTAAAGGGATTCTACTAGATGGAAACAAGATGGTGAGAGGTCGGGGATGTTTTGTAGTGTCTTGGGAACAGAAATGATTTTGACTGCCTGTCAGTGACCCTGAGCGCAACACTTTTATTCCAAGATGAAAACATATCTAATATTCGTGTTGTATGTTTTGCAGATTATGAAAGGATGCTAACCTTTTGATTGTTTTCAGCAAAAGAAATGTATCATGAAAGAAATGTCTTTTTTTTCTTTCAAGTTTGAATCAATGCAGTACATTTTGTATTGTATTAGTACACACTCGATATCAGCTGCTTGAGTCCTAATCTAGATTAGTACTTAGATGTTGATTTTTTTTTGCTTTGTTTTGTTTTGTTTTCTTTTGTTTCATTTTGTTTGGTTTTTTTTTGTTTTTTGGGGGGTATATGAACACCATTGCAGTTAAGAACAAACAATAACTTCAATAATAACGAGTTATGTGTCTGCTCATATTTAATCTGCAGAACAACACAATATTATTACTAAATATACAGCTCTATCCATCATAGAGTAACAACTGAATACATTTGCACTAAAAACTAGATGAATCTGTTGTGCAGGTGTGTTTATCCTCTGAGCGTTCATCTTTGTCAACTGAATATGGTTTTTCACTTCATGTGTATCTCAGAATAAATTACTCTCTTCTTTTTTGTCGACAACAATGTTTTTTTTG
>OY735214.1:32498235-32500735 GCA_963457665.1 Thysanoteuthis rhombus
TTGATCCCTTAGGTGGTGTCAACCAGGGTTTTTTTCGGGGGGGGGGGTTTCTGCAAGAATAGTACTTTTTAGTGATCACTGCCCAACAAAGTAGACATAATCATTTAAGTAACTCATTCATTGATCGTCCCTTTTTTCAGTTTTTTATAATTGATCCACCCTAACAAGGTATGCCACTAAAAGATATTGGTCACTGAAGTTATTTGACGGTTTCCATTGAATAACTAAACTGACTTGTTTCTCTTTAGAAACAAGCTAAAGACGTCTCACCCAACCTCCATAAATGCAACTTGTTCAGCCTCACATTAAAAATTGAGCATGTGTTCTTTTTTACCCATCGGGGAGGGTAAATAAATAGATTCCTTATCATCATCAGCAGCAGCCTTTCAGTGTCTGTTGTTGGAAATAGACCTTCTCCAAGATTCGCCAGACGTTTTTATTGTCAGTGTCATGGAGCAAGTATTTTCTGAATTTGTCTAGCTCGTCATGCAATCTTTTCCTGCCGACCACAGTTTCGCAAATGATCTCTTGAAATCCACCTCGTGAGTCATGATTTCCATTGGATATCTTGCTGCATGGCCAGCTCATTTCTATGATGGATTCTGTGATGAATAAATAGATAAAATACAGCTCGCTCGCTCTCTCTCTCTCTTTCTCTCTCTCTCTCTCTCTCTCTCTCTCTCTCTCTCTCTCTCTTGGGAAACTTGCCACAAAGAAGCTTCTACGTAAAACAACATATGCAGGGCTTCTTTGTTGTTATGAATATCATAGCATATATTTTAGCAATGGTGCCAACGGTCGATGTTCAATCCTACGCGAGAGCCATACTTCGAAATGTAAAGTGGACAGGCCGACTTCATTAAGATCAATGAAAAGCAAGTCGGGTTAGTTACTGAATAGAAACTATCGTTTGACCATCGTCTTTTGGCAGTACGTCGTGAAGGGGGCGATAAATTGAAATAATTGAAAAGCTGATGATCAATCATCACGTTGTTTCTCTCTCGCCTTTTATAGAACAGAGGTCACTGAAAAAAACTGACGGTTTTCTAATTGGTGTAACTTACTTTAGATTTGGCGCGGGACTAAGGTTTCGTAAATATCAATAAATCTCCAACTCGCCTCGCCACGGAGTAATGGCCTAGTAACACAGTATCATTACTGGTGAGTAATGAGTTCATTCCTCACTGGGTGGCTCATCCTTGTATCTTCTTGCAAATTTCAGTAAAGTAAATAACTCTCAATAGGACAATACCATGGCTGAGATGATTGCTAATTTAACACCTGGTGCTAGAGATTGGTTTCAAATGCTGATTTTTGGAAGATTATGTTCCTGCCTTTCAATAATCCAAGCTTATAAGATTATATCTCAGTTTATATAATTAATTGATATCTCCATACATCAGTTCCTTTAATGAGTCCATAATTTAATGATGGAAAAAGCATTTATTTCACACAGCAAGCATTTTATTTTTCGAAATAATCTCCGTATCTGTGAATGCATCAAATTGTAAAGCTATAAATAAAAATAAGATAGATCGAATATCATATAGGGAAAATTCCAGATCAAAACACTATTGAGATTTAAGAGCTGTCTCGTGGTTAAGACAGTTGCACATTTTTCATCAGTTATTGTGATCATTGTCTGAGTGAGTGCCTTGATCCCATTATTTTCTTGGTAAGTTGGCTCGCTTCATTGTTATTTGGTGCGATACATCTTCCTTGTTCAACTGGTACCTTGGGTTGTTTGGTCTTTCTTTCCCGATGCCAGTCTAGATTAATTACAGGATTTTACACCACGCAGGTTTCCCTTCTTGAAAGTTCGGCGCAACACGATCTTCATATTTCTCCAATCAATCCTGCGTTGAGAAAGATCAAGCTAAGCATAGTAAGTATATCTCACGCCACATCGGTGAAATTGATTGATTGGCGAAATTTACAACATTTTTTTTCTTTCTTGCTAAAAAAATGTTGGTCTCACTTTGATTATGTATACATCATGTATAATAACCTTATCTTGCTCAAATCAAAACGTATAACTATATTCATGGTTAAAAAGAAATAAAAATGTGGATTTACCAATTATTTGCCGAATGGTATGATTGAATCCACTTTTGATTGTAAAAAAAATTAGTTAATCCATTTCCTTGTTTTGATTAAATGATCGTTTGATCAAATTGAAACTATGGATGAATTCAATTTTTGTAAAAGAAAATGTTGAAATTTCGCCAATTACGCACTGCATAATTCATCATAATCATTTTCCTCGGTATCAGCCATTTAGCGTCAGTCGTTGGACATAAACCTTCCCCATGATTTGCCAAACAACTTTTTCATGGGCGTCACAGAGCCAATACTCTCTGAATTGGTCGATATCGTCACACCTACTTATATTTTGCCAACCACATTTTCGCATATAATCTTGGGGGATCAACGTTGTGAGTCGTATTGTCCAGTGGTTGTTTGACATTCTTTGAAAATGACCAGCCTATCACCATCTGGA
>OY735214.1:32505735-32523235 GCA_963457665.1 Thysanoteuthis rhombus
CACACGTATATATATATATATATATATATATATATATATATATATATATATATATATATATATATATCAGCATATTCCATCAGGAAGAGTGTTCTGTGTAGAGTAAAATGAAATATAATTTTCACTTCCATCGTCGATGTCAGCTCTTGGGAAAGCTGAAACTCGCAGAGAACCAAATCTGGAAATTTGTTCAACTGACAGACCGGGTTGAAGCGATGTTTTGCAGAAGAACCTACGAAGGATGTGAGACATGGGCAATGTAAATGCACATGAAATCAGTAAGTGAATTCCCCTCTGTTTGGTTGCAATATATATATATATATATGTATATATAAATACATACCCATATAATCAAATCAATACACACACACACACACACACGCATATGTGTGTGTGAGTGTATGGTTTGATTATATGGGTATGTATTTTGAAAAATTGGTAGTTTGAATTGTAGCTATTAGCCGAGAACTTCACTGCATTACGTTGTGCGATCTATGTGATTGATATTCCCCATAGGATCAATTGTATTGATGATTAGATTGTGGGGGGAAACGTATATTTATTGCGCGAAATACATGCCCTATTGATGAGACCAAATATGCGTATATACACACATACGTATACGAACACAAACATTAATGAACGAACACACACACATATTTACGCATGAACACAAACACATATTCACGCACGAACACACACACACACACACACACACACACACACACACACACACACACACATATATATATATATATATATATATATATATATATATATATACTTAATATATACTTTTGCAATTTTATGTAAGTGGAGTGCTGAATATCCTTTTGAATAGGGCTACTATAGACCCTCTGTTTGGTTGCAACGTAACAAGAAAGCTATATAACCAGTTGATGAGACAATGAGAATGGTTGATTCAGGAGAGTGGACATAATATATATATATATATATATATATATATATATATATATATATATATATATATATATATATACATATATATACGTGTGTGTGTGTGTGTGTGTGCGTGTGTGTTGGTGTGTAATTATTGTCATTGAGTTGACTTTAAGGGAAATGGTATTTAAATCGAATTCATTATATCATTATAACATCTTTTGTCTCTTGGCACTGCCGTAATTTTAAATAAAACTCTTGAAGAAGAAACATTTTCTCATGTAAAGAATGACTTGCAATATCATACCTCGTTTGTTGAAACGCCAAGTATTCAAAATTACGAAGAAACTGCTGAACGGAAAATGTATCCGTGACTTCCGAAAGTAGGTGGAGCTGTGGACAAAGGTTGTGGACGATTTTCAGGGTTTATGATTTTGCACTATAAAATTGTGTAGTATTAATTGCTGTGTTGTTGTGTATGTATGTGTGCGTAGTGGGGTTGAATGACTGAATCAAAAGGCATTTAGCCTTCAAGTTGGTTATGATCATGTTGGCTGATCATAATATCATTCTCTTTCAGGATTGATTTTGAAAGGTGGGTGGATATGTTGATCGTTCTATTGTTAATAGGGAAAGATATATATATATATATATATATATATATATATATATATATATATATATATATATATATATATATATATTTAATATTTAATATTATATATATATATATTTAAATATTTGTATTTGTGTGTTTGTAGGAATTACTAGATAGTGCTCAATATATATATATATATATATATATACATATATATATATATATATATATACATATATATATATATATATATATATATATATATATATATATATATATATATATATATATATATATATATATATATATATAGTGAAGTAATTGATCAACTATACGGGGAGGTTTATGTATCCGCCCTTTGGGTCCCTCCAGGCGTTTCATTCGATTTATCCGTTTTTAAAACCGCCATTGGGAAGTGCGTGTTTCACTGTTGATTTTCCTGGCCTCATTATATTTATTCTTCCTTTTTCTATTTTTCTTGATTCTTCCATTCGAAGTATCTTGAGTTCTTGGTTCAGTTTATTGCGTTTGTTTTTTTTCAATCCATCTTTTTGAATTTCAGTTCTCGTGATATTTTCTTTCGTTGTGTTATTGGTTTGTGAGATTCAAAATTGTTCTGGATATTATATTATGTTTATCAGTCGGCAATTTTGCAGTTGTTTATCGATGATTCTTCTTAGCTTGTTTGTTTATCTATTTCGAATAGGGGATGTTGGGTTCCATTGTTAGAGCTCATGACTGGTCGTTAAAATTCATTTTGGTTGTATTAGAGTGTTTCCAACACTTCTAATCGGAGGTGTTAATGATCACTCAGATAAGTTTGATTGATTTACTTATAGGAGGTATATTTTATATAGTTATTAGCTGGTTTCAGGATTAACTCTTACATGGCCTTAGTTGTTAATGTTTAATTCCCTTTACATTTTTAGTGGGTTAATATCTTCTTATTCAAGATAATCATGAAAAGATATTGTGACAGCTACTTCTGTGTTATTGGTAAAGGTGTTAATTTCGAATGTTTCATTTACATATAGTTCACACAGGGTTTCAATTTTCTGGCATGATTGTGTTTGCTTCAATATTTTCCATTTTACTGTGGGTGCAAGATTGCTATCTTTGAGTTCCCAGTTATGTGTGAATAGTGATGTATTGTTGAGGTTTTTTGGGGGGGGGGGGGTAGGTTTTTTGTTTTTGTCGGTTTTTTTCATTTGAAAATGCTGAAGTATGGTTGGCTGATCCTAATTCAAATGGTGTTTTTCGATATTCCTGTGCAATGTTTCGTTCCTGAGGGATTTTTACAGTGGATATTTCAGCCTGATATGCAATGTTGGATCTCAAAGATTCCTTTTTTGCAAAGAGCATCTATTGTTATTTGAACAATCGCAGTCAATTTTGATTTTATCTTATGGTATTATTCCCTAATATGCTTGGTTATGCTTTTTTAGGATTTTTTTATAAACTGCCCGTACGACTATAGCTTAGTTTCAGTTTATCCTTAAAATATTTTACACAACGGGTTGTTAGGAAGGAGCATTTTACTATCAAATTGAAGGATATTTCTCTTCGTTACTTTAGACGTGGACATGAATGTTGCTGTATATCAGAAAACTTTTCTACCTCCATTCTTTCTGTTGTTGTGTTTTACTCTGTTGGTTTTCACTATTTCATCGTCTTTGAAAACTAACTTCTGTAAAAACATTGTCTTTAAGAGCTTTAGCATATTTGTTATTAAGTATTGTTAAAAGAATCGTATATTAGCCTAGTTTTTATAGATTTAAGGGTATTTTTATGACTGTATTTGGGTGTTTGGATTTCGTGATAACATATATGTTCACAATTTTCTTTCATATATGGTTTGTGAGTGTTATCATTTAGGCTAGAAGTTACATCTGAAAATGTAAAATTTCTCTCTTTTTTGATGATGTTTTTTTTTTTTCAAATTTTCATTTTTGTAGGCTGCTTTTTTCGACAAGTAACAAAGCGTCATTCCGGTTAAGTCTTATACTTCTAAAATTTAATGTTTTAGTAAGGCTGAATAAAATGTACAAACCAATCAACTCCGACATATCAGTTGAATCAAAACTTCCCATTGAAACATCAAAGCTATAAACGTCGTTTATTTAGTCGATTGTTCTTGGTTATTGAACATTAGATATGCACAGTTGTTTTGTTTTCTGCTTGATGTTGTGAAACCAGATCATAGCATCATTTTTCTTTTTTGGAATTTAATAGGGTTGATCAGTCTAGTAGTTGGATTGTTTCGAAAATCTGGTTTGTCGTCTTCCATGAGTATATAGGCATCTTTTTTTCAAAGCAATTTTATCACTCTGTTGCCCATTCTTTTTTTGTGATACTTTTGCTTTATTTATTGTTATTTCTTTGTAATCCCTCTTGGTGTCCAACTTTTTGTAATTTGAGGCGATACTGTTAGGTGTTCACAATTGACAAAACCAAGAACTTAGGATACTACGAATGGAAGGAAAATAGGAAAGAGGAAGTGTACCTATCATAGAGAGGGGCTTTCCTTCCAGGAAGATCAACAGTAAACGACGCACCTCCTAGCAATGATTTTAAATAAGGATCCTGATGAACCGAATCATCCACATGAAGATGCGCTAAGGACAGAAACATGAGTGTGTCTGTGTAGAAAATTTATTATTCCGTTACATTTAAAGTTCTACTCTAAGTAAATGTTTATATATCGAGTACCTGTACGAAATAAACCCATTGCACATCGTTTATAGAATTACAGATTAGTACTTTGGTATATATATGCATGTGTATATATATATATATATATATATATATATATATATGTGTGTGTGTGTGTGTGTGTGTGTGTGTGTGCGTGTGTGTGTGTGTCTTTAAATATTTGTTTTTACGTGTTTGTAGGAAATGCATAGTGAACAAGCAAAGAAAGTAGATAAATTTAAATCCAAAATCATCTGTGTTTGAGATGTTGCAAAAAGCCATACACTTGATTATCCACCATCGGCGTTTAAATAATGGCCAAGTTGTTGTGTGATACCCTTATAATAGAATGATAATTATATGTTTAAATGTAGATATACCTAGAAATTTATAACTGCGTGTAGCCATTTGATAACTCATGTGTGGTATTGCTTCTGAAAAGTGAACTTGAAATGTCTTACATGATTCAACATGAATGAGTGTAAAAGATTTTTTGTTTGTATATTTGTAACAAGGGTTATATCAATGTTTACCAGTCTTCGTGAATCAATAAATGTTGTTTTAATGTGTGCACGAATGGCCATGCATATATGCCAACTTTTTGGAAAGAATGTCATGATTTCACCTTCAATCCTTGAAAAATCGTTCACTCGTACAGAAAACAAAGTCCGACTATTTAGTGTTTATTGCGTGTTTTTTTGCACATTGATGTTTTTAACATTCGTATTTCACAAAAAGTTACGGCCGGTGAGTTGAGTATCTGTCTCAGGGAATTGATTTTTAACAAACACATCCGAAAACTGAAGACATGACAGGCAGACAACCCATCAACTAGTTTATCGGACGCAGGACACGATCGAAGTAACAGATGATGTCACGTTATATATATATATATATATATATATATATATATATGGAGATGTATATACATGAATAATTTTTTTCGGCATTACAAGATGAAAGGTTTACATATATATGGAAAACTCACGAACAATACGATATCTTTCTTTCTTTAGAAAGCTAAAAACTTATTTCAGAAAGTGAAGGGAAGGAATCTTTTATTTGCAAAACGATCTTCATCGGGCATCGCAATAGCTATTGACATTGGAAGATATCTGTACCTAAATTCCGTCCTCTCAATATGTCTAAATCATTGGGTGTATAGCCTTGTGATTTGGATTTATATGTACATGTATATGTGTGAAAATCTAGAAAGCACTACAGCTTTAAACACTAACACATTGAAAAAATTTTTTAAATTCTCTCATGTCACTTATATTATTATATCTGTTGATGTAATGTATGTATTTTTTTATGTTTTATATATACTTTGTTATCATGATATTATGGGTAATTTTTTTTTTTTTGTTGGGATCATCAGTTGTTTACCATGTAACCGTTTCGGGGATTTTAAAAACAAAATAGTTATACCAACATGGCATCCAAGCAGTGTTCATTGAATACCACCTCCTTTTCAGCAATCATTTTAATACTATCATGAATAATAGTATATGGATATTATTTAAACTACACATTATTCACTTTTTTCAAACGGGGCTAACTTACGTAGGCTAGTCCAAAAATATACGTAAAGATGAGGGATCAGTGAGTATAACAACGGATGTAAGTCGTTGTTTGTGTCATTTCTATTGAGTGTTTACCCATGTAAATATTGAATATTTTGTGTTGATTTTAAGCACAGACTGCATGCAAACCAACTTAGGATATCATATTTGAAAATACTAATTACACAATAAACTTTTTTCGGGTTGATTTTCTACCAGAATTTTCAATTGAAAAATTACATATTAGTCACACAAATGGACCAGAGCTAAATGATTTTCCCCTGTCCTTGATTCTTTGTCAATAAAATGATTTTCAATGCTGACAAAAACTGGATTCATCAATTTTGGTTACCCAATTCCCTTGACATATTCTCTTAAAATTTTAATGTGTATTATTCATTCATTTTATTTTCATACTATCATTAACGTATTCTTTAATTTTTGTTATAATTCTATTATGAGTCTAATAGGGTTCTGGATGTCTGGTCATGGGTTTATTAAACTGTCCAAAGATCTCACTAATTTTGCCACTTAGCTTGACCATTTTCACAACTAAAGGATCAATATTTGGTATAAAATCAATACATTTATGCGTATCCCGAGCTATTCTCAAATATTCTGATGATATTGTTCTGTAAAATGTATAATATGGAATGCTGCTTGTTCCAAATGGCATACGTATATATGGTTCGATATCAAACGATTCATAGACAAATATTTGTTCCTTGTTTTTGATATTCAAATCTAAGAACGTTACTTGCATTCCATTATGTTCCCCCTTTGTTCAAGATCCTTAGGGTATACAGCACTATTTGATTATCTGAGTTCTTCTCCATGGAAAGAATATGAGTCATCAATAGAACGGGCGAAACTTAAAAATGAATGAATTCATATATACTTCTATGTGTTTGAACTTGCATGTTTATAAGAATTTTTTTAATCAGTGTTTGTCAGTGAACAATAACCTATTCATTTTCTCAAAGGTGGTCTGGTCGTATGATGGTAGATGTAAATTGGACTCACTCTTCCCCTCTCTCTCTCTCTCTCTCTCTCTCTCTCTCTCTCTCTCTCTCTCTCTCTCTCTCTCTCTCTCTCTCTCTCTCTCTCTCTCTCTCAATGAAACACTATTGCGCAGGTAATTGTACTATTCACGTACAGACCTCACGGACCTGAAATGATATGGAATATCCATGACATGTTACGATATCCGACAATATTATTAATTACACAATGAGCATTATACCAAGATGCTTCACTTTTTGGCTCCGTCAAAGTAATAATTTCAAATGAAACAATATAGAAAAGTTCGTCTTTTTTTAAGTAAATGATATCACACATCATACATATCATACCACGTGAGCACAAACGTTAAGAATTCAAAATTCAAAATGTGGATGGAGTAATACGTACATGTATAGCCAGCTGATCGATTGTAATTAATATGAAATATGACGTAAGTCAGGGAAAACGCTTTGATGTCTGAATAATGCTGCTATGAATTTATTCGAAAAAAAGATTTTATCACAAAATAATTGAAACTTTTGAATCAAACTAATATAATGGAATACGCGATTCACAAAGAACAGGCCATAAAGTCATAGAAAGCTATGAAATACTTTGATTATTGACTGATGACACAATGAGTCTAATATTTATGAGAGACTGGAGATCTATACATCATGTCTCATGGAATTCACAATTTACTTTAAAAATGGCATAAGATCTACGAAGACCAGACAAAAATAAACCTTTATACCGAAATACGATTCTATGAATTCATATGAGTAAAATATATTTGTTTGTTAAAAACGCTGGAAACTTTTTCATCAACCTTATATTTGAACGAAAGGGGTGAGATAGGGGGGATAGACGGACAGCTTTAGAGAAACAATGGTCGGTTTGCTGGGGGTTGTACAGACAACAAGCTTGAATGTATTCAGAAGAAATCTGAATATAGTTCTCCCCTCTGTATTACTTACAGACAGTGTGTCGTCTGCTTTAGCAAAATCAATGGTATATTTCATATATTCCCTTTAGTTAACGAAAACATTTTTTTATCCTTGATGCCTTGTCATCTCTCCTCTCTCCCACAAATATCGTATAAATGTCGTATTAACCAACAACCGTTGTGTGTCTCAGTGTGACAGGCCGCAGTAATCCGTGCTCCCCTCTATATCATAGCCGGTTTTAGTGGTGCTGTTGACTGACTGGCTGGTTTCGATTCCTCCTCAAATTTTCAGCTGTTTTTTTTTTTTTTCAAATTTACTTCTATTCTAACTGGGTTTCACATCCGAAGTAACTAGAGATTTTCGCTAGAAATTAAGTGACAGCATGTCTTCTCGATACTCCAGGCTTGTTATGATAGATTTTATTAATGCTGTCGTCTAGATTATTTCAATTCTTCCTCGAATTAGCAATTCTTTCATTAGTATTACGATTTATTCTCACTGTGTTTTCCCTCTAGTAGTACCGTTGCTTTCGCAAGAAATCAAATGGCAATAAGTTTTTCCAATTCTTTGGCACAGTCGTACTTTGATACTAATTGCTTTTAGGTTTTCGACAAAGACACTGAACTTTTATTAGTATTAGTTTTAGTATTAATATTACGAATTTTTCCACGTTGTCAAAAATGACATCATGTATAAAATCATATGGATACACCTTTCATTTTATGTGCATAGATGATAGAGATCTGCATCGGAGAATAGTGTCCTTTTTGGCGCAAACGGATTTTTTGAATTTTGTCTTGATTTTTATCATTTATTTTTAATGTTTTTCTAATTCTTCAAAATGTACGTTTTTACTACGTTATCAAAACTAAGATGTTGTTTTCGCAACATCAATTGCAAACCTTACCGTGGCAGAGGACGGATGAATAAGTAATCAGGTCCGGTTGGTCACACAATAAGAACCGTCAAGTGATCAATATCTTTCTTGCCTGTTTGGGGGTGATCAATTAAAGATTGGGCAAAAGAGAAGATCAATTGATAAATTACTTCTCTTGCCTTTTGTTGGGCCGGGATCACTGGAAAAGAGTTCGAATTCAAAAAAAAAAAAGAAGCCAGAATGCAGCTGTACACAAACTGAAGAATCAATTTAGCATAAACTTGAATTGTAAATTGCATCCCCCCTCACACATACTAAAAACCCTCGTAAGGAAGATTTTGAAAATAATAAACAAAAATAAGCATTTTTTTCTGCACATGATAGGAATAAATTTTTTTAGTTTTCAGACCTCCAGCTCCATTGTAGCCCTATAAATATATTGCCAACTAGATGGATAGACGGATAGAGAAAGTTTTCATAACAGTTTTGGTTGACGCATTTTAAGAAATTCGTATTGCGTTTTATCATATCTGGAGATGATGATGATGATGATGATGATGATGATGATGATGATGATGATGATGATGATGGTGATGATGATGATGATGATGATTATTATTATTATTATTATTATTATTATTATTATTATTATTATTATTATTTTTTACAATCTCACACCAGCTGCCTGGTGGTAACCACTGGAGTTTGAGTGACAGCACGTCTCCTCAAGTCTCCAGCCCTTCTCTCCTGGTTCTCATAGGCCATAGTAATAGCGCAGTTTACGGTTTCACACCGGTTGCCCAGTGGTCATTGCTGAAGATTTAGTGACAATAAGTCTCCTCAGGTCTTCACACCAGTTGCCTGGTGGTCACCGTTAGAAACTGAGTTGCAGCAAAGTCTCATCGAGTCTCCAGCCCTCCTCTTCACACTCTCACAGTCCACAGTGGTGTTTTGGGTTACAGTTTCACATACACCAGTTGCCTGGTGTTTCTCGTTGGAGGCTAAGTGACAGTAAGTCTCCTCGGGTGTCCAGCCCTCCTCTCATATCACCTATCACAGCAGCGTTGTGGTTCATATCATATCCACCAAGCCTTTCTTTTTTTTTACTATTAGGCCATTGCTAAAAAATTGGAGGTCGTACGTCTCATATTCCCAGAAATTTCCTCAGTATTCGTGCAGTCCCCAGTAGTGCTGTGATCTGTATAGTCTTAATCATTCCTCTTATCTCTAGTCCCCCCGAATCTCGTTTCCAGTGTCTTTGGTACGGTCCCTAGAGCACTTACTATTACTGGTACTACCATGACTTCAATTTTCAACGTCTGCCTTCCGTTCCCTTGCCAGGTCTTGATTATCATTACAGCCTTTTGTTTCTATCGTTGAAAGTTTGATAAATCTTAGTTGCACCGATTTCACTATAATCTCACAACTAGCATTTCCCTCTAATGCGATAAATCCTGCTGGGTTTCGATATTTAATGCATTAACTTCTTCTCAGACGCCGACGAATGCCACTCGGGAACAGAAAATTGCAGAAAGTATGGCGGTTACAGGCTGTTGTTATCAGAGGAGTCTACTTATTATTTCGTTGAACAAATGATGTTTAAACGCCGACAAGAAAGAAGCACAGTGCATGAAATGGTCACCGTCTGTAATATTTATCAACCCGAGTAGAGAAAGCTTCATGTTAATGACAGGGTTCAGGTCAGACTACTACGTTTTAAGACACAGTCTCGAAAGGAGAAATCAAGCAAAGAATCACACTAGGATGGCAAGCCTTTGGCAGAGCAAGCTCAACCTTCAAAAATCAGAAGATCCCATTAATACTAAAAAGAAGAGTATACAACAAATGCTTCCTTCCAATAGTCGCTTATGGAGCTGAAACACGGAACCTAACCAAGAGACAGATCTGCAAATTGAGAACCATGCAACGTGCACATGAAAGAATTATGCTGGGTTTCACATGGAGAGACCATAAGACAGGACATTACATCCTGGAAAAGACAACAGTCGGGGACATCATAGAATCTATTAGAAAACTTAAATGGCAATGGGCAGGCCATGTTGCAAGAATAACAGACAACCGATGGACCAACGACTCACAACATGGATCCCCAGAGACTACATGTGAAACCAATGCCGACAAAATACAAGATGGAGAGATGAACCAGACGAATTCAGAAAATACTAGCTCCGCGACGCCCATGATAGAGAATTGTGGCGAATCCTGTGGAAAGTCTATGTCCAACTACGGACGTTAGAGGTCTGATGATGATGAACATGGTTCTTATTAGGGGTTCTTTTATCCACGGCTGAAGTGCTAAAGCACAAATGCAAGGGGCAGGTTGTAATGTTTTTTATGAAATGTACGTGTTTTTGGCACAATTCAGCGTACAGTCAAGTGAAATGAAGTCTCATAAAAAGCTAGTAAATTTGTCTTGAAGATCAAATCATCCTAGAGATGATTATTACTAATAACAGTGGTAGTAATAGTTTGTAATGAAGTTTTTGCACCAGTACTATCAGTTAGTTTGCGCTAAAGATTAAGTGATAGCAAGTCCCCCTAATACTCCAGACCTCTCATCAGTATTCTATCTGATTTTTGTGATGCTGTCGCCTGAATGGTTCCAATCCTCTTACGAATTTCTTGTTTGTTTTTTAATTACTATTATAATTTGTACTCGTTGAGTTCCAACAGCAGTAGTATCAAGTGACCCAAGTCGCCTCAAAGATCCACCTCTCTCACTATAGTATTCTAGTTTGACTTAGTAATGCTGTCATCTGGATGGTACTCATTTTTTCTACAAAATTCTAAATCCTTCCAGCTTTTCATTTCCTCAAACTTTTTATCCTGTTGTTTGCTCGGACCGCAACAATTTCTGACAAGTTTTTCTTCTCTACGTTCAGGATAGGTAAATCTGGTCTACCTCATTGTTTGGAATGAATAAACTCAGTTTTAGTTCTTCAAATTAGGTGATTTTTCAAATTCCCAAGTCCCAAAGAGGTTTTTGCTTTTTATTCTCGGGATTGATCACTTTGCATGTTCAAATCCCAGCCATTTGCATTGTTCCTAGCTGTACACAAATATTGCCTTATGTACACATTGAGCCAATTTTCTGCACTTGCATATTATTATTGGTGGCTTCAGCTCTATCTAAACATATTCTATATCTACTATCCTTGAACTCGAAATAGTGATGAAAATTGATTTTCTGGACATTATAAGCAGCTTTTTAGAGTCCATCGTTGGGAAGACACCCTCTCCAGGATTTTCTATCATGAGCATTATAGAGCCAATACTTAGTGAACTTGTCTATTTCATTACATCATCTTATATATTGTCGGCTGCAGTTTTGCATGTTATCTCCGGTTGTCTGACATTCTTGCAACATGACCAACCCATTGCCATTTGAGGTTTTTTTATATATCTTATGATATCCCTGAATCCTGTTTTTTCTCTAGCATACTACGCTGTTTTCTGATCTCTCCATGTGACGCTGAGCATGATTCTCTCATGTATATGCTGCATAGGATTAAATGTTTAAAGGTTTAGTACTTCTGTATGTGCGATACACACATAGCGAGCCACCAAGACTGACTTGAAAACTGAAGAAACCTACGTTGACAGTTTTGTAATACAATCTTCTCATTAACCAATCATTATCCTCTTTGTGTAAAACTTGTACCGGTGGAAATATTTAAGTTGCATTGAAATGAAAGTTGCATTGGATTACTGAAGAAAGTTTTGATTGAAAGGAGAACAAATATTTGACGATAGCTGTGTTTATTTAATTTTGCGGTAAGGGGAAACACCAACCTGCTCAACCTACTTATGAAACCAGAATGCAGTAGAGGAGATGCTCTCGTAATAATGAAGTGTTAATCCTAACAGCCAAGGCCAAATGAACACAACCTCTTCCTTGCCCAAAGCTCCAAAGCTAAACTTAAATGCTCTCCCATATTTGATACTTAAGGAATCAAACCTGAACCTTTTCGAGGCCTACGACATATATATCCCGAGGTTTCTATGATTGCTGGAATATGTATGTCCAATGGATCTTACTTGGAAGCTTACTGGAACATTTAATTCAGGTATTAAGCGTTTTAATAGGTTAGTCTTGAAAGGGTCGAGTCAATTTGAAATTCTCGATAATCCTGTATTGCTACCTAAGTAGACAAGCTTACCATCATGTATAGGGCGTTGTTAATGGTGAACTCAACGCTAAAGTAGTTGTTGAAAATCCATTAGCTTCAAAAATGTCCTATCTGTACGTGCACGACGCCATCTCGTATAATGCAAGGCACTTTTTATACATAAAAAGTATAAGAATTTTATTTTTATGTATGCTAATATTGCCCAGGGAGAGTGCCAGTACGATACAATCTTTATTCCTCTTTATCCCTTATACGAAGAAAGATGAAAAGTGAAAGCGGTGTTCAGATTTGGGTTTCACCGTGAACCATAATAGAGGCATGGCAAGCACTTTTCCTCCCCTTTCTATTGCAAAGTCTTCTGTACCTCACACCGCTACAACCTCCGATGACTCAGCCTGATATAACATCTTCACCATTTCTTTGGCGAGGAAAAACTCTCTCCTATGAATGAATATTCATTGCTTCTTTTCATTTCGCCATTTTGTCTGCCAAAATGCTTTCATAGGGACATTTTTGTGTTCATGTGATACGTTTAGATCTGCAATTCTTTTCACAGGGATTAACTAGTATATATGTTGGAATATTTATGGCAATTCTGAAAATTTATTTAATATGTTTACCTATGGTTGAAAAAAATGGGGTTTAGTGCATGTTTTGCATCATAGTGTTATGGACGGAAGAGATATTCATGATTTACGCAGGTTTGGTCATATTTTGTCTTCTACTGAGGCGACTACAATTTCCTGTATGAATTCTTTTTTGGAAATCGTATTGTTTCATTTCATTTTCATTTTCCATGTCGCCAAGATGGGTGTCATTTGGATATTGAATCCGTCAAGATTATAATATTTATGACGATTTGAAAAATCTATGCAAGACTTTTGACCTATTCGTCTTTCTCAGAAATAATGAAATGCAATATATATATATATATATATATATATATATATATATATATATGTGTGTGTGTGTGTGTGTGTGTGTGTGTGTGTGAATATATAAACAGCTGCCAGTTAGACAAAGACCCAAATAGATGTTTGAACTCCAAAATTTCATTCTACTCACAGTCATATTAGCTCCCATTCTCTCTCTCTCTCTCTCTCTCTCTCTCTCTCTCTCTCTCTTTTCACATATATATGAATTGCATTATATTATACTAAAACTGTATTTTTGAAATGGTCTCCCATTATTCAACGGTGAATGCATCATTTGGCCTAAACGTAAATAGAATAAACAATTGAAGAAAATGGTGCTACTACAAGCAACACACTCCTGACCAGTAGGGCAGCGGCTTCAATATAGCGTTGCTCCTTCCATTCAATATATATATATATATATATATATATATATATGTGTGTGTGTGTGTGTGTGTGTGTGTGCGTGTGCGTGTGTATATACATAAGTATATATATAAATATATATTGAGCAAAACAGTTGGGTAAGACCCAAATAAATGTTCTAACTCAAAATTCTAGTTTTTGGTCTTCACGTTCTATATCTGCTGTTTTTGTTCCTTTATCGTACACACGCACGCACAAGCACACACACACACACACACACACACACACATATATATATATATATATATCTTTCGTATGTATAATGCAACTTTTTATTTTCATATCGAAGAAATATTTTTTCCCTTATTCTCATGCGTAATGCAATCCTTTTTTTCATTATGCTGGGTAGACGTATTCAGCTTGCGCCACGTATCGTTTTATCAATAAGATGGTTTTAGAAGCCATTGTAATCTTGGGACATGAATATCTTTGGCTTCATAAGATCGAGGCAGAAATGAGGGTTTTTGCAACAAAAAAGTACCCGTCGGCCGCATACGTGAGTTGAGTCATTCATGAAAATAAAAGAAAATACAAACTGGTTCAAGCCAAGCTAAAAAAAAAATGGCCATTTACGCAAGCTGGCCGTTTATGACCGGAACTGCTTCAGGTTGGTACTACTGTACGTAGAGTTTTCATCCTTGATAAGACCGAACCTTGTTTCACGTATGATAACTGATGGATTCATCGTTTATGTGGTTATTACTGGGATGTGGAAGTCTGATGCAAGGCTACAGGCTCAGACAGTATCTACGGTCTGGTAGACCAGACTGCAGACTATTATCCCCTAGTTATTTATTAAGCGTATAAGGATTGAAATTGCGATAATAACGATTCGGCCAGCAATCCTGCCTCGCCAAACACTGCAACACAGTACGAAGGTGTATGATTGGTTGAATATTGGATCGACTAAGTTTTCACTAGAACCATACGATAAAAGAATGTTATGATGCACATTGCCCCTCTTGTAGAATAACATTTTTTTGCCGTTTTTCTATCATAGAATCATCGATTTTCATCTTGACATAATCTTTCGACATCTCTCTTCCAAAATTCAATTTCGTCCATGACCTAGTGGTAATAGTAGGTAATGATATATATATATATATATTTATATATATATATATATATATATATATATATATATATATAAAAATGTATATATATATATATATATATATATATATATACAGTGAACTCTTCTTACCCTGATAATCTCCGTTCACTGATAAAATCAGTATAAAAGGGAATCAAATAGCTTTGATGTAAACTTCATACACAAAAGCTGTAGTTACCAATAGTTGAAATATCTACACAAAAGTAGACGAAATAATACTGACAATTGCTGCCTGGGGAAGTGAAGATCGATCCTCATTTGCTACTCTCCTACGGAGCCTTGTACAGACTAAAGTAAGCTTAGTAACTTACTGGGCAATGCTCAGTAAACATCATTTTCTCCCCTTGCTGTATAGTAATGGTTAACAAGCTCATCTTGCAGATCTTGAGTCCCATTGTGAGTTTGGATGTCACTTGGGAGGGTTGATAATGTGATGACTTGTGCAGTACCTAGCTAGATTTAGTTAATGTTTACGTGGATTCCTAAACGTAATTCAGCGGTCACCTAATTCTCTTGCAAACCATCACTACTGCAGTGACTTCTTCCTTCACTGGGTACCTCGAAATCGTGCTTTTATTCTGTAGTAAGGCAATCTTTGGAAAGATAATTTGTCGCCTCACCGCTAAGCAATAGTCCTGGCGCTCTAATAGAGCGCCGTTGGATTAATTTTAATTGAATAATTAAACTAATTGGATGTGCTGATGGGACATTCATTGAGTGAGGATTCCTTGGGTCGACATTCCACATCAGTTGCAATAAATATAAAAACAGTCTTTTCTAGTGTCAGGACTACAGCGGTTTTGTACACCATTATGACAATAGTGAGTTGACTAAGCTTGTAGCTTTACTATGAAAGTTTTGTAAATAACTGGGTTGCTTGTTTTTCGACAACAGTTTACAAGCTACTCATGCAGTCTATAAGCCAAATGACTCCGATTCTCACTAGGTTTCCCACGTATTTTCAAAGGTCGATGTCAGCGCACTGATAAACAAAGATTCTGCATTGGGATTTTCAAAGATGACAAGCTATTCCCCCTCGGAGGATTGGCGCTAAGTATCTCACTTTTTAACCTTGTTCTTGGCAGAGCTAACTTTGAGTTATCCATGATTATACCAATGCTACTTGAATAAGCGATATCTTATAGTGTATGCATCAATATCTGATTACAAGAATACAGAGAGAGAATATAGGAATAAGAGAGAGTCAGCTTTGGTTGGTGTGTAATCTTGTTACTAATATCGTTTTCATATAAAGATTCCTACTTTTTACGTTTTGGATTGGCAACTACGAAGAGAATGGAAACTCTCTCTTTATTTCTCTCTTATTCGATCGAACAGGCAGTTGCTCACTCTTCCCACCTACGCCTACAGCAGGTACCATTCTCGTCCTTCTTCTTCTTTGTGTGATCAACTGCTCTAGTCTAGTGCTGCTGGCCTGTAACCAAATGCAGGGGGAAAAGGGTATTCGATATCGATCGCTATATTTTTCCTTCAAAGGGTCGGACGCCTGTTACGATGGTGAATCAGCCACTTATACAACATTACACATCCCTTACTGCTACTTCTGCTCGCGTAACTAGGTTTATTTGCTGCTATATTTGGGAACGTGAAAAGTTCGATCGGTCTGTTTTAGTTAGATTAAAGGACATATCTCTTTTTAAATTTTAGACATTAAACTTTATCTAACAGATTATTCACTGTTTTTCCTTTTACCATCTCTCTTTCAGGCGATATCCTTATTGTATCCTCCTGGAAATCATTTATCTTTTTTTATCCAGCCAAGGATTGCTCTATGTACCTTTCACAATTTTCCATCGACAGGAAAAAAACAAACAGAATAAACTATAATTCGAAGGCGATTTACTGAATACTGCAGACGAGTGAAAATTTCCCTGCCAGTCTGTAACGATTTTTTCTGGTCTCTAAAGAAATATACGATCTACCATGGTTCAATTCGCTCGTCCTAAAATTCTTTGCGGTCCTAATTGTTGCAAACCATCTTCCAGAGTCTGTCAGAACAACCTTTTCTAAAAATTGAACGTTTATACATGGTTTAATTCGCTTATTTATTTTAGTCTTAATTATATGAAAACCAACCATTAAGTAATTCACTAATATAACCAAGCTGTTGGAAATTATTTTGAACGTCTAATTTTCATATTTTGAGTATTTTATTTTTTCCTGTACACTGTGGTGTGGATAGTTCTCAAGTAATACCTTCATTTGTTTGTTACCAACCTAAATTGGCTGACCCAACTACCGAGAAATCACCAGCTTGAAATTATGTAAGCTACTTTTGACACGTTTGGTAATTC
>OY735214.1:32528235-32558235 GCA_963457665.1 Thysanoteuthis rhombus
ATATTTCTGTTGACTTGTTATCATAATGTGGAAAAAATGTTACTCATCATTTGAGAAGAAATGAAACGGAGAATCACTCTAGAATGGCAAGCCTTATGCAGAATAAGCTCAAGCTTTAAGATCAAGAAAATCCCATTAGTCATGAAAGGAGAATATACAACCAGTGTATTCTTCCAATAGTCAACACAACCAAAACGGGGAGACCGATTCGCAAACTAAGAACCATGCAACGTGCACATAGAAAAATTATGCTCAACATCACATGGAGAGACTGCACAGCATATTACGGGGAATACAGGAGTCTGAGACACCATAGAAACCATTAGGAAACTCAAATGGAAATGGGCTGGTCATGTTGTAAGAATAACAGACAAATGTTGGACATCACGATTCACAACACGGATCTCCAGATGCCAAATGCAGAACTGTGATAGGGAGACAAACCGGACAGGTTCAGAAAATATGCAAATGGTAGGGAGATGTGGCGAATCTTTGGGAAGGTCTATGTCCAACAATAGACGATAAAAGACTAACAATGTTAGTTATATATGAACATATACAATAAGACTGTATATCTGAATACCAGTAAGTAAAATCTTCTAAAACCGTTTTAATGAATTTTCTACTCATTTTACCTTGAGACATCCCCCTCGATCCATTGAGCAAAAATACTAAATTTGCGTGTTCAAGTGGTTTCAATAGCATGACAAACAGACTGATACTCAGACTATGTAAGACTGTTTAAGATTTATGTACAGATATCCTCATCTTTTCGAAAGTTTGCTTGCTGCCGCTTAGATTTCCAAACCGGTTCTTTGTGCTCTCAAAATTCTGTGAAAAGAGGGAACAATTACTATATTTTTATATAGGAGAAATTTTCAAATGTTCCTTGATCCCACATTTAACCTTCTTCTATGTCTCTTTAATTCGATATCAATGGTCGTAGTTTTGTCGTCTCCTGCGGATAATATGACAGACTTGAAATACGACAGTGAGTTTAACTAATTAGCCTTAAGTATTTTCTAGCACAAAATCATTTGTTAGCTCACGAAGCATCCTGCGAATCCGCCCTAAACACATATTGCTGTTCAAATTTGAATTAAAATCTTTTCTGCAATTATCGCAGCACTGTCAATCGTAGTAAAAATTTTGTGCAAGTTTATTTTTCGTGTCTGGGAACGCTTAGAGATTTTTACATGTACATTATTGCACATTGCTTTTTTTCCCATGCCATTTCAGCTTGCGAAAAAGTTTGATGAGAATGTATTATTTTTAGAATACGAGGAAGACTGTATTAGCAAAATTAATTCAATAATTTTGTTGTAATGTACCATTACCAACTGAATTTATGAAACAGTTTTGGCCCACCAACGGTTCCGACCAATTGGATAATGTAATGATGGCTTTAAAAGTAGCAAATGAAAATACAACTCAGATATTTCCCGCATGACTTTACCCCTTTTGAGATAAGTTGAACATGCCTGATATAATTTTGTTTTATCGTGTTCAGCTTAATAAACAAAAATATGCCTTGCCCAAATGAATTGGTTTTGACAGCATTGAAAAACTTCATATCCTTAATGAAATCATAGCTACGCCCGGAGAAATAGATGATCGTAAATTTAAGGTCAAAAACTCAACATGCCTCTGCAAACAAAGGATGAATTGTAAGTTATTTTACAAATCGTACAAATTCAATCATATTGAACAGTAGCGACTCGAAAAACGAAAAAAAAAAATAGATCAATGAAAATTGATGTTATTCCACATTCTCGAAACCTTGGTCCCGTGTCTTGGATTTTGAATTTTAAAAGAAATATTTCTGGAAACAATAAAAATACAAAAAAATTCATTATGTATTTTCTAAAAGGCAGAGAAGAATTTGAGAGCACTCAATAGAACATCTGCAAAATCGGATTTGCGTTGAAAAACCTTAGCGAAAATTGATGTTTATTCCTTCTATCTAAACGTTTAGATAGAAAAAAAGGTATACGATTGGACATGGATTTTTAGGTTCGATTATCGCTGTTCCTTTTTTCAAAAAATTGTACCAAAGGAATCGACGCAGATGGCTCCTGATGTTCAAACGACAAAATGATTCGATTAAATAAGGCAAGCGCCAGAATATTGAATGAAAAATGAGTTCAAGTTTCGAATAATTCAAACCTTGCTCAGCTGCGGCATTTCACACAACCATGACAAATATTATTTGAGTTTTGTGAATTTTAAGCGCCGAACTGCTTATTTGCAATTTCAAGTTTACTGAGACACGAGGGGTATCCAATGACAATCGATCTCACAACAGCAGTAACACATTTGGTTAGTCACCCAATAGAAAACCGTCACATGACCAATGATTTTTTGGCCGCTGTTGAGCGGTAATGTTACTATTCTCGCCTTTCGCTAGGTAGTGATCATTAGAAATCTCCAAATTTCATAAAAGAGAGCCAAGACACCGCTGGACACGAACTAAGAGTATAGCATAAGTTTATATTCGGATTTGATTCCTACCCCCATCAACTAAAAACAATCTGTTGGGGGAGAGGTTTAAAGACATTTTTTCTAAGGAGTAACTATTTGACTTTTTTTCTTTCCCCACCCCATTGGTGCAGTCTGTGCATGTGATATATAATCACCCAGCCAACCAGATAGTCAGTTATACAGATCACCTTGAAAACAGAAGAAACATATATTGACTATGTTTATTATTGACTATATGATGATGTTGACAGTTGATGCTGACGAATTCTGATAATTTGAAAAACTAGCTTGTTGACTATTACTCTGGGGCGATTAGTTTCATTTACTGTACTTTAATTAGTTTAGTACGGCACAATGCCACATTTGAGGGGTATCCAGTGAGAATTGAACTCACTAAAGCAGCACTAAAAAGAAAAACTGGCTTGTTAACCTCTTCTGTTGACATTTGGTCAATACGGCTCGAGCACAAATGCAGGAGACTTCAAGTGAGGATCAGACTCACTACAGCAATAATCTGCAAAACCAATCTAAGAGTACCAATCAGTGAAACCAGCCTTCTTACCTCCAATCTAGGGTGAGGTTATCCATCAACAGATTGGGTTCAACTAAGATCGGGTTAGTACAATACGAATACACATGTATGAGGCATATGTTGAGAATCAAACTCAGCACCGTTGTGATTATGAATGAGAAAAAGCTTACAAACTGTTACTCTTTAGCCATGTTCTTATTCAACTCTACTTAACTTAGAGTGGCACAAGGTCACAAATGTGAGGCACTTAGTTTGGATCACTCCACAACATCGGTAAAATGATTCACAAGATGAGTTTTCAGATCACTGCCCTATTGTAGGCCCCTTTTTTATTTAATTTTCAGACCTTAGCTTCCCTGGCATGTCTCGGTATTTGTGGACTGAAAACATTACACAAGTGTCATCTGGGAACTCATCTCTTTGCATTGAGAATTAAAGTTATTTAAAAGTAATATGGAAATGGCTGAACAAAATAAATCCAATAATTTCCATCGAATAAATTTGAATTATTTTTGAGAAAATTATATTAATTTGAAATTAGTCAAACTCCAAAATAAGTCCCCTCAAAAAACTCATTTGAACTTCAGGAAAAGTAGAAAGTCGAGATGGAGAGAACATATCTGGGGAAAGATGAAGAGGGAGTACAAAAAGTGAAAGAGAGGAGGAGAAGGAAGAATGCGGAATTGAAAGGAAGACTCGATAAAAGGAAACAAGAGATGAGGGACCATGAAATGCAGTTGGAAAAGATGGAGTCTCAGAAGAGAGCAAGGAAATAACCTTATCAGATGATCAACATCGAAACGAGTATAACGTACTGAGCGACTATCAGACGGTTACGTGGTAAGTTTTGTACATGCTCTGAATCTTCACGATAGCAAAGTTTACAGTCAATATCAACTCTCTTGAGTTTCTCACTAACAACGATGATTTTTCTAGCACATGGCTTCTGTAACCACGCAAGTTAAACTTAATTATATGTAAGGTAGATGCAAATCCCGTCCAATCGGGTGGGTTAGATGGCGGTGCAAATGAAGAATTAACTGACAAGATAGGTTTGTAGATTCAATTTATTTGAAAAAAATTATACTTGATTTTTGAATGTTTTTCTCAGTCAAAGAAAAATCTTAGATGTAAATAAACTCTTTCTACCCTCAGCCACTCTAGACGCTAAACAGTCATTCTCCTTGTCGTTTTCTCTCCTCTTTAAGTCCCCGCTTCGATCCACAAACATTATTCGACCTCTTACTCCCCCCTCTCCTGTATGAACAATACAAAATCTTTAATTTCAACTGAACGCAAGTCATTCTCCATGCATTTGAGTTTGTCCGTTCCAGCATAAATTACATCGTAAATCGAACTCTCTAAATGAAAAAGTATTTTGGGTGTGATTTTCAAAAGATGATTTGCAAAAAAACCCGTCCCTGAGATTCCATTTGTGACAGAGGATTTAGCGGTCATTCCTCGGGCTGTTTTTCATTTTCGCAACTGAAGACCAACGGGCAGACATTTTGGCAGGCTATTGTGATATGCATGGATATTTGATGAGGGTTTAACTAATGCAGTGAGGTAGGTTAAGCTAGTGGCACAACTCATTTATTACGTAGACGAAGAACTCTTACATAAATACTCAAGTCGAGTTAAAGATTAATTCTAACAAGCTGATTCTTCTCGCCAATGATTGGCAATAGTGTTTAGAATAACATATTAAAACTACCCTAAGGCCCAAGTTATTTATGAAACAAATTGAGATTTGATGACTGCTGTGCGCGCCATAGATTTAGTCAAGGGGCATTAGAATATCTGGACATTAAAATTACTTCTAATAATCTGATTTTAGCAGAATAGTTGTAATATGGCACCAGGAATACTATAGTAAGAAATCCCTGGAATTGCAAAGGAGAAGAAATCCCTGGAATTGCAAAGGAGATTCTAAAGAAATCCAATATGGCGTCAAAGGTAGATGTTGTATTTAGACAAAATATTGAAATAGCAATAAAATTCCAACCAAACCAAATATGATCATGGTTTGGAGGTCAATGTCTATGTTTTACGGGTTGGGGAATTGATAAAAACCTACCTTGATGTTATAGTCCTATAAGATAATGTCATGAATCTAGCAGGTCACCCAAGATGGCTACGATTTTTAGGCAAAATAGTGAAGAAAGACATAGGTAAAATTTGTATTTTTCTTAAGCTGACGCTTTACAAATTGGTCATTAAGATATCTGTTTTATTTTAGAAAGTTATTTAACCAGCCCGTTGGGACGGTTATTGAGTCTACTCTACAAATGGATAAGACAAACTCGCCTACATATCAATAACTAAACAAGCGTTGCGTCAAATGTCATGTAAAAAAGATTGAAGGTGCCACATTTTTTCTTTAGGAAAAAAAGGTCTTACAGGGATGTTTGATTTGAGTGGTAAAACGTATGTAAATCGTTTTTTAATCACAGCTCAACCCAGGCAGTGAATATACTCCATACTGTAAACAGTATAGATCAGAAGTTGAGAATAAGTTCTTGTTGTGAATAATCCCTTTGTTGTGTTGTGTACATAGAAAATGTCACAGGCAACACCAGGTATATATATATATATATATATATATATATATATATATATATATATATATATATATATATATATGTATGTATGTATGTATGTATAATGAAACGTACAAAGATTAAGATGGACGGACTCTTGATTTAAGTTATGGATAACCTTTTAAATTCCAAAGAAAAAGCGATAAGAATTCTTTAGAAATGGGTATTATCAGATAGAATATTTCTGTTGATATCAGATGGAGGGTTGATTTATTCCATTATCAATCATATATATAAACACACGCACACATACAGACATACATACACACACACATATATATATATATATATATATATATATATATATATATATATATATATATATATATATATATATATATATATATTATAATTGTTATCAATATTATGATTTTTTATTATTATCAAGAAATGAATATCTGATCTAACAGAACGAAAGAATAATTACAAATGCATTACATTATTTGAAACTCTATTCGAAATCACTTTCTGTTATATAACAGGCCTTTGCTTCTCCGCGAGGCTGTTTAGTTCAATGATTTGTGCAACACTACCTCAAAGCAGCTGCATAATCGGTGCAAGATTCATACCTGCAGCAGCCCCATTTTCTTTAATTATTCATTCTATTTACACTGTCTAGGCCAAATGACACATTACCCGTGTAATATCGAAATGGAGTTTGAAAAAATATGATGCATTCATAATTAAAATTATATATATATATTAACGAAAAAAAGATATTCTGTTCTTGTATTTCCCTAGGATAAATCGCAGACTATATGAATCGTCATCAAGCCACGTGATTCATGACGTCATTGAAATATTCTGGTCTGCACAACAGCGACGTTAATGTCTTTAAACTTATTCTGTCGAAGATTCGTATAATGCATTAGACTTCTGAAGTTGAGCGGAAGAACATTCAGTTGAACACAGTCGTGAATAAGGTTTGTATCCAGGAACGTATCGCATGTATAAAGTCATGTACACAACTACAGACAAGTGTTTTATATATATATATATATATATATATATATATATATATATATATATATATATATATATATATATATATGTATATATATATATATATATACATATGTTTGTGTGTGTATGTGTTTGTGTGTATGAGTGTGTGTGTGTATACGTGAATATACTAAGGTGAAGTAGTACAGTAAGAACTGTAAATAAATTTCAATAGTGTCATATGTACATACAAGAACTAACTTATGTAATAATAAAAACTAGCACTCTGTGATCTTGATATATCTAAACGAATAATTCAATTCACGTCTAAATATGGAAGTAACTGCCGAAGTAAATGTATGTGGAAGAAGGTATCCTCCTCACTATATATATATATATATATATATATATATATATATATATACATATATATATGTGTGTGTGTATATATATATATATATATATATATATATATAATATATATATATATATATATATATATATATATATATATATGCGAGTGCGTGTGTGTGTATACATGTGTGTGTCTGTGTGCTTGTGTGTGGTTCAAAAAGTTTCAGTGAGATCTTATCGGAATTTTTTATCAGATAATGATTGATCTATTAGATTTGTAGGCAGGTGTTTGAACGGGTATATTGATCATGGAGAAGAATATGTTGAAAAATAAAAATGCTCTCATTAAAATGAATGCATTTCTTGTTATAAGTCCACAGACCTATTGATTTACCTAGGTACATATACATCGAGACATATGTTGATATACATATATATACACACATATACATATATATGTGTGTGTAGGGGTGATTCTAAAGATCGTGTATACATAGAAACACGATCTCAAAATTATGTACATCAGTATAAGTGAACATACATATACAAATGGAATACAATTTTAGATGTGTGTGGCTATGAGTAATCATATTTATGGACATATGTTCACACTCACGCACACAAGCGTCGATTCAGAAATATACATACATACATACATACATACATACATACATACATACATACATGCTTACATACATACATACATACATGCTTACATACATACATACATACATGCTTACATACATACATACATACATGCTTACATACATACATACATACATACATACATACATGCTTACATACATACATACATACATACATGCTTACATACATACATACATACATACATACATACATACATACATACATACATACATACATACATACATGCTTACATACATACATACATACATGCTTACATACATACATACATACATACATACATACATACATACACATACATACATACACATTTGCATAGCTATAAAGATTCATCTTCTGGTTGAGTGCTTGAGTGAATAATATCCAGGTAGTAAAATCTCTTTCAAGATTTTCCATTATAAATGACAGACAAGGACTTCACAGAAATGGTGATCTGATTCTTCATGAATGATGACCTTCAGAGAACCGTTGAAGAACCTAGGTATTCATCCTCGTGTATAAAGATATACATATATATATATATATATATATATATATATATATATATATATATATATATATATATATATCCTTCATACAGTCTTAACATTGTTGAGAAAAGCAGACAAACTCCTAATCTTTTGATTAATGTATTTAGTTTACTTACAAATCTTCTATTATTACCGTCAAGTTTGATTTTTTAAAATTATCCCTAAGTCTTGATTTTTTTTAAAAACTTTGTTGACATTAACGAAAAGTTTGTACGCAAACTAGAAGAATTAACAAAAACATTTCAATGACAGTGTCATCTGTTATTTTAAACAATATATATATATATATATATATATATATATATATATATATATATATATATATATATATATATATATATATATATATATGAGCCCTGTGTTTATCTGTGCCGTTCTCATGTTAAAACTACAAGGTCTATTGATATGATATTTGTCATATTGAATATACTGGCTTCTCACACGGGCTTACCTTGGGGGACACTCAAGTTCATAAGACGTCATTCTAAAGCCAATCTTTTGAAAATTCTGAATGTTGGAAAAAAGAGTTTCTTATATCAGAATTTTCTCCAATATTCATCACCATGAAGGGCCTAAAGATTTCCAACAATAAAATTAATTCTTATCGAGTTTCAGACGTTTTTTTTTTTTTTAGAAGAAAGCAGTCACAAACAAGTTAGTTGTCTTTTAGTTGCAACTACTCTCAACCTAGACATAACCACGAGCGTATGCGTAAATACTCTGAGATCCGACATTTTTTTCAAGGATTCTTACATCCTTCTACCATTTTTGTCTGAGGATTCCATTTGTTTGTCTGCTTTTGGGATGCTTAACAAACAAATAAAAAATTCAAATTCCAAAAAGGGTGAAACTCTAAGTAAACCTACGTAGGTGGTTTTAATGATGCCCGTTCGATTCATTTTGAAAAAAACAAAAAACATTTGCAAACAACGACTTTTGCAGAAATCTTTTCTATAAAATTGGTCTCTTTGATGCGCTTTTTTGAGTTTTAGAATTGTGCAAAATAACATCTTGAACGTAAGTGTATGACGGGCGTATCATTGTTTCGAGGTCGGTGGTAGTCCAAATGGAAAATAAAGTTATTTAACAAACAAATGCATGTGGAATAAAATTGATTTTATAAATTGAAACGAAGGAAGTAGTAATTAGATTTACAACCGAACAAAAAAATGTTAGTTCGGTTAGGTCGATTATTCTTACATAAAAAAAGGGGAAATATAATACAAATTAGTAAAGTATGGAAAAAAGTATTACATGAGATTATCATGTTTCTCAAACAGAACAAATATATGGACAAATAGTAAAAATTAATCCCCAATACATCTAACTTCTGAACAGAGTCACGCACGTTTAAAACATCATGCCAACTACTTTCTAAAGAAATTGCTTTTTGGACAAGTTCACGTCGTTTTCTCTTCGAATAGGAAAATAGAAAAAATATCAGTAGTAAAATAATGAAAAATATTCTAAGAAATCTTCTCCGTATTACTTTTCATTTCTGGTTCTGACACAATCACTCTCCGTCGCTCTCGCTCTCTCTCACTCTCGCTCTCTCTCTCTCTCTGTCGCTCTCACTCTCTATCTGTCTCTCTCCCCCCTCTCTCTCTCTCCCCCTCTCTCTCTCTCTCTCTCTCTCTCTCTCTATATATATATATATATATATATATATATATATATAAAGATAGGACAATAGACTAACATCTGGTAATTAGTTGAATTTCGATCTGCAATATTTTGGTGTGTAATTTTCGACATATATGAGTAATATTCACCACTGAATGAAGGTGTGTTCACGGCTGAACTAAAACCTCTACTTCCTGTACCTGTCAGACCACCACAGACCTTTGCAGTAGACTGTCCCATCACTTGTCAGATCATGGTGCTATACATAAATGGACTCGCTTAACAAGATCATAACATCTACACGAGCATACGTCTGACACAACACCCATTGTGAAAGACTCCAAATACAAGAAGCCATCATCGAGACAAAAAACAAAACAAATGCCGTTCAGTCTGGGAATTACTGCTTTCGACTTATTCACCAATTGATAGACGCCTACCACCTCAGGTATCTCGTTATACACCGCATTGTACGTGACTCACCGTAACTGACTTACGATAAACGCCAAATTTAAGATCATGACGGCAAAACAGCAAGTTAGAAGATTGAAAAAACTCACCTACGCAGGGTTTTTTCCCCGTTCCTGATAAGGAAAAAAGACACGATTTTTCAAACGGCAAACGCCTTGGTGAAAAGCCGAAAAACAACACCTTCAGTTTTTCCTGATCTTGACAATGGCCAGGCTGAAAGTGTTTGATCACAAACACTCGGACAATATTTACAATTACTGGATCATTAGTCCAGACAAAATCCAAAGGCACTAAATCCATGTTTGTGCTCTCCTGTCCATTAACAAGAAAATTGAACCAATAAATTTTTAAAAAAGAATTGATTGTCTCTTGTCTTTAATCAAACTTTCCTCAATATATATATATATATATATATATATATATATATATATATATATATATATATACATATATATATAAATAGAGAGAGAGGGGGAATTAGTTTCATGTAAATAAGCAGTTATAATAACAAATGGGTTGATAATTCAATTTACCCATAACCCGCCTCACACCCAGCTTGAAACAGGATACTTATTTTCTTTAATTGTCCTTTTCATCAATATTGTTCACCAGCAATTATCTCCCCTAGCAACCAAAATTGCTTGTCAGAGTGTTTATTCTCATTTCCTCTCTAACAAAACCGGAACTCAGTCTGGAAATTTCCTTCCCTCTCGCCCATCGCCGTCCGAAGTTTGTTTTCCCAATGCACATGATTCCAAGAAATCTCTTTACTTATTTATGAGCTATATTTTTATGATAAAAATACAGGCACGCTCCACAACTAAGAAAGAAACGCTGTGGCTGACGCATGCCCAGTTGCAAATATAATATCGTAATGATTGCTTCGCTACAGACGACCCATTTTTTCCATGCAATTCTATAATAAAGACATTTAAAATGCATTTCTGTTAGAACATCAATTGTGATGTATTCATACAGTGAAATCTCCAGCAATGCATTTACATCTCATCTATAAAATGCTTCAACATTTATATTGATTTTTTGTACTACTGGCAATCCCTTTTCTCCTGATTTTGAATGCATTTCTCTATCAGTAAAATCATTCCAAATGCATTTATATTGCTAAATTATCTTCTACAGTAAAATCATGGACATTCCAATGCTATAATTGAATTATTTGCAATACTGTCTGCAGTAAAATTACAACCAACGCATTCACGTTAAACATATAATAATCTCATTCTATCAATAATACTTATATTAATAAATCACCGTCTATTTCTTCTCCATTTTCGATTCATTTCTTTGTTACTTTTAATTTCAACTTCAAAATTACTTGCAATGCATCCTACTGTAAACTCTTATTCATTTTGAACATGTAACAGTCCTATCTTGCTAATCAGTGACTCTGGCTCCAATTGCTGATCAACGTAAATTCTCTTCTCTCCTATAGACTACCAGCATGCTGATTGCCGTTCATTGCTAAAACAAATTTATTTCAGAAATTTTATACTCCTCTGTCTACTTAACAAATTTCTGTTTCAAGCATCAAGTTTTTTATTGGAGATTTTCATCAGTTCATTGCCTTTTGTGAAACTTCCTTGTACCAACATCAACGATTACCAAAAGTACGCTTAACAGTGTTTTCCGTAGGGACGAACGTTGGACAGAATTCACCCCAAAGGGTAGTTTTAGGCACACTTTTTATATCAATATTTTGCATTATTTTCCTGGTAGAATATAAGTGTTGACTGATTGACATTATGACTGAATATTCGCCATATCAATTAACCCTTCGAAGTGTCATGAACTATTTAAATTTTGGCATTACTTACTCTTAATGTATATTTTTACGTCACCCAATACTTGTCAAATATATCTTATCTGATGGATAGCGATGATAAAATAGATTATCTTGACTTGACGATTTTTTCCTGGATTTATTTTGCTCAGGTTGTGTTGGCATGGCCATTTACCTTTACTGAATCATAAAATTTTTTGCATAAATCTTCGCATTTTACTCATTCTGCTATGATTCTCTTGTATTAATCTAAATTTTCAAGATATCAAATGGTTTTACGAATTATGGAAATCTAATGTTTAATAAAGAAAAAAAGATGAATTGACAGGGAAATTTTGGGAGTTATCTGCTGAAATATATGGATGAATTTAGGAAGAAAATAAATTGTATTTGGCAAATGTTTCACTGTATTGATCTCTTATCAGATTTTATACACTTTTTCATCACTTGAAAAATTGTCTATTTTGATTTTCAATGTGAATTTTTAATGTATTTCGTACGTGGAGATGCCCTTACAGATACTTTGAATTAAAAAAAAATCTTTTAACGTTTGAAACATATTAACGTATTCGATGGTATATGACTCCTGACCCCGGAACCCACCCATCCTATTGATAAAAATATAAAGCTTTGTTTTCAAATCCCATTTTAGAACTTGAGGAATAAAAAAAAATAAAAAAAACGTGATGAATAATATTTATTCAGGAAAATGTTTGTTTTCCTGAATATTTCCTGATGAAATAAATGGTAGGGTCTTATGTACAAACCAATTGACCACCAAGACCTCGTTGAGAAAATTATTTCGTCCAGACGTTGACTTATGCTCTCCGTTTAGAATTCACAACTCTCTCCCTCTCAAAAAAAAAGTTAGTTCCAAAGTGTCATTTTCAATACTGATATATTTACTTGCACTCCCACAGGAGCAAAATGTGACACAAGGCCGTTGTTATTGTGGAGTCCCAGCTACAGGCACCCAGCAAAAATTGTTCCAGTCCCAGCAACTAGTGTTGTGAAAGCGCCAGGGCAAGCCTACCCAATCCCTTTTAGTGCAATGGGACGGTATTGTCTCGGGGTGTACAGCTCCTCCAAAGACTAGACCGAGTAACTTTTTGAGGCGACAGGACGAATCGTAGGCCTCTTTCGTTTAGCAAAATCAAGCCTCAGAAACCCATCACTGGCCATGGCATTCCACCAACACAAGCTCTGACTTCAGGGAACCAGAACGATAATGATAATTTACTTTACTGTTAATAATGATGTTGACCAAAAATTGGACATTACGTTCCAGACAACCGTATAATAGAAATTCCCGTTAGAAACTAATTGTCTTGTTTGAGCTGGAACCAGCGCTACCGACATTCTAGAGCCTCACCTTTCCTGCCACAAATATTCAATTCCCATCCTCTTCTTATGAAGAGCATGCCTGGCCGGGCGGTCGTCTGATCTGATCAACCAAATATAGTCGTAAATGTGTTAGAGGCTCAGGAGTCTTGCAAACAAATAACTGTGCGTTGGTTAATTCCGGTTATTAACACACGGCAAAGAAACGCGGATGGTATTGTTTGGCACAGGAAGTGGTAATGAATGTCGAGAATTGGCGGGAAAATGGACTGATTAGTTCAGTTATTGGAAGTAGAAACAGGTTTTTGTTGCTCTGTTGGTCGTTCGGTCGGACGGGCGAGCAGGATTTCGGGCGGGGGATTGAGTGGTCTGTCAGTGGAGTGGTTGAGTGCTTTGAGCTCGAGATTACGTTGGCTACATGATTCGGAAGTGGCCGAGCGAAAAGAAATTTTTAAAAAAGAGTGTGAGGTCTTCATAATACACGTTTGATGTGGATTTTTTAAAGGCAAAGAAACAGTGAAAATGAAAATTGATCGCGATAATCAGAAAAAAAAAGTGAAAAAAAAGCGTTATTGAAGAATGTGCACATTGCAGAATATAACGCAGAGGTTGAGAGAAGGGGGAGAGAGAGAGGGGGGAGATGAGATAGAAAGAGACAAACACGTAGAAGTTTTCAGTGATATCAGAAGAGAAAGAAAAAAGAAAGAGAGGAAAAAGAAGACCGTCTGTTGAGAGAGGGAGTGGCAATGAGAGAATGAAAAATTCATGGAGAGGGAGGTTTGTTAAAAAAGAAGAATTTTGTCGATATATATATATATAATGCTTTTCCATAGGAATAGAGCACTCTGGTGGACGGGGAATTCAACCTTTAATAAATATATCGCTTAAATTCAGCTTTTCAGACCATTCAGTTCCGTAGCTCCGGGTCTTAAGCGAAGGTTTCAATCCAGCCTCGTGGTACTGAATGGGATAATGGAAAATCTATAGCCACACTGAGGAGTTGTAATACAATGAAGTAACTATCTGCGGACGACACAATAATTATATATATATATCAGAAAAAATCAGAAAACCTAGGAATAAGTTCTCTACACAGTATTTCGATGCGTATGGCATCTTTTCAGCAGAATGGATTGATCTCCCCTTGTGAAATTAAGACAGTGTGACAATTTGGACAAGGTTAAGAGATATTGGCACTAAGACGCAAATGATCTAGAGTTCTGACTAATCTTTGGGGGAGTGTCTATTCAGGACCTGACGTTAAACGGATGATGATGTTGATGATGAAAGAGACGAAAATAACAAGAAAAAAAAGAGAAGCAAACGAAAAAAAAAAGGGATAGTTCGGATGCGACTAAAAGCAAACCAGAAAGAACAAAAAAGACCCAAGCTCATAGAAGTAAATAAAAAGACCCGTTGCAGAATCGGGAAAAAGAAAGAAAGAAGAATATTTGATAGAAACAAGGGAACAGGGTCGGAAGGTATCAAATATAAAAGATCAAAATATTAATACTGTGTAGGAAATAGAAAACAAAAATGAAAGGATCTGTTCGGGATCAAAAACAAACGATCACATGACCGGAAGTTGAGAAGCTGTTTGATAGTGTTCTTGTAGGGGATTGAATAAGCGATTAGACGGGCGTTGGTGCAGTGATTGAAAGCTGAGTACTTAGAAATGGCAACTAAATCCTGATAAAACGGAAATTTTGCCTTGTGCACATATATATATATATATATATATATATATATATATATATATATATATATATATATATGCTGGTCACTTTTTCTTTGGGTGGGGGCTTCCTGGACTGTGAAGTTTATTACATTGGATTGCTGTTGGATGATGAATTATTTACATGTTTTGTTTGTTTTTTCCAATAGACACGGTTGACTAGCCTTGGTTTCCGGAGAATCAAAATAAATCTTTACGAGCATACAAGAAAAATACAGAATTATTATGTATATTTCATGCAACTACTGATGCAAAAGCGGCTGCAATGACTCTAACAGAACCTTCATTAGGTGATGACCCTAGGGTCATGGTTTGGAGGCTCTAATATCACTATCAATAAACAAGGGTGCCCCAACAATACCCTAAAATATCACCGGGCTTTGTCTATTTTGTCGAAGCCTTGGAATGTCAGATCCATGCAGATGGAGCTTCTTTATTTTTTGATTCTTTCATTGTTTCTAATTCAGGATCTGACATAATGTGTACATTTGTTTATGTGTGTGTTTATGTGTGTGTGTGTGTGTTTGTGAGTGTGTGTGTTACTGAATGATATCTCCAAACATATTTGATATTAAGTCCCTCAGAATATGTGCATGTGTTAATATGTTTACAAATCTACCATATATACTGGTATATTCAAGTAAGTTCCTTGAATTTTGAAGCTGTAATCTTGGTACAGATATTCGACGGATAAATTGAGTGCCAGCTAATCCTGCCTCAGATTGGCAGCACCATCCACGTAATTTTCAGATTATTAAAAGGACGAAAATTACGATTTTTTCTTTTTGTTTCCATTTATATTGAGTCATTTTGATCTTTCATGGCTATAGAAATTGTTGATACACTAACATTTAAGTTATACATAAAAAAAATAAACATTCAGGAATTTTCGTAAAAATTGATTTATATCATTATGTATATATACTTGAATATAAGCACAATCACTTTCAATATATATACATATATATGTGTTTGTGTGTGTGTGTGTGTGTGTGTGTGTGTGTGTGTAAATATATATATCGTTGAGAAAGTTTTACAGTGTCAAACACTTAAACATCAAAAAAATTTTCAAAATTTTTTCTCTCGTGTTTTTTTCTGCTATTTTACATATACTTTGTTATTATGGTAAAATGTGTAAATTTTTCCATATTAGGATCATCCATGGTATACCAAATAATTGTTCCGAGGATTTCAACATATACATAAATTTACAAGTATATATATATATATATATATATATATATATATATATATATATATATATATATATATATATATATATATGTGTGTGTGTGTGTGTGTGTGTGTGTGTGTGTGTGTGTGTATATATATGTATGTATATATGTCGTTTGATGTACTCTGAATGATTATGTGTATACTTAATTTAACATATACAACTACGATCATTGTATAAATTTACAACTCAATACAAATGCATGTATTCACTTAATATAAATGAAAAATGGAATGGAAGAATGAACAGTTCGGCGTTGTAATACTTAATGTATATGTGTATCTAATAAATTGCACGTATACACAACAACAATCATTATGTATACACACACACACACACACACACACACACATATATATATATATATATATGTATATATATATATATATGTATTTAGATTTGCACGAGGTATACGAACACATCAGGATCAACACATTCTTCGGCTATGTGTATTGATATACGGATAAGCATAGATCATTGTAAATGCGTATTTAGTGTTCTGAGAATATCCGAGGAAAATCACAGCCCACATTTTATATTTAGTTTTACACAGGAAGGAGATTTTTCGAAGCGCTTTCCTGCCTGAATCAAAGCGATGCAGACGTGAGCACTCAAACAAATTGAAACCGTACATTAAAAGATGGAATTATTTATTGTTGATGGTTTTAGAACACTGATTAGAATAGTGTAGGTCGTCACACTATCGCTGCTACGATTCTTTACAACGGAAGCACACGAGGATAATACGATCAAAAACATAGCGTAGCATGTTATGAGCGTTGCAAAAGCAACTGACCCTGGCTTTTTAGATATAGCCGTTCCCTAACCGACACAATTGGCTGTTTGATGAATCATACCTTTGACGTATTCGTTTCAATAAATCCTACCTGCAACATAACGGTATAAATTGCCCCTCTGAAAATACTATTCTGTTTGCCTTTTTATTCTGTAATTTATGTATGGAATTAATACAGGCTAATGGTTCAGTGGAAGGCGAATTAAGACATCTTGATACATACTGTTATTTGAATCCTGATTGATCATCGAAACCTCCGTGGCAAAAGAGGTCAAGGCAGAACTCTTGAAAGACAGTCAATCGAAGTGAGAGATATGTGTTCAAGACCTGTCGATATCTTTTCCCTTTATATCGATTCTGCCCGGTTTGTTTCATTGTGGCCGAAGTGTCTATCAACCCAGATAAAAGTAGTGAGTGTCGGGCTATTCACTGAAACTGAACTCACTACGATAGTTGTAGAGTTAGAGGATAACACGGTAGCCATATCTCTATATTCAAGAGGTTGAATCATTGTCTGTAGCCTTATACCATGTCATTTTCTCAAAACTGCATCTCTCATCAAAAATCATGTTAATAGAGATTCTTCCGACTGACTGCCAAATATTATCATATCCAATGCCGACAATTACCCTTTTATAGGAATAGTTGTTGGCAGGCTAGGAATACTTCTTTGGTACACAACCCAGAATGACTATTGGATAGTTGAATGGAGACTGCTTCCACTACGCCCATGATGTCACCTCCTGTCAGTTTTGTTCGGCCGAGGTATAGGGTGTATAAATGATAGACAGTTCAGTGATATCATGTGGGCTCTATTCGGTAAGTCAAGTCCAAGTCGGCGTGAGTGACACATAGTGGAAGACTGGAGTTCAAATAACTAGAAGTTTCTTGTTAGAGTATCAATCGGATAAAAAATACGTTAATGGGAAACAAATGTTGTCCAATACTCACCGAGAACAGTCCATTAAAGTCTTCTGCAAATATATAACAATAGGCAACTAAAACAACAAGAGGCCGCATCTGTATCAACTGATACAGAAAGAATGAACTTTAGCATTATGCCATGTATGAGTGTGCGTAGTACGGATATGTATGTGAGTGTTGGTATATATATATATATATATATATATATATATATATATATATATATATATATATATATATATATATATATGAGGTTTGCTCTCTGCTCTCACTCTATGAAAACAGTGCATAAGATACAAGAAACTTCCAAAACCTAGACGCACATACACATAGACAGGCACAAGTGCACACATACACACACACACACACACACGTGTATATATATGTATAGATACAAGGAAGCATTGTACGCCATCTTGGAAAAATAAATATATAAAATACGATATGAATGTTCATAGGTCACTGCATATATATATATATATATATATATATATATATATATATATATATATATATATATATATATATATATATGTGTGTGTGTGTGTGTGTGTGTGTGTGTGCGTGCACACATTCATATATTTGGGTAATGTAAGCTCTTGGCTATCATTACATAAAAACCTCTGCAGAGCTATTTGACTGTGAATAAGACATAAGACACATACAAATGTTTTTGTGTGTGACTTTTTATATATATATATATATATATATATATATATATATATATATATATATATATATATAAATGGGTGTTGTGAGCTTGCTATGGATGCTCAGCAAAGTCAAAATGAAGAGACTCAAGGAGGATGGAATTCGCTTCAGTAGTAAGTTTAATTTGTTCATGTCTGATTCCTGACGGCGTATTTCGCTGGATAGTCCGCACATCCCTCGAAATTCAACCAATTAGAAAATAAAGATCTCAGTTCATATGAGATTATTCTTTGTTAATGATAGAAATATCGTGCCATAGTTTTTTTAATGTCCACCTTGCTATACCAAAAGTTTATTAACCTTGGGGGGGGATTCTTCATGGTAGAGCAAGCTCGATATACAAAAACAAGATCCAATTTTTATTTTACAGAAAGTCAATAACAAAAATGTGTTCCCCAGATAGTCACCAATGGAGCCAAAACTTGGAACGTAAGCGAGAGAATGATTCTCAAACTAAGAAAAATGCAAAGAAAACATGAAGAGATCACAACACGGCACATTATATTAGAGAAAGAACAGGAGTCAGAGATATCTTACAATCAATTACAAAAATCAATTGTTGATGAGCTGGCCACAATGTGAGAACGTCAGTCAATCATTCGATGTCACGACTCACAACGTTGATTTTAAGAAATTATATGCTATACTATGACATGATGATTTCGACAGGTTCAAGAAATATTGATACTACCGTGCTCCCAATTAAGATATGTCAGATCTTGGGAAAGTTCTATGTCAAACGACAAATGTTAAAAGGATGATGATATCACACCTCAGGTTCCCCAAAATCTTAGATGACACCTCATATAAGAATTGTTTGATTTTCTCTCAATTGTGTAATAATCATTACTACTGTAGTAAGTTTAATCCTCACCTGTTGGTCCACGATTGTGGCCTTGTGCAGTACATTTAAAAGCTTAGTAACATTTTCGGCGCCTACAGGAAAGTGAAGATTAACAAAAATGTCCAGCTAAGCAATTTGGTAGCGTACTGAATCCGATCCTATATACACTGTGTATCTAAGCAACGTTCAAGAGATTCCCTTTCAAACTCTAAGGGAAGCGAAATAATGAAACACCGCATTTGCTTACGCAATGGGGATTTAATCTAACCAATAATATACAGAACAGGGGAAAGTTAGTTTACGCCAAAGCCAGTACTAAAAGTTCGTGTAAACACCATCAACAGTTTGCAAGACTCAATAAAGTTTTCCTTTATCGTTCGTTACTTTCATGTTTGCATATTTTCCTTCTGATCAGGCTTGTTTACATGAAGGTTGCGTGCCACTACAGCGGTCTCTCTCTCTTTCTCACACTATATATATGTATCAGAGTGAATATACACATATATATATATATATATATATATATATATATATATATATATATATATATATGTATATATATAAAGATAGATAGATATAGATATGTACATATTACGTAATACATATATTGTCTCAATTCGTAACAAACAAAAAGGAAGCAGATGAAAACAAATCTTATCCCTTGTAGATGTTTAATCATAGTGCTCAATACTTGACACAAAAGAAACAACAGTCGGTCGATTGCTGAAGAGAGCGAAAGGCACGAAATGGTTACATTCAACTGGTATATATCCTTATAAATATCACATATATATATTCATATATATATATATATATATATATATATATATATATATATATAAATTGTTCATAATGCATGTTTTGTCTCAAATTGTAACAAACATACAGAAAACAAATAAAAACAGATTTTTCCACTTCAGATGTTTACTCACAGTGCTCGATATATAATTCAGTAAATAAAGCTATCCATATAGAAAAATGATATTCACAAAGACATGTACCCAGTGAATGTGAACATTTCGTGACTCACACACTCTTCAACAAGTGGTCGTCTCTTGTTTGATTTGGATTCTGAGAATAACCATCCTATTTGCATTTGAATAACGAATACTTCGATCATCCAATCAGGTTCGAAGGTTCCCTGAGGACTGACGGTTCTAAGCATTCCTGTTATGTACGTATACGATTGCACTCTCAGTCTTACCTCCCTTTTTTTTTTGGACTACCAAATGAATCTGTTCAATCAATCTATCTTATTCCCTGTTCAATCTGGCAAGTTCTCCTGTATTTTAATGCTCAATCCTATTTCGTCCAACTCAAGAAAGCTTATAGTGTTAGGGTTTGAATGTTTCCATCGAACTGGCTTCGAGTCATGGTATCAAGATAATTATAGTGGTTTTAACGAATCATCGATTCCTGGAATCAGCGGTCGTTTGAAGGGCTATTCCAGTTTAGTTTCACCTATGTAATTATATGTATAACATCCTTCACTCTAGCCTTCCCTTTTTTATCACTTCGAGTTATCCTTAGTATTACACTTTCCATGGTTTCTTTCCATACTATTTCGCTTCCATGGTCTTTTTCTCACTATATTATCTATCCTATTGAGACATATCCACCGAAAACCCCCACAAAAAATACCATCATACTCGCACACACACACACTCGTGTGTATATATATATATATATATATATATATATATATATATATCAAGTATCAGGAGCGTATATCCAGGGTGTGGTAGGGGTGCTACACCGACCCATCAAAGAATTTATGAATATTGATTTTGTATTCAGTTACTCAATTTTGTTACACTTAATTTTACATTAGTCAACTAAGGGACATAATTCATAACTCTTTGTTATCTCCACTGCATGGTAATGTTATCAGAAGAGCTCCAATATCCCAGCACAACGGCCCTTTATACCACTATTTCAAAAATATTGGTGAAGTGAATGATCATTAGAACTTAAAATGATTTAGTAAGGTGAACAGGGTATGCTCTTTTCTAAACGCACGCCCATGTTATAAAATAAGATACTTTCCTCTTAAATCTAGATGTTTTTAGTGGTATCTAGGTGTCAGAAATTGCTATTCAGATGATTTCTAATGAAACAAGTGATATTTCCATTTGATTTATGGTAATAGATAAGTAATATTTCTAATGAATTAAGTGATATTTAGATAGATAGGTTGGAGAATGGGGTCCCATTTGATTTATTGATAATGCGTAATGTATTTTCGAGATTTCACATATATATGGGGAATATAGATATTTGTGTTGGGGAGGAGGGCGATGTTTCTTACTCCGGTATCACGTTCGTCGTATATTTCTTAATTTCGAAATTTTTTGCTGAAGGTATAATTCAAATTTGAATTAGTTCTAATTGAGTTTAATTCAAGTACTTTAAGTATATTTTGATTTCAATTTTTTTTTGCTAAAGGTATAATTAAGATTTGAATCAGCCCTAATTGAGATTGATTCAAATAATTTTTCTTTTTTTTTTTCTCTTGATTTGAATGAAATTATCCCACTTTTTCATTTCTTCCTATCGTTTCTTTATATTCTGATACTTACAGTATATAATACTTTTTTTCCGTTTTTTTTACGTTTATCAAATTAAGTATTATAAATCATTATTATTTTTCACAAGTTTTTATGACCACTTTTTGCCACGATCTTAAATCTATTTCTTGCCTCTCATTGCAACTTTTTGCTTAGATCGATTACCTTCCGGTTGTAAGTAAATAAAAAAAACGGGAAAATATATTAGACACTGTAAATATCAGATGGGGAAACAAACGTTCGGTAAGAGAGGATGGTTTAAGGGTGTTATCAAAAGGGATTCTGGGATAAACGGTCCTTCTACTTGTCTTGAAGGACGTTGGCTCGAATCCCACCTGAGGCTTATCATTTATTTTCTGATCAACGCTACTTGCTCACTGTTGGAGGCTGATTGTTAGGAGCAGAAAGTTGCGATGGAAAGCAACTGACATAATCAAGATGAAGGTAAAACTATGAAAATAATCATTTCTATTTCTTGTTTTTCGTATTTACATTATTCATAGAATAATACAAAATTCATTTTATTTACTCATGAAAATTCATAACATTTTCAATTTGAAATCCATACTATGTATAGAAATTGCCCTGAGATTGTATGTTTTTTTGAGGAACAACAATACCGGAGTAGTAAATTCAGAGCAGTAGCACAGAGCACATTTTGTGACAACAACGAATGTATGCCACTGATAAATATGTGTATACATAGGTAATATTACAAACCCATCATATTATATGAATATACATCTATCTGGCTGTTTATGTGTTTCTCTTTTTCTCTTTCTCTTTCTCTTTATCTCGCTCTGTTTCTCTATATATGATATATATATATATATATATATATATATATATATATATATATATATATATATATATATATATATATATATATATATATGTATACAAGTGAAAATGCATATAATCTGATTATATACATTCATACACACACATATATATATATATATATATATATATATATATATATATATATATATAATGTAGGTATATGGGCAGTTGTATATGTGTGAGTCAAAAAGATGTGGGCTTTATGCATAGAATTCCATCATCGGAACATATCTATGTATACACCCACACACTCGCATCCACGCACGTGCGTAGAAGCACATTTGCGCACGCATATATGAACACAAATATGTGTATATCTCCATGTATAACACACACACACACACACACACACATATATATATATAAATATATATACATATATATATATATATATATATATATATATATATATATATATATAGATAGATAGATAGATAGATAGATAGATATACATATATATATATATATGCAATAGATTATAGAAAATAATCAATTTCAATGCAACAATGTATGTAATGGCAAAGGAAGGCATAAGTTTTATTGGTTTCCGCAGAAAAAAAAGAAGCCCCGGACGTGTTGATTTCTCATGGGAGCCATGACTTGCAAATTGCCAATGATTAAAGCGCATTGAGTCACATGACTCCAAAACTTGAATACGATTGGCAAACGGGAACGATAAAGAGACAAGCGATTTCCCAAAATAGAAATTAGGAGATCTCATTTCATAATATGATCGATAGCGGCTGTGCAGCAGCAAGAACGCAAAACACGTTAGAAGTACGCATGGGCAAGGCAGAAAAGAAAGAAAAAAAAGGGGGATAACGGAAGTAGGAAGCGGAAGTTGGATACAAAGAGAAAGATTGCAACTTTTAAGTCAAGGGGAAACGAGGAAGGAGTGACATAGAACAACTAAGTAAAAGATGAAAGGAAAGTCTAAATTAACGGGAAAAAGTTGGAAGACAAAAAAAAGATGTCCAGAAGATGAAAAAAAAAGAACAGAATGTGAATCAGAAAAATAAGTCCGTCCGCTGTAGGGTCAAACTTCCTACTGTATCCCAACTGAAGATGAAGATTGCATTCTTTGTATTGTATATATGATAAAAATGATCGTAAATATATGACTTGTCGGTTTTGGTCAGTTGGTAAGAGAGCCAACTAGCAATCAGGTCGTCATGTCAAATAACGATAGGGAAAATTTGATTATATATATATATATATATATATATATATATATATATATATATATATATATATATATATATATATATATATATATATATATATATGTGTGTGTGTGTGTGTGTGTGTGTTTGGTTTACGGTGACGGGATTGACAAACAATGAAAAGTTTACATTCCTGAATTCGATGAGGATTTTTCTTGATAGGGGATAAATAGTGAATTTTTTTTTTCAAATCAAAAAAAAAACTATGAACAAAAGAAAGGAAGAATGATAAAATGATATTATCAATAAAAGATCGAATTGGTGAGAGAAAATCAAGTAAAATAACTCTCAAAAATGGCAAATATTTCTCAATAGAGTATGAAAACAATGCCAAAAAATCAAGAGTCTACATCGTTAATCCATTATTCGTACCACAATTCCCCTTACCCGAATTAACCACCCACATCCCTGACATTTTTTTTATCCCCTCATCAATGGAGCATAACCAGCCCCTTTAAAAAACGCTCAAGAATTTTTATGAGTTTGTGCATCCAGTCAGCCTCGAGTTTTATATCCATCTCTCACCCCATAGTTACAGCATTCCCAGAGATTTTCCATCGATTCATTCGGACACTGATTACTGTGTATGATACCAGTTAGAGAGCGTGTCTAACTGACCATTATTACTATAAAGTCAGTTCTGTCTTCCACACTTTTCCCAATGTTATCTAATTCCTTGCAAAACGCCAAATCAACAATTCTTCATCATTCACAGTGATCAAATATTATATAACATTGAAAATTTCAGATCAAAATTCAGCCGTAATTATGACAAGCTACGGATTTTTTCGCCCACTTCTGTAAGGTTTTGCCTATCTTCTGTATTTATTGATCTTTTCGCTTGTTTGTCTTTAATCTACTCTATCTGATAGATTTATTTGCCCTCAAGCCTTTTCCAAACTTTGGAGTCAACTTTTTTTACAAAATAAATCTTTTGGTTTTTATAGCCGTCTCCAGACTTATTAACAATAGAAAAAGCGATGCCTCTTTTTTCTGAGTTTACCACAAAAGACTGAGCCACGATTCTCATTCAATGGTTGGAAAAAATCAAAGATTAAGTCACCAGCTACGATGCAGAGAATCTTTTGGAAGACATCTTCATCTGGAAAATTACAAAATTAGCGTGATTGCACAGACCAAGTATACCATTGTTTTTTTTATGAATGTGTATAGGCGTGATTGCGCATGGTACAAGCTTACTATTGTTCTTCTATGAATCTTATATACTTGTTAATTCTTATGTTGATCATTTTGGCATTACTTCTCCCCCGACGGTTTTCGAAATATCAATGGCTTTCCGACGCTAACTGATGCACTTCAATTGTGTGTATTGCTATTACATATTGTTTTGAAAAAGTAATTCTTTAAAGGTTTTGGGTAGGGGGTCTCCTGGGAACAGAATAAAGTACCAGATTCATATCCAGCAACAACAACAAACCTTTAACCGAAATGATCACCAACCCAATCACCAAAACGCCAGATGGGAACCAACAACGGGGACAAGCTGGATCTGGAATAAATTACTCGACCACTGACCATACCTCGATGATTCGACTGAAAGAGAAAGCAGCAAAATATAAAATACCACTTGCTTGACTTTAAGAGGGCCTTAAACACTGTGAAAATCTCCGAAGTATTGATACAAGGTGTAGACCAGCTCTTGCAACATATTGCTCAGCATAACTGTTCCTTTATCAGGCTACAGACTCTGTTTTTTCAGCTCGAAAATAGGTAAGGTAGGTAATACCGGCTCATCTAAACACTTCACAGCCTTCTTCGAAATGATCTTCCGAGAGCTGAGAAATAAAGTAACCAGGGTACATGGGATATATCTACGTAACCTCAGATTTACCGTCAACTTGTCTTTTTGCGTATAAACCTCATGATCTCCAAATAATACTCTATGAAAATGAAGAAGGCGAGGAAGCAGGTTTCCTTGAGATCTTGAGTAAAACAAACGTTATATATCACAAAAGTGTTGAGGGCAAAGGTACAACGATCAAAATAGAAAATGCAGAGCTAAAGAAAAAAGACCACTTCATCTACCTACAACGTATCTCCATGAAATCCTGAGAAGGAGGAGAAATCAAGCAAAGAATCACCTTACGTGGGAAATCTTTTTAATAAAGCGAGCTCAACCATCAAGAACAGTAGAATCCCAATTTTAGTCCTAGAAAGAAGGGTATTGAACCAATGCAGTCTCCCTAAACCTAAAACATGGTACATCACCAAAAGATTAACCCTCAAGCTGAGAAGCTTACTACGTGTGCATAGAGACACTGCAATACAGCAATGTATAGAATTCATATAAAACCCAAATGGCAATGGGCTGGTCATGTTGAAAGAATGCCAGACAACTACTGGACATCATGACTCACGAAGTGAATCCTTAGAATCATCTGTAAAACAGAGGCTGCAAAAGACGGCGTGGTGAACTAACCAGATTCAGGCAATGAATCTCCGTGAAATCCTCAGGAGAAGAAATCAAGAGAATCACTCTAGGTTGGTAAGCTCTCGGTAGAGCAAGCATAATGTTGAATGGAAAAAAATCCAGGTAGTCCTAAAAAGAAAGGGGAACGACCAATGCATCCCACGGACAGTCATCTATGGAGCTGAAACATGGAACCTGCAGAATATGGGATGGTGAAACGAACTAAACGTTCAGAGAGTATCGGCTCTGCGAAGCCCATGGTAGAGATGTCCGGCGAATCCTGTGGAAATATTATGTTCAACAACAGATGCTTGAAGAAAGATGATGGTGAGAAAGAGGGGAAGGGGGATGACTACCCGCAGTTTCAGGCATCCTCTGAGCGTCTTTAGACATATTCTTCCGTGGATAAGGAGGGAGTACTGAACAGCAGACAGTGACGCAGGCGTTTAACAATACTAATCAATAGTTCCTATGGTTCGAAGCTATCATCACAGAAATTGAATGAGTGGATATAAATGAAATCGACAAATATTAAACCTGAATGACACTGAGTTTCAACCCCATTAGCCATCATTATTCGATTGTGTAAAATCAACTTTTAATGATAATTACTTCGCGTAGTGATCTGAAATAGGCCCTTCATAAATCCATTCTTTCCACTCTAACACCCTGTCCCTATTGGACATCAATCAAAAACAATTCTCCGTCTCAAACTTATATATATATATATATATATATATATATATATATATATATATATATATATATATATATATATATATATATATATCGCCAAACACTAACACATACTTCTGAATAAAGGATGAAAGGACAAAAAACAAGAAACGTTATTCGACTTGGAAATATCTTTGGACACGCGATAAGTAAAACATGGAATTATGAATACATTGGAAAAAGGACTTAATAATATATCATGATACAGTCAAAGAACTTTGAAAGACATAAAGAAAAGTAATACTCTTACACAAATCAATTTTCTTATAATTCTGTTTCAATGATTTCACAACGAGATCGATTATCGAATGCAATTGTTCGAGAGATTCGTGAAACACTTCTGACTTATTTATGATACACTTACAATGTCTTTTAAGTGCAAGTGATTAATATAAACTTATACTCGGAACAGAAATAATAAATGTAAATAAAACATTCAGATAACATTTCGGTCTGACTGAAAGATTGAAGGACTGGTGGACGGACCAGAGAATTTATAACGATATTATGGATTAATAGAAGAACAAAGAAATAATAAATTCGCTGCACCATGGTATGTCCGGTGGCCCAGACACAATTAGAGAAGAATCCATAACCCCATCCTCATTCATTTGCCAAAAAAAGTGTTTTACCAAGGAGGCAAAAATAATTATCACCAAGGCAAAAAATTTTAAAAATATTTCTGCATCCATAATAATCTTCGTTGGGCCCTAGAGGGAACCTGGCCTAGACTTTGAGAAGTCCTGATTCACAGAGGCATATGTCCAATTTTTCTTCTACTACTTTATTTTTAAAGCGGTACTGCAACCTACTTTTTTTTCTTTGTTTGTTTTTGCTTTTTTGATAAAAAAGGCGATGAAAGCTGGGAGGTATATGAAATTTATTTCTATCATTATTCAGACTATCTTCATCTTGGTTGTTTTTCATACAACGTTTCGGCCGTTGTACTCTACGGCTTTCATCGGTTATCATCTGGTAGATGTGGGGAAGTAACGAACTGGACCCTTTATTTAACCGACGGGGGTATTTAGACAACACTCCCCTCTTAGCAGTAGTAGTATTTTTCGAATTATCATTATTGTCTCACACTGGGATTGAACCTAGAATCATTACATTACTTGCAGTAATTCTGTCTGATTCCGTAACGACTATGCTATGTGTCCATGTAGAATAGTTTTTCTTGATTATGTTTCATAATTTCCGGAACTTTTGAGGAGCATCTTGGATTTTGAGAGAGAGGGATACGGTCAGACTGACTGAGAAATTGACAGACAAATTTTACTATTTAACGCCCAACAATTTAATCCACAAGGGTTATGAAGTTTTGATTATGGTATTGATTACTACATGAAGGTTTGGGTGATGGTAGTCTTTGTCAGGCGGTAATTAGGATGTCAGTTTCAGATTTGGTTAAGCCAGGTAATTTTCAAAGGCTCCTTTTGTAGACGGATCGATAAAAAGCTAGTTCTAAAGACAATTGCTAACGTGGCGATTGATTGATTGATTGAACCTGTTAACTCTGGGAATGACAGCCTTTTGTTTCAACTACATATATATGTATGAAATTCAAGAGGGAGAGAAAGGAAGAGACAGAGAGAGTACGAGAGTGATAATTGACCAAGCACTTGCCCAGAGACATTATCTATCCACCACCTTCTCTCTCTCTCTCTCTCTCTCTCTCTCTCTCTCTATATATATATATATATATATATATATATATATATATATATATATATATATATATATATGTATATATATATAAATATATTTAAACCGACCATTTGAAACAGCGTACCATTCGGACATCCTGGTGAGCTCCCAACTGTAATGTTACGTATCAGTGACTTTTGTTACCTTTCGTGACTGCATCAAGCCACATTTGTAAGTATTTGAGCTAAACTTGCTACAATGGAAGAGTGTGTAGAGCGTTAGGCGTTTTATCTTTCCAAGTCAACGAACCACGGTAACATTGAAATCGTATCCTGTGATCCATGGAAATAGTCGCCTGACTTTCACGGATTATTGCCTCTTCAAAAACTCAACAGACAGTCAGGTGACACTATCCACGGATCACAGAATGCAGTTTCTCAATGTATTGGTTCTCTGTTGTGTTCGAAAGAAAAGAAACGCCTGAAGACTCCACAGACACATTCATTCTAGGACATGTAGCTCAAATACTATCTAATGATGTTCGATGCAATTTTTTTATGCAAAGGGTCAAAGTCATTGCTACACAACATACCGGTAATGAGCACTCCAAAACACCTATTTGGTTCGCTGTCTCAAATACAGTCCTCGTATATGCATATGTATATATATATATGTGTGTGTGTGTGTGTGTGTGAGCGCTTTTGTGTGTATACATAAATACATACATACATACATACATACATACATACTTAGTTAAGAAAAAACTCTTTTTCTCAGATACTTGATTCAGCTTTTATGATATCCCTGACACTGAAGTGATATGCCAAAAATAGCTCATACAATATCGAAGACCGAGGGATATTATTCAGCCAACTCTTCTAAATTTAATGATACCCAAGTATTATGCTCAATAGATTCCAGATTCCCTGCATTGGACTAAGTAGTGAGTGCAGCGAGCAAAAGAAATAT
>OY735214.1:32563235-32653235 GCA_963457665.1 Thysanoteuthis rhombus
TTACGCCAAAATGTCTGAATTTTCAGAAAGTAATAGTGAATGCTGCTGGGCACAAATCTGGGGACTGGCTCAGCACAAATTGAAACCCCCCTAAAACCTATAGAGAGCGGTAATTTTCAAAATTCAGGAGAAAAAAAACAAGCATAATGAACAAAAATCCTGTTCTCCGCCTCCATTGATGAGATCAGTGCGCGTGATTGATACACACCGAGCCAGACCTACTTAAAAACTAAAGAAACCTATTTTGACTTTTTGGATTGACAGTTTCTAACATCAATATATCTGATTATTCTTATTCGACCCAGGATATATATATATATATATATATATATATATATATATATATATATATATATATATATATATATATATGTGTGTGTGTGTGTGTGTGTGTGTGTGTGTGTGTGTATGTATGTATGTATATATATATATAAATGCGATACTCTTCCATAGGAATGGAGCACTCTGGTGGATGAGAAATTTCTGTGTAAATAGATATATCGCTTAAATTCAGCATTTCCGGCTGTCCAGTTCCGTAGAAATAGGATATCGGCCTCCAGGTTTGAAGTGGAGGTTTCAATTCTGCCTCGTGGTACTGGATAATGGAAAGTCTATAGCCACACTGAAGAGATGGAATACATCGAAAAATTGTCTGCTAATGATACAATAAATATATATATATATATATATATATATATATATATATATATATATATATATATATATATGTATATATGCATATATATATATATATATATATATATATATATGATCGAATCTGTTAGCGCTTCATCCCCGTAAATGCAGTTGAATGTACACTTTTTCAACCCCTGATATAACAATTTCTTGGATGTTTCTTTTTTTGTTGTTTACTTCATACCCCACCCCTCAAATGTTTTCAGAGTGGGTTTCAATTTTCAAAGTAAATTTATACTAAATACTTTGTTTACTGAATATTTTGTATATTAATACTCAGTGCTCACGCTTGTTTGGGGGAATTAAGACTTCTTTTATTGATCGCTATCCAACGAAAGGCAAGAGAAGTACCTAATCAATTGATCACCCCTCTTTCTAAAGTTCAATTGATCATCCCAAACACAACATGGTGCTAAAAGACGTTGGCAATGTGATGGTTTCTATTGAGTGACTAGCTTTTCCTTCTTCTTTTTTTCGGAGGTAAGTGGATTAAATTCAATAATCCGTGCTTTCAGATTCCTTTTTTTAGACACACATTCAGACTAGAAGGTAATTATTAATTGCAGCTCCCCATTAATGAAGATTGAAACTCCGTCAATGTATAAATTACGGCATTCCTTGGCCCATCACCATAAATAAACAATTTGGCACAAAAGCGGCTTTAATATTTTATGAAACCCAATCACGAGAGGAATAAAGCAGGCAGTTGATTAACGTGATTTTTTGAACTGGTACAAACAGTATGAAAATAATTGAAAAACAAAACATAATACTGCTCTCTGGTGAAGTTCCACTACGATTTATATTATATGTGCTGGGCCCTTTAAGAGACTAAAACTGTGTTATATATGTAAGTAGGTTTATAAGGTGAGAAAAATCTAATCATTGCCACAGAATATATTCTTTTTGGTGACTGCTTCCATGCTTTTGTGTACTCGACAAGAACCGATACTAAAATGATTCATCACTTCCTGTGATTTCTTATGTAAAGGGAAGCGTGTTTCGATATTGTCAACAAGGTTAGAGAGCTACCTGCGTCTCTCTGTGTTAAATGATGATTCTGAGGTTACCCTGGTTGTATCAGCAAATATGGAAACATGCCCGACAAAAGTAAGCGACAGCAATGACTTGATATCTATACGAAGCAATTACGACTGAATTCTGATCCCTCGATATTGTCAGGAGATTAGCAGTTTTCAGGAACGTTCAAACTGGTATAACAATATAAGAATTTCAAGTTTCAAACCATTCTCGCCATTCTCTTTCATAGTCTTACACAATGAGTGGTCTAGCAGAAATTTGCAACCCAATGCAATGTTGCGTTATAGCACATGAATGCACATCATCGTTCTACTTATATTAACTATCATCATTAAACGAAATTATATTTGATCGCAGTATATTTGAGATCATTGTGATGTGACTCAACGCTTCTCATACCAGTGAGTGGAATCATCGTTATATAAAAATAATTATCATTAAACGACATTATAATTGATACCACCTAGTTTAACTTTCTGTTTTCGTTGTTTTTATTTCTGATATTGCATCACTCAAGTCGACACAAACAAGCAATGGTTACCAGAAGAGGAAGAAACTAGTCAAAAACAAACTATATCAAGGACATCTACTCAGAATGTATGGTGCACTTGAATTCAAATTTAATCTTAGTTGGGCTAATTCATCAATTCTATGTTACGCTGATTCAAAACAAAGACATCAAACCATACAAAAGCAATAATTATTTAGTATATTTTCAGACATATGAAAGTACCGAAAAAAGGCTTTACCAATTTTTTTTGAAACACTAATCTACTCGGCAAATAGATTTTGTCATCGAACTATTAACAAGGAACATAGCTTCCATGATTTATTTCCTGAATCTGTAAACATTTGTGTTTCCCTGCTCTCCATTCATTGTCTTTATGACTTTACTGGACTTAACATTTTGAAATAACTATATAGCTGCTTATTTTAGGTTATTAATTGGAAATTGTTTACCAAACAGTGATTTCTTCAGTTTTCAAGTAGGTCTGCCTGACTGACTATGAATGCATGCATGTATATATCAACCGTACAGGCTGCACTAGAAGAAATAAGAATCTGAAAAATTCAACATTCACACCCTAATATGTCAACAACATTAACAATTTTTTGTTCTTTTTTACTGGGGTGTTCGATTTGCAATGAAGGTTCATGCTAAATTGACATTTAGATGAGTCCACCAGCATGTTTTCTCGAAAAAACAGACTTTTATAGGGATCATCACCCCAAAAAAGACGAGAAGAGTAGCTTATTCATCGACCATCCCATTCTCCAATATTTTAATTGATCACCACCAATGTGGCATGTTGTCGAACGAATCTTTGGTCACGTGACGATTTCTATTGAGTGACTCATCAGATCTGATCTCTTTTTATCCTGTTCTACCAAGTGATTTTTTACGCATTCTCTCTTTTGCCAGTGTTATATATTCTATGTGTAATCAGCTTGAAGGCTACAGCTCTCTTTCCGGGAACTTCGGTATTTGCTGGGCATGGTGGGTGAGAAGCTAAAACTGGGAAAAGTTCAGTTAACATCAATAAATTGATGCCTATCTGCCCTCTCGCAAAAGTAAAATGTAAAACGAAAGAAACGAACCATTGAATATGAGTACACCATCAAAATACATCAATGGTAATTAGATTAAAATTGCATCCAAATATTTTCATAGTTTCCGGGGTCCGATTTCATTTTGTCCGGTGAATACACACACGCACACACACTCATATATATATATATATATATATATATATATATATATATATATATATATATATATGTGTGTGTGTGTGTGTGTGTGTGTGTGTGTGTGTGTGTGTGCATGAAAAGAAAGGGGGAAATGTAAAGTAACACTTGTATGATAACTGCCAGATAAAAATTAAAACGAAAATGATTATCATTATGATATAACTATAATATAGAGTTATTTATGTATGGATCGGTGCAAAGTACCCTGAATCTATCTTATGAGGTAATTTCTTTCAAGTCTCAACTCAACACAAACTGGTTTAATGTGTGATCAGACATCAAGTCCCAAGAGTTTCCATGATTTAATCTTCAATGTTATGCCATAATAGGAAGGCAAATTGACCAGTAAGATACGTGAGCGAAGACAAACAGAGAAGAAATTAGCATATATGCTCAAAATCGGTTCCTTCAATATTCTGTTTGCCTGGCTGGCTGGCTGGCTGGCAACACCAAACCGTTTGGACGGCTAAAATTTGAAACGTTTGCTCCTTATTATGCCTACAAAATTTTTTTTCTTCCCACCCCCCCAACACACCCTGATATGTGGTGGGGTTCAATATACAATGTAAGTTTATGCTAAATTGATCACCTTAGTTTATGTTTCGTAGCATCCAAAGTTTGATTTTTCTTTAATACTCAGACTTTTTTCAGTGATCCCCACCCAGAAAACGTGGGAAGAGTAACTTATCCATCGATAAATCCCGATCCAATTTCTTTTTATTGATCACACCCAATACGGCATGCAGCCAAAAGACGTTGGTCATGTGACGGTATCTATTGATCAACTAACAGTACTTAATTTTTTTCACAGATATTCGCCGCTCTTAGAAAGATTTTTGTATGCTACCTTTTTCGCTTCTAACACCATCCCCATTTTTCTCCTGTATAAATGGATGGTATTTGCTTCTCCGCTTAAAGCCATTTTGGCTTACAACAGCTTCTATAGGAACGCATTATATTTGATATATCTAATTCTTAACTTCAATTATATCTACATAATTCATAACTTTACACAATTTATGTATAATTCTATATACGAATCGTATTTCATGAAGTCTAATTATAAATTAATATGATATAATAATGGAAACAGGAAATAACAAAATCTCGAAAATCTAGTTGAAACAAGTAGTCATATATTCCAAGTATAGAAAAACTATATTCTAATCATGGATATTTAGTAAACTCTCCTCCGTATAGTATAGATAGATTGGATGAAACAGTGCCTAAAAATGTTATGTTACTGGGAGGGAGCTGCCTATCTGCTAAGGAAATAATCATACATAACCAGGGTAGTTATCCAGGTCTTCAACTCTGATCTCTGACTTTGGTAGAAAATATGCAAGAATTTCAGCAACGAAGAAAACCACACTGAATACTAACTATCATATCTTTTTGTGGTCACCAAATGTGTGAAAAAAACGAATAGAAATCATAGTAATAATAACCTCAACACAAAATGGTCTCCATTCTTGCAAAGGCGGGAAAATATCATTATATTTTGAGGGTGCAAAAGACCAATTAAGTATCTAATTTTGATATTATTTTGTACCTTTTTGGTAAAATCATGTTCCATTGCGATCGATGTTGAATAATGAGTGTGATATTTACAAATTCACTCGCAATTGTGACCTTGTGCCTTATTGAGCCTTATTGAGTTAATCTTAGTTAATAGTGCATGTCTTCCTTTTTCACGTATACAGTGAGATAGAGATCCATATACAATGGCAGTGAAAAGGAAGGCTAGCATTTATCTCTGAATACAACTATCATGTATAGTAGAGATAAACAAATGTGGATTCATTTACATATACTTAAGCAAGCATATATTTCTTTGTGTGCGTGTGTATATGATATATATATATATATAGAGAGAGAGAGAGAGAGGGAGAGAGAGAGAAAGATCAACTGACAATGAATAGCCTTGTATAGATAACATAATAAGTTAGGATACAATGGGGAGAGTTTACTCTTTGTAAGACTCTTTTTTTTTTAGATATAGTTAACAGGTTGGTTAATTTTACAGTTTCAAAATGGAGGCAATTCAGACTGGCTCAAATTTCAGAATTAAGAAAACATAATAATGACAAAACTCAAATATTGGCAGACAGTCAATAGCAGCCATGTCTTTTTGAGGCTTAAGAATTAATACCAATCGTGTATTATTAGCATAATATACTTCATTAAGTCAGAACAAGTTATCAACGTGTTCACTGTCCATATTATCCACCATTAAAGCTTCATAGAAAGCATGGGGGAATTCAATGTACGTAGTAAGGATATCAGTAGTCGAATTATTACATCATACAAGTCTGGACTACCACTTAGAGCTATTTTTGAACAACTGAAAGTTTCCAGACTAAGAGTTTCAAGTTTGCAGGAGCTGTAATGGCTTTGTTAAGATTATAAACGAAGTCAAAAATATCCAGAACAGCATAAGAAAAAATGGTTACAACTGTTAAAAAGAAACCAGAGTTAACCAAAAAAGAATTCAACAAATATGCATATATCCGCGTCTGTAGTCAGAGCATTGTTACACAGTAATGACTTGGAGGTTTGTTCAAAAACAAGAAGAAACTTTTTAGGCAGAAAATATCATTCCACCAACCAAGAATGGTGATTGCAGCATCATACTCTTGATGGATTCTACTAATGGTACTCGTTCTCTTCACCAGTTTGAACAGATGATGAAAAAAAAAAGAGAACTGTTACAAATCCATTGAAAAATAATGGTTTAAAATTAGATCTTCCAATGAGACAACGACCTAAAAACAATGATTTAAAGCAGACTTCCATTTTTGTAGCGACTGTTACAGTCTTGATTTCCATGTCATAAAAATATGTGGAAAAATTCAGACATCGGAGAGCAGTCTAGAAACCAGTGGACATCAATGATCTGATGAACTTTTGGGAGCATTTCGGGAAAAATTAGGTTATTAATTAAGACAAAAAAAACTTTTTGGGAATTACAAATACTCATTAGAAGTTGTGTAGGTGTGAAAAGCATATGCCACCAAATATCACACTAGTGTATGAATACTTTTGACCACCCCCCAATATTTAGATTTTGTCATTTAAATATAATTTGTATTGTTGAAATTGAGCAAATTATACTTGTATTATCCTCTCTATGACAATAAATAGCTCTCCAAACTGCTTGGTTTGTATATTTCAAAAAAGGTACACAAAATATAAAATAACTCAAAATTGTTTCTCTGTATGTAAACTGTTAATCAAGTCTAATTGCTGCAGGGTAAAACTACACTCCTACACAGATTCCGACTGACATTGATTACTGCAAATTTTAAATTATCTATACGTGATAAATGAAAACTATTTGGAAAACAATTTTTATATAAAATAAAGTATTATTTTAGAATATGGGGCTGAGCTTGACAAAAACAGACGGATAGATAGATAATTTCATGTTTCTGCCCCGTTTGTGCTTGTTCTGGTGAATCATATTGTATTCCTGATGTGTGATATATATATATATATATATATATATATACATATATATATATATATATATATATATATATATATATATATATATATATATATATATATATATATATATATACACACACACACACATCCAATATATATATATATATATATATAAACACAAACACATTTGAAGACACGAATGAATTTGAATACATCAGAAACTGAATTAAAATGTTGGCATAAAACTACAATTTATATCAAATTCATGGAAGATAAATAACAACTAATTTAGATAACGTGACTGCATTAAATGCAACGTATTTCATATAGAAAACAAATAGAATCAGACGTAGACTAAAGTTTTAAAAGACAAATTAATGAGATACAGAAAATAAAGACACTGGATAGAAATAGACAATATCATTTAAACAATAGTACATCAAGGAATTCTTGGTAAAAACGAATTATTTGAAATCTGAGAGCATAGAATTGAATAAATATAATTACAAAAAATCTATATAGCCACGATTGGTGATAGAAAAACCCCAAAATTAACGGGAACAGGGTATGTCTACTATTATAATAATAAATGGAGAGATAGGCAATACATATATGCGATAAATAAAGATAGAAATATCATTAAGAAAGAAAATTTTAGAAAACCAACGAAGTAGATTAATTCAATTTTAAGCTTAAATCATAATGTTCAATTTGAGTGAATTACCAATGAAAATAAAGTATCTTTAAAGTAGTACAGAGGCAGGAACTGAAACAGTAACAGTAGGACACAGCCACCATCAACACAACCGTGAGGTTACAAGTAATGAAAGAGACAAAGCAGATTATCTGTCCCTTTTCTTCACGAAAAATATTAGGGAGATCCATGAACATACACAAAATTAACAGACTTTATTCCAAACCAATTCTCTGAAACATAAACATAACTGTTGGGATTTGAAATATAGGGAAAACCCATCTTATCATTACTTAGAAAAGGAAGATTAGAATTCGATGCTCAGTTGAAAATCTCCACGGAGTGATACAGATTGAATTCACACATGAGTCGATAAATTTCTAATATATCTGCGTATATGCATGATGCATGTGTGTGTGTGTGTGTGTGAATGTGTGGATATGAAAGGGTCCCTTCGGCAGTTGAGAATTTCCCGTAATGATACTCTTTCATTTGTGTCGGGATTGAAAAGCGAGCCAACACAAACTAAAATCAAAAAGAAAAACAACAAATACTTGAATAAATATTTTTAGGTCTGTTTAGTCGCTCAATAGAAACTATTTCGTTGCCTGTCGTGTTCGGGGTGATAAATTAAAAAATTGGAAGCAGGGGTAATCAATGATTACGTTACTTCTTCCCCTCTTTGTTAGACAGTGATCACTGAAAAAAGTTTAAATCGGAAAAAACAAATTAAAAAACGAACGGTGCTGGACACAAATTGAGTGGTTTATTTAGCATAGATCTAAATTGCTAATTGCACCCCCTAAAAACTCATCGTGAAGGATTGAGAAATTTTTTTCATAAGCATAATATGGAGCGAACATTTACATTTTTAGCCTTTTATCTCCACTGTTGGGGTCTGTATGCATCATACATACATAGCCAAACCAACTTAAGACTGAAGAAATTTGTATTGACTGTTTTAGTGACAGTTTTGGTTGACGGTTTCAGTCATATATATGTGTGTGTGCATGTGCGTGTGCGTGTTTATTAGAAAATGGATATATGACCCAACAGGATGATTATAAACTGCGTTATATTATACAAAAACTCCTATTCGAAATAATATCGTGTAATGACGGAAGATCATTCCAAATAAGAGTCTTTTTTATAATATAATGCAATTCATAATGATATATATTCATGTGTATATGTTCGTGTGCATGCAAGATAGAGACAGATTTACGGCAAAATGGTCTAAAAAAGGGGAAGCTGAATGAAAAAATAATGAACAACGAAGACGATTGGTTCGAGTTGTCTCAGTCCCCAGATAAGGGGCGGGAGCAGGAACGAATGGGGAAAGAAAAACGTATGAGACAAAACCCCCAAAAAGGGGAGAAAAAGAAAAACAATGTGTACCAATGAAGTGTTGTGAAAGGATGTAGCCGATTGTAGCTAGAGGGCAACATTGCAATCAATACATTTGCAAGCGCGGTTCTAAGTCTACGCATGCGCAAAAACAGAACTGCGAGCTTTTGAGGAACGTTGATTGCATTCGGTTGTTTGTATAATGGGAAACAATCTTCAACTATATACATACGTACCATTATAAATTGCGTTGTATTATATAGAGACTCTTATTTGAGATGATCAACCGTTATTACCTGGTGAATGTACCATTTGACATAGACAACATAGAATAAACAATTAATGAAAATTGGTGAAGGAATCAAGCCCCTGACCGATAGAGAAGCTGAATCAACGTAGCGTTGCCCTTACTATTAAGCTTAACAGCTGCCAGCGATGGAACGATTTGGAGTTGAAACAGTTATTCTGGCCTTTGCATTACTGGCGACTGTCTCATAATTTGTGTCACTGCCCAACTAAAGGCAAGAAAAGTACCCTCCTAATTGATCACCGTATGCAACAAAAAGACATTGGTGGAATTGACGGTGTCTACTGAGCGACTAACCAAAAACGTGTGTTTTCTTTTTTTAATCCCACGCCGACTGGTTTAAACCTATTTTCATCAGCTGTTTGAAAAAAAAATAATCTTGTCTGTTTCTATATATTGCTAATTAATTTACTTAATTCTTCGTCATCTTCATTATTTTTTCATCTTCTTCCCTCATGTCTTTGTTATGAACCTTGATTTAGGACAGCACAAAACAGAATGGGATAAATTACCTGGTTAGAAACATTGTGTTGAGTGAAATATAATAAGATGAGACTCCAGATGTAACGTCAATATTGCAGTTTTTCTGATTTTTGATCATCGAGAGACAAAATAGAAAATGTCTTCTCGTGGCCTCACTTCATTCCTCACACTTGTGGCCCGAAGCTGTACTGAAAAAACTGTGAGGTAACCCCTATACAACACCGTTAGCAAGCTTCTTCTTTTTACGATTACTATATCAGTGTGTTTGAACCTGACTGCAGTTTTACTAAAAAAAAATAGAGCTATATGATTAGGTTTGAGATTCTAAAGATGATAATTTAGAGATGTCGAATCGACACAGCAATCATTGCGTTTGTAGGTTCTCAGAGGGAAAAATTACGTTTTTAAATTTTTATGGAGGCATTTTTAAAATTCTAAGCTCTATTGTATAATAATGTCTGTGCAATGGCAACCTGATAAATTGTGATGGAAAGTAAGTTGAATTGAGATGCAAAGAATACTAGTCTATTATTATTATTATTATCATTATTATTATTATTATTATTATTATTATTATTATTATTATTATTATTATTATTATTATTATTATTATTATCATCATCATCATTTGCAATCTCACACCAGTTGCCTGGTGGTTACCGCTGGAGTTTGAGTGACAGCAAGTCTCCTCAAGTCTCCAGCCCTTCTCTCCAAGTTTTCATAGGTCACAGTAATACTGCGGTTCACAGTTCCACACCGGTTGCCCAGTGGTCGTTGCTGAAGGCTGAGTGACAATAAGTCCTCTCAGTTCTTCAGCTAACATCTCTTCTCTCTTTTGACTTTATCATTATTATCATTAATAATAATAATAATAATAATGATGATAATAATAACAATAATAATAATAATAATAATGATTCTATATGTTCGAAGAGTTTAAACCAGTAATATCAGTCGAAAGAATACCGTCTGCTATTTTCGTTTCTTTCATTTGTTCTTGTGTATTGCGTGAACCCAGTTAAATAATATTTGGCCTATTCTAGATGCTATTGTAATTGCCAGAGATCAGTGTTCTATCACACAAATCTTCGATCCCCACGAGTCTTGTCATGGCTCTATGAACAGGAAAGTAGGAAAAAAAACAATTAATGGTACGTTTTATGCCCCAAACGGGAAGACATTCGATTGAATGTAAGTTCAATCACTTTCTCGGGTTGATAAATACATAAAGAATATTGATTCTAAGCCCAAAACACAGAATCCGAACGATGCGAATCAAGAGCATTGAATCGATTTGGGGAAAAGAAATAGATCGAAGTAATAAAAAAAGAAATTAAAAAAAGAAGAGGGGAATGATCACACCATTTGCTGAGTTTGAGCATAGGAATTTGATCAATACAGATCGATATATTTATCTCTTACAAAAATTTCTCTTCGATTTTTTCTTTTATATTTCATATTCCTTTTAATATTTTTCATAGTTGGATTTTTTTCTCTTTTTTTTTGGCAAAATTTGTCTCATTTCTTGTTTGTGTCTTAATTACAGAAAGACTGCCAAGTGTTGAAAAAGAATTTGAACGAGATACTTCAATCATAGCGCACTTTTAAGAAGTAGAGACTAAGAGTGATTCCAGTTAATTAGTGCTGTCTAATTAATTCACAAATCAAGTCGATCATTTATTGATTTCGGAAACTTCGTGAAGTTTTAAGATTTAAATATTTCAAATCACACGCGCTTTTACTGGCACAGGAATGCTCAATCACAACTACACTATATCGTAGGTTTACAGATCTGTCCGATCAAAGTGCCAGTCATGCTCATACTAATGATCATAGATTGTTAGATACTGTTATCTTCACTACTAAACGCTAAGTACTCGAAAATAATGTCTGTATACCATGCAATATTAATAGTATTTGAAAAATCTCCAGATGCTTGAAGCGCTTATCATAAGATCAAGAAACCCAAAACTAAGATGTTCTTCTGATCGGGAACAAGTACTCTAAATCTATTCAACAATTGATTAATCAACATTTAGCGCAGGAAAGAATTGATATTTTATGTATTTTTGTTCAGAACTATTCAATTTAACAAAAAAAAGACAAATAAGTATAGGTTTTCCTTGATTTTGGTCGGAAGTGGAAGATCATAAACACTCAGCTATATTCATTTAATCCATACGTGACTTCGCTCCTACGTAAACAAGAGAAATTAATTGAAAATTTCAACGAGCAGCCATTGTCTATCGTCCGTATTCAAACTTGTATAACATAAATATTCATGTACGCTTATTCCATTGACAAACACTTGAGAGTATCTCACTTACATTTGCCGCCTTACTGTAAGGCAATGGTTAGTCAAACAAGTCATTTATACTATACTGATCGGTTTTCATTGGGAAATCCCAAACTCGTGCCATTGAAACGGATTAAACTAATCTTAGTGAATATCTATACGTGTATCTACACTGATACCCACCATGAAGCAATGCCTGGCAAGCTAATCTCGCTGATCATTACCACTGTAGTGAGCTCGGTCTTTACTGGATATCCCGCAGTTGTTGTGTTGTACTGAACTAAGGTTAGTTTAGCCAACTATAGTATATGTAATTTCGGGTGTACAAATATATTTTTAGTGTAACATTCACATTCTTGTTCTAATATACTCTCTTCATTATTACTTACTCATTTTTTCTTAGCTCTGCTTTTACATTGTTGTTGCTTTTTATCAGCAAATGTGGCAAAAATAAATAAAACATAAAGAATTAGGTTCCATGAGAACTTGAACTAACGCAGCATAAATTTCGAGCCCGTCTTTTATATAGGTTGTTTTAATCACTTCAGTCACGGGACCCCAAGCGATCGAGTTACGCCATTCTTTCTCTCCCGTGGCATCTTGATTTTGCTACTTAGCAATATCAGAGTTATTTTTTAAATCCTTTGATGAAGCATTGTTGACCTCACTATCGTGAATAGGACCTCTTTTTTCTCTCCCTGCATTTTATTGCAACACTCTAAGTCGATATATTCTTCGACTGATAGAGGAAACAGGAATCATAATTGAAGACATGACTCCCAACAAGATTCGAACTCGCATCCCATGCTTGATAAGAATGGATGAACGAATACCTCTTTTGTTTCTATACATTGTACACTGATGTAAGTGGAATCGTTACGAGCGTGTTCTGTACGGAAAAGATCGACCAATTTCAATATCACTGAGAACTAGTTCTGCAGTCATCATGTAATTCGACAAAGATTAGGACGGGAGTCGTATCGCGCATATGTGAATATACTCAGTTCTCTTTTGGTATCTCAATAGGCTGTCAGACACAATCGAGTGCGCACGTATACCGTGTGACCGTTGCATTCATATTGCCTATTTCTAAGTCTAAAGTGAAGTTTTCTGGCAAAGCATTACACCTCCCCAGTTTGACGGAACCAATACAGTCCAAATATGTGTTAGGGCAACTTTTGACTCTAAAGCTGAAAAAGAAGATTTCAGATCATTGCTGTGATTAAGGTGAATGTGAAGGTGCAGTTTTTGATGATCTAAAAGGTTTTGATAAGTGAAAAGGATGTTTCGATATGTCAGTGAGTACTTTGTTGGAATCTAAGGCACTGTTGCCCTAGGTAGGCTATTTTCTCATCGATATGAAATGGCTACATATTTCCTGTACAGGCTTTGTAAATTTCTAAGATGTGGCCAACTGATTTGAAGTCTTATTGGATGGAGTATCAACCTTTTCACGGACGAAAAAAGGTCCTCCGAAGTTTATCGGAAGTGAAATTATCTTTATTAATTCTTGGGAGTCGATCTGAATCAAATGACTTTTAATCTTAATAAATCATATGATCAGAGTGCTGTTCGATCTGGATTCTGCTCAGATGTAATCCTGTCCTAAGCTTGGCTTTGTCTGAATGAATTAAAGAAAGAAAAAAAAACAAAGGAGCCGAACTGCATACCTCATTTCAGATTTATATGAAACGATGCACTAACATTGCGTAACGCCTGAGGTTGACATTAGCTTGTGTTTTATTGATAACATGAATAGCCTGTATTGACGTGAAGCGTTCCCAACGGTGCGTGCCCGTATGCACAAGATTCAAAAGATTATGTGCATGATTGCTTAAGCGAATTCCCTCACTCAATCACAGTTAAGGACTAGCTCATCCAATCGCATCCACGGACTCAGCCATTCAGATAAAAGGATTTAGACTAGATTGCAGATTCACAAATCGGCCAGAGGCGAGGAATTTGTTTACACGCTTGCAACCATGTCAGTTAAATTGATATGCTTGGCTTGTTTTATACACTAAACAGGATTCTCGTTCAACACTTCTAATATCCTTCCATTTTTTTTTCTATTGTTTTTACGTTATCACTTTAATGCACAAGGGTAGCCCATCCTTCTCTCTATGAAAAGGAGGAATCGATAGATTTCGATGGGGTTAAACATAGGCCCAGAAAAATAATCTCTTTGCTCATATTAGATACATAAGATGTTTCGTAACTCTTTATATTCTTTGAAGTGACGAAACAATACTGGCGTTTTCACGGAGTCAATGATAAGAAAACTCAATTAGTATAGTGTTATGTAGTAAAGATATGCACAAAAATGAAATATTAAGCATGAAATTCGCAAGAAATAGTCCAGAATATTTGAATTGGCACTCACGCTTTAAAGCTGATGCTAAAGTTTACAGCAAAAAAATTTCTACGATGTTATGGAAATATATGAAATATCTCCTGAGATTGTCCAGATTATTATTGATTGTTCATCCATACTTTTCAAGGATTGTTCGTGGATAAGTGATTATTTTATGTTATTTTTCTGAAATTCATGGCTGAATATACTGTTTTGTTTTAATCTTCCATTTTCTCCAGGATATCGTTGAGAGGTGTGAACGGCAGCCATGTCATTCCGCCGGTCTGTTTTCATTCTCTTAATGTGAAGATACAACTGGGCGATGGATCGGTGGAGCTTTTAGTAGGTGCAACTATGTGTCAGGAATGTTTAAATGCAGAGATACGGAGCTCGAAGGGGAATATTATCTGGAAGGCCTCAGAAATGAAATCCAATGAATTGAAAGAACACTGAGAAGAACATAGTGTATGAACAACATGTAATCTTGCAAAAAAAAAAATTGAGGCGAATCCCTTAACTTATCTGAATGACACATTAGAAGCAAACATATTTTTTTGTAACGAAACTGGTTATTTGCTGCACGGCAATTCGTATCCTATGCTGGAAATGTAATGCAGCCAATCATTGGGGAGCTGGGCTGAAAGGTTCTCCTACGCGTGGTGTCTTTTTTTACACCAGTCACCTTCCGGTTATCCCTGGAGCTCTCCTTGTTTGGTTAACGCTTCCGACGCGTTCAAAGTATTAAAAATACATTGAGTTCAAGTGAGAAAAGGGTCGTTTTTTATAATACGATACAATACATAGTTTATATGTAAGATGGTGTCAAATCATACTGAGAAAAGGGAAAAGATTTGGGCGAAATGATGCTATAAATGAATTTATATGATAAAACTATTTTTTAGATAGACCTGCATCTCACACTCACACACACCTCATCTCTAATACATCGATATCATACATAAAAAATATATTTATATGTGTGTGAGTGTGTGTGCACGTATGTGTGCATGTCTATGTGTGAGAGAGAGGAAGAGAATGGACAATATGAGAAGGCCAATTTTACATCTCATATTGTGAGATTAATCATAACCATTACAAATGTTTATATATATATATATATATATATATATATATATATATATATATATATATATGTTGATGTGCTGGAGGTAAGATATATCAGAGGAGAGTCTTTCTCTCCAAGTCGTGTCACACTTTATTCTACTTGATTAATATGTAATATGTTGTAACTTACATTGGTTGAAGTACCAAAACTTACAAAATCATATTTCTCGTAAGCAGTGTTATTAGTATTGATAGATGATTCCATATTTCAACCTCTGTACGCATGTTCCAACATGTGTTTCTTTCTTAAATCACATATTTGAGTATCAGTCTGGTTAGTGATATTTTTTTTCAATAAGATAATGTGTCTGGAGTAGTGGATTAAGTGTCGCTTATTTCGTTTTAGTTCGGTTTGTCTATTTCACTTTATGTCTTAGCGTGTGGTGATGGTGCAGTATTGATTTTTATTATCGCACTGATTATCTCCCCTTTTTTTTCAATTACTATTCTTGTCTCTTTCTGTTCTCTTGAGATTGCAATTGGTTTTTAAACAAAGCCAATATTGCAAATGGAACAATCATGTTGTGCCCATCGTTTCGCTTCATATATATATATATATATATATATATATATATATATATATATATATATATGTATACATATATCTATATATCTATATATATATATATATATATATATATATATATATATATATATATATATATATATATATGCACTTTTGCGTGGTCGAAACTACATTTTTGATTCCCAAAAATTTCATGAAACGTGTATTATTTGTGAAAAATACAGAGCAACTTACTCAAGCTACATTATTTATTCAAAACGGCTACTCATATTTATTCTTACTTGATGTAGCCGGATATTGTCATCTGAAATACATTGCTTTGAGTTCATCAAGACGAGTGACATTTTCAGAACTTCTTTCATTGCTCAAATTTCCAGTTCAATTCTTACAGTTTGAAACATTGTTGCTGTTGAAGATGCGATACAAAGTTTTCTGGTACTAAAAACAAATGATAAAAGCTGATCATAAATTGCTGAGAAGAAATCAAGCGAAGAATCACCCTAGAGTGGCGAGCTTTCGGTAGAGCAAGCCCAACTTTCAAAAACAAGATGATCCCATTAAGAAGAGTGTACAACCAACGCATCCTCCCAATTGCCACTTATGGAGTTGAAACTTGAAACCTAACCAAGAGATAGACCTGCAAATTAAGAACCATGTCATGAGCAGATGTAAGAATTATGCTCAACCTCACATGGAGAGACCACAAGACAGCACTATACAGTCAGGAGAAGACAAGAGTCAGGGACATTATAGACTCTATTAAAAATCTCAAATGACAATGGGCTGGCCATGTTGCAAGAATGAAAGACAACCGATGGACATACCGACTCACGAGATGGATACCCAGAGATCACATGCGCAACTGAGGCCGGCAGAGTATTAGATGGAGAGACGAGCAAGACAAATTCAGAAAGTACTGGCTCTGCGACGCCCACGATAGAGAAATGTGCCTAATCTTTGGGAAGGTGTATGTCCAACGACGGACGTTAAAAGACTGATGATGATGATGATGATGATGATGATGATGATGATGATGATGATGATGAAGAATAATGACTATTGGATTTTACGGTGAACGATTTGACAATTCTTAGTTAACGTCAAGATATTCTTCCGGTACTCGACAGTCTTTCCATTTCACTCTGTAGTCTGCTAAACGGCCATGTCAACTCGTGGACAAACTTTGCTGATAAAAACTAGTTCTAATCTCCCTGGTATAGATGAGGTGATTTGTTTGAATTTTTAAGTTTCAGATTTTTAATATCATATCAGTATTTGGAGGAGGCCGTTTATCATAATCATGGATGATTTCATCAAATGGATATAATTATCAAAATCAGTTGGATCCAGGAAATTCATTCCAAGTGATAAAGATAAGCGGCTTCTTCTCTATATAATTTGCTTAATGCTATCTACTGGTGATTGTTATCTAAAAGACCCTGTTCTTAATTGATCACAAAAACCAGTTTTTCAGCCTATTAATATCATCGAATTTTTAGCCAATTGATTCCTAATGGTTTTCCCGAGGGAGAAAGAGATCTGTATTTTAGCTGACCCCAGGTATGATTTCGGTGGATAGTTTCGATTCTTCTTCAGGCTTTTCAGAACTGTTCCAAATTTCGCTGTTAATGATAGATATGCCCGTCAACTATATATATTTCATAAACTTATCAGTTCTGGACAAACAACATCTACTCTATGGCTACTTTCCTACATCTGGCCTTGGATTGGATGACTCTTTCAAATCCCTAAGTTTCAGACAGCTTCTTTTTTTTTTTATTCCCAGGACAGATTCTGATTCGTACAAATACCATTTGTGCGTTGGTTTTAAAATTCAGTCGTTTGAAGAGTTTCTATTGGATCAGATCCCAACGGTGACGTCTATGTTTTCACTTTTCTTTGGTTCAGTTGCTTCATTTCATCATTGAATGATTGATTATGTAATCTCTATGCATAGCATTTAACAATATTCTACTGTGCCCAGACAATCTCAACCATAATACGATGGACTACCCAAAGTTTGGGGATATTTGATCACAAGATCAGTGAATGAAGCATCATATTATCTATTATTTTACCTTTGTGGACGCCACTTCGTGCTCCAGGTTCCCTTTATGTGGCAGGCAGCGTTTATACTTCTCCCCAAGCAAATAAAAAATGAAAGCAAGCGAATTAAGAAATATGGAATGCACATAAGAAACTACGGCGTGCACATTAATGTCTATCAAAAGTAATTAAAAAAAACAGTCTATTTGTGTCATCTCCTGTGTGTAGAGCCTTGTGCATCATCATGATTTTCTTTGTTTGCCGGTCTATTGATTGGGATTCATCCTTCATCATTCTTAGAAATAGACCCGTGTATTTTACTACCAATAGTCTCTAATATTTTCCGTATTTACCTAAAGTATTTCCTTTTTTCATTTTCTCTTCCATTTTCCCTAGTTTTATCGAGTCACATTCGAGAACTCCCTGGTATTTATATTGATTTTGTGTACTTGATTTTTGTTGTTCCCTTTTTCTACTGCTATATGCTTTCCCCTCTGCATTATTCATTTTTCTCTATTCAGAACCATTGATCCGCTTATCATGAAGAACCTGGCTATCCAGCTAACCGTAGAGCAAGTCATCTGCTTCTTGTGATGCTTGATTCCTGTTAAATTCCTAGTTTCAAAATGCTGTTAGAGGCAATTGACATGTCCGGTTGAATCATTCACTTTTTCGCCGATCCCTACTTTGGAAGAATGACAGTAACTTTTTTTCATGTTTTAAGGTTTGCATCAAGGCCTTTTCCTTTTTCGTTGGGTTGTCAACATCCTTGTCTCGTCTTTGACTTTTTTTTCGGTCTAGGTTATTGCTTTTGTCTCTACTTCGTCGTTTATTATGTTAGTTGTCCCAGGATATTCCTCCGTGGGCAAGCTTGCAGGTATCTAGAAGTTGTTTCTCACAATTTTTCATGGTTTATCTTGCTTGGTCACGCCTCAGCTGAGAATTTTCCCTCCACATTGTGAGTATACGTTCCCTGTAACGCCTATTAGACGATTTTCTTTTAAGGTAGCAATACATAACTCAATTGTTCTCATTCTATCTTCTTATTTGGGCCAACAGTCGCTTGGTAACGATTGTGTCATTTCCGACTGCAGATCGTTGGTCTTTTTTTTCCAGTACCTGCCTCATTATGACTGCAGAACCCAGTAGTCCTGTGGTTAGCATAGTCTTAATCCTCCTCTTAATCTACAACATCTCTAATCTTGACTTCCATAACTTTGGCACTGTCCCAAGTGCGCCTAGTATTATTGGTACTACCCTGACCTCGATGCCCAACATCTCCCTAGTCCTGGTTCTTTCACAATTTTATCATTTTTGATATTATTAATGTGATCAAATATCATCATTGACGTCTCGTTATATGATTTATTTCCATTCACCATTATTATTATTATTATTATTATTATTATTATTATTATTATTATTATTATTATTATCATTATTATTATTATTATTATTATTATCATCATCTATTCCATTTCGTCCATTTACGCCATTAAGTGTCACCATTATTGTTATTGTTGTTGTCACTTAATTTATCGCCGTCCTTCGTAGTATAGCTAATTGTATTATCTTTCACATTAATAATGGCTTTGCATTGTGTCAAGTTACATTTCCTCTTGTCTCGCTTTGCATCAACTAATTTATGAAGCCGGATTTCCTGCCTGTGTCGTGTCCAAAGCTTTTGTTATTAAATCCTATACCAACTCAGATGTCATCATTTAGAAGCAGATATTCTGAGCACTGATGGCCATTAAGGATTTTAGAAATAAAACCGCAGTGTATATTTTTCACGTATAACGGATGACTACCACATCAGAATAATGAGCAATATTTGGTCGAGAATATGCTAGAGCTCAGAGTCACGGTGTTAGGCATAGAGTTGAGTCACTGAGTGAGCAGTTGACCCAGCCATTTTTTTCATTTTCCATCCAGGCAGTAATGTCTCAAAAAAAAATCATAAACTTCCTATACTCTTTGCCAACCTTTCCCCGGGCTTAACTCGGTCGTATTGTACAGTATTTCTCCCTTATCCCTTATTTATTACTGTATTTTTTCAAATGTATTTATACCTACGATGAATACGGCACAAGTAGATTAACAACATTAATAACATAGGTCTGATTTTGTCACTCAATAGTATTTGTCACATAACCAACGTCTTTTTGGTAGGGATGATCAATTAAAACATTGGGAGGAGAGGTGATTTATGAATAAGTTACTTCCCTTGTCTTTTGTTGGTTTTGTTGTGATCATAAAAAAGTCTGTATTTTCGATAAACAAACGTGAATGCTACTGGACATAAACTAAGGGATCGACATAGACAAATCTAAAAAATATATGGGGGGAAGTTTTCAGAAAATTAAAAAAGAAATATTTTTCAAAATATGATAAAGAGTAAATGTTGAAATTTTGCAGCCTGTACGCGCGATACATACTTATATACATAGCAAGTTAGAGCGTCCAACATAGAAAATGGGGAAACTTGTATTTTGTGATATCGCTGATAAAAAAAAAAGTTTCAGAAAAGGATGTTACGGTAACACCTCAGAATGGAAGAACATTAGTTTAACATATCTGTTATTTTTAATTTTCGAAAATAAGTTACTTTTTTCAAAATCGTATATTTTGCAAAATCATTTTAGAACACCCTATATCTCGTTTCCGGACGTTTTAGTCATACTGTATGCGATAATTCTGTACGTAAAATTACTGGAGAGTAATTTGAGGGCTGACAATTTATGTCTTTTCGTTTCAATTTTACGAATTTGTAAGTCTTTTGTTATGGGCAATATTTTACTTTTGATTTCTGTGTTTCAAAGTTCAGTGCTAACAATTGCGATGTTGTGTTTGTCTCGTTTGGAAAGTAACTTCCAGAGCCGAAAAATCGAAAAATCACATCTATATTGGAAATCTTCAAACTAACTTGGTAAGTGGTCACCTTTGGTCTTCAAAGAGCAGGCATGGATCGTGGAAATGTTTGCCCTCAACCTGACTGTCTGGTAAACACGGCCTAATCTTGTAGAGACACTAGTTTTATGATACCTCAAGTCATAGAAAGCAAAATTTAATTTGCGCATGTTCTTAGGCTCGGAATAGCAAGTAAACAGTATTTTCATGGACGTCAGCTGACGCTTTTCCAAAGTGGGACAAAAAGGTATATTTTAAATACATCTTGGCAAATGATAGTAAAGTCTTTTTACATGGGAACATTGTTAGATAAGACATCTGTGCATCACCGTTATCCATATTTCAAACCACTTCGCTCTCAGTGACAAAGGCTTGATTCAGGGGTAGTTTTGAATGCCCCGCCCTCACAAATGGACGCCCAGTCGACTCTCCAGTCTAATTTCCATTGATTTTTCCCAAGTCCAAGTCTTTTTTTAGATACAGCTTTCTTCATCTTGTTCGGTGTGTCTTTCTCTCTATTTTCTTTTTCTGTGTGTTCACTCTCTTTTCTACACGTGTGCCTTGAAAATCAGCATGAAAATTTTTTGTTTCATACTTAAAATAAAACAATTACTCTAGGTACTGATGGAGAAAAAAACACCTAACTCCACAGACCTGAATCTTGGTCTAAAAGATCAATGTTGAAAGCCAACTGTTGCGAGCAGGTTAACCATTACGTCACGCAAACCAATTTGATAGGGTTCAACCTCTGGATTTTACCTCAGACACCGACCACTGTGTAATATACATCTATCCAATACAGCAAAAGTCTTATCTATCTATGTATCTCTCAATATATATGTGAGAAAGAGGGGTGGGTGAAGAGAATTGAAATATTAAATCCTATCGAAGTAATAGTCATTTTTATATTTGCAAATTATACTTTATTTTTTCATTAGTATCCACATCTTCCTTATTTTTTTCCACTCACACATCAACACTCTCCCGTCATTCTCCCGTCTCTCTCTCTCTCTCTCTTTCTCTCTCTCTCTCTTTCTTTCTCTCTCTCTCTCTCTCTCTCTCTCTCTCTCTCTCTCTCTCTCTCTCTCTCTCTCTCTCTCTCTCTCTCTTTCCCTCTCCCTATCTCTCTCACACCAATTCCTTCCCACCCTGGATCATTTCCCTTCTTTTCTCATCTTTTTTCATCTTTCTTGCTCTCTTGGGTGGATTCGGTCTTCCCTTTTCTTATTCATTCCATTGTATCACCTTTTCCTTCTTGTTTACATCCGATTTATCTGTCCCTCACAGCTCTCACCCCATTTCTTACGCATCTTCACTCTCTCTCCTTATAGCACGTTCTGATAAATTGAGAATAGATAATCTCTGTATTGTGTGTTATTTTTCTTCTACTAAATCACTAACTTATTTTTTATTCAAAAGAAACAACAGTTGCATAAATCATAAACTAAATCACATACCGTGTGCCTTGTTGCGATACGTAGCTAACACTCCGATGGTTCAAGAATTCGAAGATTGATACTGACTGAATCCTATTTCATGACAATTTTTATTCCAGAATCGAACACGCTGAGCTGAAAAAAGTTGACCACTCGGTCTAACTGGTACAACTCCATGATACATCTCCATGAAATCATCAGAAGGTGAGGAAATCAAGCAAAGATCGCCCCAGGTTTGAAAGCTTTCAAAGAATTGGGCTATTAAACGTAGAATATAAATGATTGCTAATGTTTTTACTATAGATATGCAATGCAAATGATTTTACTACGGAAATGCATTGTAAATCATTGAAGTCCTAATTGGAGTCGATTCTTTTCCCCCGTAACAAGAACAATCCTCACCAAATTTATGGAAGTAGACTCTCTATTTTTTTTTTTTCTTTCACACCACGTTAAACAAAACGTATATAAATAAATAGACATTTCCCTACAGTGTGATTGGTAGACGACTGATTTACCAACTAGGGTAAACTGACAAGTTTTATACACCTACGAATACATTCAATATATATATATATATATATATATATATATATATATATATATATATATATATATATATATATATTCAATACAAAAGTTACTGCAATCATTTTCAGTCAGAATAAAAGTAGGGTCGCAATTCGAGCCAGTAGCTGCCAGGCTTGTTTTTCTATAAAATTATATTAGAAATCAGTGAAAGAGTTATCATCAGGTTTTAATACAAGTGTCTCTGACGGAATCTCAATGGTCCACTGTTGGACAAAGACTCTCCCCAAGTGAGTCTAGGCACTTACTGACAGAACAGACTGAATGTATAGCCAACCTGGTTCGAGCAAATTTAACCATTTGAGTATTTTGAATTCACATTTGCTTTCTGTAGGCGACATTTATGCTGAGCATTCGATAAGTTAATTGCATGGAGGACGTTGAGGGCTCGGGTTTGATATCAGTTTTTTCTTGTCTTAAGCGAACTTGTGATCAGGAATATTTAGTTCTTTTGGAGGATTTTGAACTATCTCACTTTTCTATCTTTGATACATATTGACGGCATCCATCTCTCATCCTCTCTGCACATATGAGTGCTCAACCCTGATTAAGAGTGCTCAACCCAGAATATGTATCTATCTATCTATCTATCTATCTATCTATATATATATATATATATATATATATATATATATATATATATATATTCAGGGTTGAGCACTCTTAAAGTGAGGTAACTCATCCATTGTAAGCTTATGCAATGCTCTTCCATAGGAATAGAGCACTCTTGTGGTTGAGGAATTTCTGAGTAGGTAGATATATCGCATAAATTCAGCCTTACTGACTGTCCAGTTCTGTAGTCCACAATATCGGCCTCTGGGTCTGGAGTGAAGGTTTAAATTCTGCCTCGCAGTACTGGATGGAAAAATGGAAAGTCTATAGCCACACTGAAGAGATGTAATACATCGAAACAGCTGTCTGTGGATGACAATGATATATATATATATATATATGTGTATATATATATATATATATATATATATATATATATATATATATATATATATATAGACCCCCAGAGATCACATGTGAAACCTAGGCCGGCAGAATACAAGATAGAGAGATGAACTAGACCAATTTTGAAAATACTGGCTTTGCGACGCCCACGATAGGGAAGTGTGGCGAATCCTGGGGAAGGTCAATGTCCTACGATGGACGTTAAAAGACTGATGATGATGATGATGATGATGATGGAACCTTCGGGTATCAACTTGCATATGCTTACGCAGAGTAAATCTGGAATCATCTTTGGGAAATCTCACGATATGAAATGTAAAAAAAAATGTTAGAATCTAGAGAATTTCGTGCACTGATAGGGCCAAATATCGAGCGAATACGGATATATATATATATATATATATATATATATATATATATATATATATATATATATATGTGTGTGTGTGTGTGTGTGTGTGTGTGTGTGTTTGTGTGTGTGTATGTGTGTGTGTGTGTGCAGAGGCTGGAGTATGTTTTGAGATTGAATAGTTCTTATCAGTCGGTATGAGTGTATATCAGTATATGCATATTGACAAATACTCACTCCAAGAAGCAGAAGGGTGGAGAAGTCTAGAGGGTGGGTTACTGCCCCCCACCCCGAAGTTAATGGTTTCGCTAAATTGATAAATGAAGTGTCACAGATCTCTCTAAGACTTCCTGGTCTCCATTTTTGTGATCCATTCCCTTCATGAGAAATCAATTCTTTATCACAGCCATCAATGAATTATAGTACTTTACATCTCCCCGACCATCATACAACAGCCATCGCAAATATTGCCACCAAGTAAATATAATTGAAATAATTTTGCTTTTACTAGGCCTAGCCTAGTACGACACAAGCCCAAATAGGGAGAGCAAGAGTGTTGCACCAGTATTCAAACTGTAAAGTAGCATTTCCAATCGTTTAAACTACCACCGGTTGGAAGTAGTCAACTTCTATCCAACCAAGCTTTTTTGGAGTTTTCTTCTTTTTTTTTTTCAACTTTTGCTCAGTCTACCACAATTTTACTGTTTGGATCCACCAGTAGAAATAGTTTAAAGGATTATCCTGCAAGCCACTGCTTTACATGCACCAGAAATATGAGCTTCTGTAACCAGTAGCTTTCGTAGCCTAATTGATAAGGCAGCCTCTGCCGAAGAAAAAGAACATGCGTTTATTTATCATTTCCGATCGACAAGGCTCGCTTATTACCATAGAATGGCAATCCGAGAGATGCTATGAAAAGCAATATAAATAAGATATAGGAAATACTAAGAAGAAATTGATATTTTTTGACAATGTTTCCTCAAAGATATTATTACGGATTATACTTGTTGAGATAATCAATAGAATACTGGACTAAGAAGAATCCGAGATTGACAAAGCAATCGGGACAGCTACATATGTTAAATACTGAAGGATTCATCCTAACTACTGTTGCAGCTTTTAATATAGTGGTTGTAAAATGATATCCGTTGCTATGCTTGGTAGTAATGTCAGCGGGGCATCAAGAACGCGATGAAAAGAACTATTATACGTTGATGTCTGGGATGAAGAATTGATTCCCCCTGCAGGAAATAGATCACAAAATGGATAGCAGGAAGTCTAAAAGAATTCTCGGACTATTTATTTGCGTCCTCGATGCGTGGGGTCTCTCCAACTAGAGGGTATGGTATAGACAATCGCAGTTCAACATCACATTGGAGAAAAGAGATTGAAAACACCGAAAACAACGCCGTATTCGCTCGATACATGGCCCTATCAGTACACGAAATTCTCTAGATTCTAACATCTTTTTTTTTTTACATTTCATATCGTGAGATTTCCCAGAAATGATACCAGACTTACTCTGCGTAAGCATATGCATCATCATCATCATCAACAACATCATCATCAGTCCGTTGTAGGACATTGACCTTCCCCAAGATTCACACTTCCCTATCGTGGGCGTCGCGGAGCCAGTATTTTCAAAATTTGTCTAGTTCATCTCTCTATCTTGTAATCTGCCGACCTCGGTTTCGCATGTGATCTCTGGGGATATATGTTGTGAGTTGGGATGTCCATTGGTTGTCTTTCATTCTTGCAACATGGCCTGCCCATTGCCATTTAAGTTTTCTAATAGATTCTATGATGTCTCGGACTCCAATTTTCTTCCTCATATACTGTGCAGTCTTGTGGTCTCTCCATGTGAGATTGAGCATAATCCTCCCACGTGCGCGTCGTAGGCTTCTCAGTTTGCAGGTCCGTCTCTTGGTTAGGTTCCATGGTTCAGCTTCATAAGTGACTATCGGGAGGATGCATTTCAGGATTATTAGGATCGACTTTATTTTAAAAGGCTAATAAAAAAAATCTCTTTGTTGGACAAATTATACGACGTTTCCCATGTCTCGCTGGATATTTCAAAGATCTATTTGAATCACTCCACACAGAAAAAAACCCTCATTTTTCATCTATCATGTTCGGTGGAGAAGCTCGTGTAAAATATGTCATAATGTTACCCCTTTCTCGCCTTTATTCGAGCACTGATGGTCAGCAGCGGGGGGTACGTCATAATAAGTGTGTAAATATATAGGGCTTTCGTATTGGGCGATTGTCGCAGACCAAGGATTAGCAAGCAATCCCCATCATCTTGGAATTCGTTCTGTTAGGTTTTTTTTTTTTTTTTTTTTTTTTCAATTCTAATATTTTCTTTCCGGTCTGAACTCTGAGTTATAAACAAGCTCAGCCGTGCTTTATATTTATGAAAAGAACTTCTGTGGCCCATACAAATTAATTTCTCCAACAATGAATCAATGTATTGCATTGTCGATGGAATCTTTTGTTATGTTACAGAAAGCTGAATGATTAGATAGAAACAAAACTGGTGTTCTTGCTTGAACTAGTGCGACTTCTTTAGGGAGAATTTTAATGAGATGCCCCGCCAGGAGCTTTCATTGTAAAACCGGCACAAAAAAAAATAGTTATTTATGTCGTTGAATATTCTTTATATTTACCGACAAGCAAGGAAACTTGAATTGACCAAGGATCGATAATCTTTCACGGTCATCAGGAAATTAAAGAATACTGCATTTACACGTAGATATTATAGATACGTTATAAATCTTTGAAAGCCTTGTAGAAACGATCACACATTGTTACACGATGAATGTATCATTTGGCCTAGACAGTATAGATAGGATAAACAATGAGAGGAATTTGGTCTGCTTTGTTTTTTATTTATATTTATGGTGTCTAGGCCAAATGATATATTCAGCGTGTAATAACGGAGATCGTTTCAAAAGGGTTTTCCAAGTGATATAACGCATTTGTATTTATTTCTGTCGGATTATGTATCCATTTCTCTCTAATACACCCACGTACGTTAGTTGATTGACCTGAAAATCTTTAATTCATTGTACATGGATAGTCTCCATTTCAAAGGTGCATATTTCGAAGGATCCAAACTTTATGATGTGTAGAGTAGCCAGCTATATTCATCATGTTTTGCACGAAACTATGACTTCGAATTATTTTGGTTGCTTCTTTTAACGTAGCACATCTAGATACTTCATACCTAAATTTGAATCTATAACTTCAGATAAACTATCTATAATACGTAGTTTGTTTTGTTTTTTTGTTTTTTTTCATTCATTTTCATTAGATTTATTGAGAACTGCTGATCCAAACAACTTTGAACTCAACATTGCAATGCCTAGTATACTGACTAAAATATATAGCAAATATCCACTTCGTCAGTTGACGAATTATCAACATGTGTGTCATGTAAATGTCGACCTTTCTATTGTAGAGTAATCGAACAAGTTACACGAACAAATTACCATATTCTATGGCATATAAGGCCGGAACCGGGAATCTCACACTCAAGTCTCTGTTTTCACTCGCCTCGTACTGCAATTTATTAATTTCACCTCTGTAGGTCTGCTAATATGCAAGTTTTATTGGCACCGAACCAATGTAATAATACAAGGTGTTTCTGGAAACTATTCAGCTGTTTTGAATATCTCGAGAACCAGTTGGACAGCCATGATGAAAGTTGGCAATGATCACAGAAGACTCTGCGTGAGTTAACATAACTTTCCCGTTAGGTTGCTCAGTCGACATTAAGATGCCCTCGAGTGAACTTGTGTACTGTGTGACCGCTGCATTCACAATGACCGAGCCTGCCCATTCTTCACATCTTATACTGACTTTTTTTGCAAAACTTTGCATGATTAAGATCATTAATGCTGCCCAAGCAGTAATAGAATAATGATACAGAAAGTTCACACCTATAATCAACCCTGCATGTATATATAAGTACATAGATTCATGGCTTCACTTTAGCACATACAGGTCAATTTTTTCTTTTAAAAGCTGTCTTTTAGAAAAGTTTCATGATAGTTGCTTGGCAAAAAATGTAAATACGCGTAACTCGCGGACTGATAGTGGCTATTAAATTTACCGGTCTTTTTTACACATCACAATCAAATTAGGTCTCTGCAATTTTTTTGTTGAGTTCAGCAATTAAAACCAAGGTTCTGCTTATTTTACTATTTCATGGCATTTTTTTTCTTCTTTCTCTTCCAACTATCCATCACTTGGCAAACAACTTTGAGTATGTACATGTGAATTCTAATTTACCTGGGGACTTCCAAATCCTTCAGGCCCCTCAACGACAGACGCATCTCGAGGTAACGCAACGAAGAACTCATGATCTTATTTACTGATTTTATTTATCTTTAAGAAGTTTTCTGAAAACCTACGAATACAACACTTCCAATACGTAAGAATAAGTGAATAAATTTCACCCTAGCGTTTCGTTCGTCGATTAAAAACCAATCTTAAATTGAACGAGAAAAATAAATTTACCGCTTCAGACGAAAAAGAAGAAAAAGAAGTAGATGATTAAAAAGAAATAAATGTTAAACCACGTTCAAGTCTTATCTGGTAGATAGTATTTGGCTAATGTGAAAGTTTTCAACATTTTTTAACAAAAGTCTTTACTTGTATGAATTCATCAAAGTATTTTCTTTTGATTCCCACTACCTTACACCACCTTCCGAACATTAGATTGATTAAAAGTTTGGACGACGCCTTCACCGATTCTACTGCGAAGTTATACGGACAGACGGCAAATTCTACAGTCGTTTAGCCACCTCCCTGACTCCAAATCTTCATGCTATATTGCTTATGTGTGCTACTTGCCTCGAAGTATCTTCATTATTTGCGCTCTGTGTGGCTATTTATTGCCATGGTCGAATTGGTTTTGATGTTGTACATAAATGACGAGCTTCTGGGACATAAAGAAAGAGTTCAGGTCTTATAGGTATGAACAGTCTTTTAATCTTACTTCACGGTTCTTGTTTCATTGGTTGTTGATTCGGGAAGTGGCGATAAATGAACGATAATAATGTAATATGTATTCAGCTACGTGGCTTGCCCAAAAGAAGTGATTTCTGGCGTTAACGAATGATACGCTTCTTATATTCACTGACATTACATGATTGAATGGAGACACTACACGTCACTCAGTGGACGTTGTGAATCACGTGACTTAAGTACACGTCATGCTCGCGCAGTTTTGACCATATAAAGAGCAATTAGAAAGCAATCGAAAAAGACGAAAAAAAGAATATCGTACGGAATTTATGTATTAGCTGGGGGGCATTTGCAGATTATTTGCTGAGTGTTTGTCGGGAGGGAGATAAACAATTTGGGATTCTTCAGTCGGTTAAGTGATCCCCTGTGGCATGCATGTAGTCTAGACAAGTGGGATCAGTGTTCGACCTGCAACCAGGTCGAGTGCTTTGAAGGGAATTCTCGGGGACGTTCCTGCGTCACGTTAAACCGACCATTCGTCAGAACTTATTCTCTTGGGGTTTAGAGTAAATAGGAGTTCGCCCCTTATTCGACACAGATGATATAAGGAGACGTTATCGACACTGACAATTAATGCTCTTATTCTACCCATCTCTAAGTCTACCAATAACGATATGCGTGTATATCCATCCTTAAATACCCTTGAAATATTTACTCCACAGTTACCAACTACTTCACTATTCAGCTGTATCCGTACAAAGGAAATGTCCGTATGATATATGTAGACTTGAGTTGTGATTCCCGGTTGTGCTGTCTAGACTTCAGGATAAGGCCAAGAGATGATAAGATTGCGTATTTTGTAATATATCGAAGACAAACTTTATTCAAGTCGGTTCATTTTCTTTCAGACGTACCTGTCATAAAAGCTCGTTGGGTTAGGTCAGAGTTTATTATACAGGATGTGTTAAATTATGATCAAATACGTTATTTTTCCCCCTTTTTCCATTCTGCTACCATCGAAGAATTTCAATATTTTTTGCACAAATATATTAGCATTATTAAGCAATGACTGTAAATATTGAACTTGAACGTTCAAGGGGTGAAAAATGCAGGATATCTTTTCGTAATTGCCCAACTTTTCTTGTGCTAAATTATCAATCACGGTTATAAAACACAATGATACTCTAATTACATATTTTCAAATCATCAAACAGTTCATTGTAGAATTTTTAAAAAATCAAACAAGCTATGAGAATTCATATTCAGTAAATACCAAGGGCAATAAATTAACAGCATGATTTTTTAAAAGAAAAACTCTGATAAAAATCATTTACTTTGAAATGTAAGATGCCTGCCAAAAAATCACAGATATCAGTCAATTGATCCATTGATTTAGTTGAATCTCTAATTCCCCCAGCTATAATGACTTCAGCTCTTGTTAGATTGGCTAGCCACAAGTTTTCTTTGGTAACATATTGACACCAATTACACTCTTCGCTTGACGATGCTCAAGAGAGTTTCAATTAAGTTCAAATCGGAAGAAAATGGCGGCCAGTCTATTAGTCTACCATTTCTGAAACCTATTTTAGTCTGGTAGCCGGATCTTGCGTGCGCACTGTGCGAGGAGTGTTATCTTGCATGAAGATAAGTTTCGTATGTAAGCCGAGAGACTTGTTCATGAACCAAGGCTTAAAAGTGCCTTTCAAGAATCCAATATGAGCCAGGTCACTCATTTTCACTGCGTCTGATCCACGTCAAGGTCCGACCAACTTGTCTCCTACAATTCAAGCCGAAAACATATCCTCCATTAAATTAATGTTTCTCAGTTGTACAGGATGGTTTGTTTTGTCCATCAAAGGTAGCTCGGCCCTCGCCAGTATTAAGAAGAACGTGGAAGACTAATTTCCAAATACCTTCTTGTCAATTCCACACGTTTCACCACGAGGCTTGGCTCCAATGGCGGTCATATATCAGGCCTTTCACATTTTGCAATATGACTGAGAATTTGGTATCGAGATGATTGAGACACGTTACCTCGATAAGCTTAATAGAATGTAGCTTTGCTGCTCAGGGCTGTTTCTCTCTGATAATACACTTAATTTGATACACTTCCCACTGTTCATTAACCTGTACTTGCCTTCATCTAATGTGTTACGTAATACACATGGGGCCTTGAACGTTCGATTGTTCCTGTTAAGTAATTAATTAATTTGAAGGAATGTATTAGCTTTTTAGGCCGCGTGATGAAAGCAAGTCTTCTCAGTCTTCAAGGGATCCCTCTTACAACTCATATTCCAATAATTTTGCAGTGGTTACTTATAAGTTGGCACTTTTGAAATGCAAGTTATAATAGAAGTGACTTCCGCCTGATAACTATTGCGCAGAATTTCTGCTTCGTTGGCGCGGGTTGGTGTTGCCAAAATTTGTGTCAAATTATTTTTTGCTTTCTTATGTAAAACTAAATTTACAATAATATAATTCTTTTGCCATATTATTTGGCACGCATTGTACTGTATTCCCTTTTATCCACTAAGGATATGTTCCAAAACACACAGTGGATGACTAAATCTGCGTATACTCCCAATCAATATATATTCAGTACTCCTTCCTAATCAGCAGAATATATGATCCAAGACCCCATGCAGATGCCAGGGAAATTTGGATGGTATTGAACCCTATACGTACGTGTTTTGATCCAAAATATACACATCTAGTATAAAGTTTAACAAATGAATTACACATTAAATGTATGTAGAAAAATAATAAATGATAAGACATAACAATCAAACTTGTGCAATATATATTGTTTGTTGATTGTTTGCTTGTTTTCCGGATTAAAATGAGTATGACATCTTGGTATCAATTTTCCTACGTTCTTTTCTTCCCTATAGCTCTCCAGTCAATCAACGCTGTATACTCCTCCCTCCAACAGAAACGTGGTAACCCCCAACTTTTTCAACGTTGGAAGGGGACAGGCCAGAATTCTTGAAAGAGAAAAACGATAACCCCAACCAACCCGATGCGAAAGGTTCAAAAGTGAACAGAGAAGACTTCTTAAAAGAGATCATTTTGTTCGATTAAAAGTAATATTATTTATGATCAATCATCTATAATCAAAAAACAGACGCTATTTCTACGGCACAGGTACTAATCCTAACAATTTTTTTGTAGTCCTATGACGGATAGTAACTTACCACAGACCATCGGCATACGATTTCCCTTAAGCCGGGAACTTTCATGTTTCTACTTAAAGGAATATATTCCTTGGAATATCTGAATTATCACCATCATTATTTTTGTGTTATAGTACAAATTTTGAAATAAAACGAGCGATTAACTGAAACTGCAGTAGGCGAGACCAGAGATAAGGAGAGACCCTCTGCATTTAAAATACTTTTGGGGCTCTAGCTTATCCCGCTTTCCGATAACCCTAGGTTTCCATTTTTTATGTTAATACGTGGAGTAATGCAGTAAAGAGGGAAAACAGAGTTTGTCAGGAGAAATCTTAAAATGCATTCTTGAAATAGATAAGAAACGATGGAATATTTTGATAAATATTTGGTAATCTCTGTTTAGACGTAAACAAACCAATGGCGGCGTTTGATCGACATATAGTAGCTAGAAAAGTCATAAATAGTCTCATAAAAGTATAATTTCTCTATCAAAAAGTATAATTAAATAACGTATTCATTGGAAATTAACGCAATGATGACATTAATTGCATATCTTTATCCAAATGCACACCATAAACTCATAAAATAGAGAATGGAAACAGTTCATATGACGTATCAAACTGTCCATTTCATGATGCGCAATTTGAGGCGTTTAACTACATTATCATGTAGATTTCTCATGAATATGTAATATTATACTTTTTGACAAAAAAGATTATACTTTGGGGCCTCTCTATACTGGTTAAACACGGCCATAGATTTATGTACGTCAAAGCAAAGGTTACTAAATGTATCCTTGAAGTCTTCATGGGCGAGGATTTTTGTCTCTATTTTCATTATCGTGAAGTCCGATGCTTCTCCTTCTCTTCCCAGCTGGCTTAGTGATCTATAAACAAAGCCTATCACCAGGACTCATTTTTTTACGAATAATATATGACATTTATAATAAACTGACCGTATCAAAATTGGGATGCACCAATATGATAGCCAGATTTACTAATGGTGAATATATGATGCACATATATAAATGCGTATCAATGACATCAAAATATAAATTTCTGTGACCCACAAAACTTCATGTGGTACAACCTAATATAACAGTAGAATTGACAGACTTTCAATACCTAAATATGTGATATAAGACGCACCCATTTAAATCTATCTTAAAAACTGCCGATCATGAATCATCGTGAATCCAAAACTTTTCAAGGAGCAACGTAATTGGATTATAATAACGATTTGAAAAAAAATATTGCGAAGTAGTTATTCAAAATGAATTATATGCATTGAAAGATGAAAATTTTCCCCTGCAAAGAGGGACACAAGAGTCATGATCAATCTGGATAAATATCACATTCATCTTCAATGGACAAAAAGCAGTGTCGAAATAAGCACAAATGACAAGAGCCTGACCTGAATTACAATAAGTCCACAGCAAATGGGCCGACTTAAATGAAGGAGTTGGCGACTGAAGGATTGTTAGCTGTAAAGGATGATCTCTCGGGGTGTTGCCTGTTCGTGAGTTGCATTAATAGCACGCCTTGAACTGCAATCCAGAGTCTTTAGATGGATATGTATGTTTGCAGAAATACATAGATAGATAGATAGATAGATAAGTTGACTTCTTGAACCAAGATTTAGGAGAAAGTCGCAGGTCTTTTACAGGTTTGCCAATGACTGACAGACCTACAAATACAGAAACAGGCTAGTTTTGTTCCATAGTGAATGCAGGGGGGTCTGGCAATTAGAAGGATCTTTACTCATGAAGAACAGAGAGCAGATTGATACCCTATATAAAAGACAAACTACATGTATTTTGTCACAGTCCTAAAATAATAAAGCAAAGTTGAGTATCAAAATTGAAGCCTAACTGGAGAGTCATTTTATTATAACTGTTTTTATATTCCTAAAACAGTGACACCCGACAAGAAAAACATCAAGTACAGTGCCATAATATCTAATTCTGTGTAAAACATTAAACACATTGAAAAGTTTACATGAATCAAGAGATGTTCGGAAATAATTGATTAAATAACATAAAATCAAGAAACTTTTTTGATATACTTAGTGTTCAAAGCCGTAAAGTTTTCTAGACTATATATATATATATATATATATATATATATATATACATATATATATATATATATATATATATATATATATATATATATATATATATATATATATATATATATATATATATATATAAGGCTGAAACAAAACACAGTGTTTTGTTGACTGACATTACATCAGTTAATATTATTTTCAAATCTTTATCAATACTGAAAAGAAATTGGACAGTCAGATATACAAGATAGACGAATAAATAATTAGGTAGGAAGAAGATGAGAAATGGAAAACGGAAAGAAAGAAAATGAAAAAGATGAAAGAAACAGATAAACAAAGGGAAATATAATGATATACGTATAGGCTTATATGCCAATTTCAACAGATTTAGATAGATAGATAGTTAGTTACTTAGTTAAGTACGTATTACTATGTGAGAATGACAATACTTGAAAGATAAGTTTATCACTAAGTTTGGATAAAACATGAGAGTAATCAAGTTCAATAGCCGAAATTGCGAGCTGGTACGGGGTATCACTTGCTTTTCAATATGTTTTTCGGTTAGCGAACAATCATGATGTTTTAAGATATTTGATTGAAGAAACCGATCGGAAATTAAAGGTTTTGGTATATTCTATGCATTCTCTGATGTTTAAATAGAAAAATGTATAACTTACCATGTCATATATATACATGGACATATATATAATAGTCTGTAAGTATATGTGACAGGTGAATAGCAAGAAGTAGTACTTACCTACAAAAGAAAAAGAGATATAGTTAAAATATAAGTATATTTCTACGAAGATACATACAAACATTCATGCACATATATGTAGATTAGATAAAAAAAGAATTAGATGTTAATACAGTGAAAACTCTGGTAAACAAAATCTTTCTGTGGAACCGTGTCGCAAAATTTAGAGAACGTACGATATTCTTTTGTTTTTTGAGGCAACCAAGACTAAACGGGACTATAATTTACAGATTATGTTATCATTTGGGAATTGATGGTTCAATCATGTTGAGGAGGAAAGATATTATGCTAAAAAATGTTAATACAATAATATTTCTACCTGCAATTATTGTGATAAGGCTATCTGTAGCGTATAGTAACATCGTATACTTTGCACAAAATAATATTCATGATCGTGGATACTGCCTGGTTTCCATCAGCTAAAGATTGGAGGGAAAAGCAAGTCTCATGCTTGGCATTACATGAAGAGACCATAAGACGGCGCAGTATATAAGAGAAAAAAAAAACAGGTGTAGGAATTGGAGTAAACACTAGTAAAATCAAATGGCAATTGGCTGGACATTTTGCAAAAATGGCAGACAACCGGTTGACATAATCGGGGAAGTGTTGGTCTAATCGTATAGAAAATGAAGGAGATTATGCTGAAGGATAAATATTCAATAAAAGTAATCTTTCTTATCCTATTTTATTAACTACCATTCATAGCAACTTTACTCAGGTCTCTCACCTACGGTTGGGAGCGAACAAACAACGATTTAGTTGAAATATCTCTTTGTAACTCGAACACACGTTTGTTGCGTGAAATAAATGCAATGGACTTATTGCAGCATCCCATAGATGTGTGTGTGTGTGTGTGTGTGTGTGTGTGTGTGATAATTTCCACTTTTAATCTGAGGTAAAACTAACAATGAAAGTGAACTGAAAAAAGGCGCAAACAAATTTAACCCTCTCACGATGTATTCACATCACGTTTGCTCTCTTTGCAAACTGTATACAAAATGACAGGTCGACAAATAGAAACTACCAGGAAAGGTCGAAGGTGAAAAAGGAGTAATCAACACCTTTTGTGATACTGACTCATTTTTTTCTTATATAACGCACTCACCTACCCCTTCTCACTTTTACCCCTTTCTATCTTTCTCCCTTTTTTTTTTCTCTTTTTACCATCTTGGAGTTAAAGGTCTCGTAACAGTCTATATTTACCAAATATCACAAATCTATAGAACTCCGAGTAATTGTCACTTAGATTTCTGTATCAGGTCTCCAACAACTAGGCTTTATATTTACTTGAAAGGAAACATTTCACACCTCGGCCATGACATTCTACTATTTGTGACATTGTATGGCCGTACAAGAAGACGCTATTCAAAGAACTCAGAACTACGCAAATGAACTGATTTTAGTGTGTAAAGGATCTCTCTCTCTCTCTCTCTCTCTCTCTCTCTCTCTCTCTCTCTCTCTCTCTCTCTCTCTCTCTCTTTCTCTCTCTCTCTCTCTCTCTCTCAGGCGCTTAGAGGGCTGCTTTCTGTGAATTTGAAAGCAAACTACATTTGAACACCGACTGACAGGTCATTTACCGGAGTATGGTGGCGCGCATTCGTTGCATCGTTGCACAAAAAAATTCTAACTGGTTCCCTCCTGTAAACCCGAAAGATCAGAGGGAAAATAAAATTCATGTTCGAGATCACATGGAAGGATCACAAGATAAAAGTCAGAGAAATGATTGGAAAAAAAAACATTAGAAAACTCAAATGGCAATGGGCTAGTCATTTTGCAAGAATGGCAAACAACCATTGAGGTCATAGATGGAACTGTGGCCGATAAAATATGAGATGCTATGATAAACTAGTCACGTTCAGAAAGTATTGGCTCCAAGACGCCTATGATAGAGGGATCTCGCGAATGTTGAGGAGAATATTTGTCCAATGACAGATACTGAAAGGTTGATGATTTTGATGATGAAGATATGTACCAACTGATACTCTTTATCCACGCCTGGTGCTGCGCATATAGTGGAACTGAGAAGGAGTCCCTGCCTATGAACATATATATATATATATATATATATATATAAATAGAGAGAGAGAGAGAGAGAGAGAGAAATGGAGAGAAACAGATACGGGGATATTCATATAGGCTTGGTATACAAAAACCTTTATGATTTGCAAACAGTTACTGGAGAGGAAAACATTCAAATAGATTTTCTGTCATTTATGGCAATACTAGCATGTTGCTTGAATAGTGTTGTCTCACAAAAGGAAGCGATTTCCTCATGTAATGAACAGATCAATTGCATCATAATTCTTTTACTAAAGAGCGTAAAGATCAGTTGTGAAAGGCACTCGATAAACAGTGAACTAGTTCCAGGGTGTCCAAAGAGTGGCTAGTTGGTGCATCACACCAGGGACCAAAGATTCAAAGAGGACCCAAGAGATTTAAAGGGGACCTGAGAGTTAATTTTCCACGTTGATACGATGTATCTATTGATAAAAAAAAGGTCAACTCTATTTTTTACGCTGACTGAATATAGTATGGTGTGCAAAAGGGGTTATATGGCAGATGAAAACATGATGGCCAAAGGCGGCCCTAGGATCCACAGTCAAATACTTGAGTAGAGATTGTTATCCGTACCAGAGCTTTACCAATCTTCCCAGACTTGGCTAAGTTTAGTATAAGTATACAAGCAAGAGGGTGCCTGGATTTGAACTTTTCCTGCTAACTAGTTTCTATGACCGAATTGACTAGGCACTGTCCATATTGGACAAACTCTCATTGATACGGCATACCAATCCAAATCTTGTAGGGACCGCTTTGTTTTCGATGCATAACTCTTGCTCAACGTTAGTTGAATGAGAATGAACCTGAGTGCTGCTACGAAAAAAATCAAACAATAATAAATTGAAAAATAAACTAGAATGTAACTCACAGCGAAGATTGAACTCAGTACAGCACTGGATGTCTGATACACTATCTTGGTAAACAATGATCCATCTCCCAAGTCATCTAACAAATGGAATTGAAATTCACAAAATGTTGTCCACTTTAACTATATACAAAGGTAACAAAAGCGGAACACCTAGTAAGGAACGAACTCATCACGAAAGTAAATAGCTTGCGAACTACTTCACGGTAGGTATATGACCGGAGGAACTACGACTCACAAAAAACATTAAGTATAATCCTGAAGTTAGAACCCCCCAAGTGTAATCGTAGAATAAATATACATATTCAAGTATAAGCCTAAAAATAGTATCCCTAAGAATACCCCTAGAATCAGTGTGTATCCCTTGGTATAGTATTATAATTATTATTCCTAAGTTTTACTCAATCATTTGTATGCATCCTTCAGTATGAAACTATAAGTAGTATGCCTAAGTATAACCTTGAAATTATATTCCTGTTATCTTAAAGGCAAACCGTATCCCTAAATATAACCCTAAAATAGTACTTCCCAGACTAGGCTAATAAGTAAAATCTTGAAAATTAAATGTGAACCCTAGTATAACCCGAAAATATAGGATATTATCCCTAAGCATGTTTTTAAATACGTTATGCATCCCTTGGTATAACTCTGAAAGCAGAACTCGTTCATTGAATTCCAAAGATGTATATTTCAAAATCGACATTTTCATGAGTATAGGCAGTATATTTTCCATGCAATAGCAGGAGCGGTAGTAACAATAGTGGTTTTATTGTATAATTTTCATCCGTCGAATTCTGAGAGAGGGTAGTGCCTTTCGTGATGGGCCACGTTACGTCATTGGCGTTGTGTCTTGTCGATTTGAATCCAACCACGTGGTTGGCCATCGGGTGATCATCATATTTTACTTTGCTGTACAATGCCCCGATGACTCTTCCTCAATCAGGTTATATTCACGAGCATTGCACGCATCTCATCATTGCAACTATTCAACAATGTTCTGTTGACTGCATTCGGGGTTAAGCGTCTGGAGCTAGAAGACATATGGATATGGGTGCAGAGCTTCCTGGACATGATCACTGATACACAAACGCACACACGCACACAGCGACATACTCACGTACTCATACACACACAAGAACACAGGAATTTTCTCATCGTTTTGGATGGGAAGAAAATACTGATATAAAAATGTTTAATAGCCTAGAATATATATATGTACGTATATGTATTGAGAAATGTATGTATGATCCAGCATATACTTATATATATGTATATGATGATAATAATACGAGATTACATTTGATTCATTTCCTGACTATTAGAATCTTGTGAGCGGCTAAAAGCAACGGAAACACACACACACACACGTACACACACATACATACATGTGTGTATTGCTTTTAGTTGCACGCAAGAAACTTATCGTCGTGAAATAAATCCAATGTAACTCTCGTATTATATGTTGATGAATAATTTTGTTTTCTATGTTATTTACGCAGACTAGGCTATATGACACATAATCTGTGTGATAACGGGAGGTCATTTCAAATGGAGTTTCATTCATTATTATTCTATCGTATCCATTTCTTGGTGATATAAATGTCTATGATGAGAACTATTGCATTTATATGCCCAGGAAAGTTGGGACATAAGGGAAAAGCAATTATTTGGGACCTATGCCTTTCGGTCGGAATGTTCAGCTGAGTGGTAAGAGCAACGCTACATTAAAATGCATACCTTATTCGTCGTGGGATCGATTCGTGCAGCAATCCCATTTACTTTTTCATATATGCTGTATACATGACCCAGAGATCCTGCTCCAATTCGTACCGAATCAGTGGACCATAGCGAAAAAAAGCTTCATTTAAAGGGTAGTGTCAGCCTTGCACATGTCACACTGAACCTTAAAACTTCAATGCGCAAGCAAAAACCCTTTCAAAAATCTTCTTTCACAAAGTGGAGCAATACACACACACACACACACACACACACACACATATATATATATATATATATATATATATATATATATATATATATATATATATATATATATATATATAAGAGAGAGAGAGAGAGACCGACAGAGGGAGAGAGAGAAAAATAGGCAGGGAGGGAAGGATAGAGTGAGACTTTAATAAGTAATTAGCAAAGCATTTCAGAAGCTAGTGCTGTGAAAAACCTCGATTTTGAATTGATTTCATTGGTTGGCAGTCTCTCTTTATTCTGAAGCTTAGCATCTTCACACCCTCATCATTGTTCAGGTATGTACTCAGTTACGCTTAGCAAATATTGAAAATGGGGACTGTCCTTCTTGGTTTCAAATGAGTATCTAGTAGGATTCGAATTGACTAGACAGTAAGGTGGTCTTGCCAGACTAACATGCAGCACAGTAAGACACTCAAAGATATAAAATATGTACAATACACCATCGATTTTCAGTTGATTATGCGTTGTAGATTTTGGGAGAGCATGAATCCCTGCCTCCTAATCGGTTTTCCGACTCCTTTTACCCAGTAAGACCTGTCACTATTTACTTGGATAATAACTTTTCCATAAATAAATAAATTGTCCTTCTACTGTGTCATGGGATAAGTTTATTTTTTGTTTGGAATGGGATATGATCTGGAGTAAAGTGTAGCCAAAAGTCAATGTTTCCGTGATAGAAAAAACAGCAAGCGTAAATTTCTATCCTAAAAGAGAGACGAAGTTCGCTGTTACATCTTTCTATTGTATGGTTCTCTTAAAATTGTTGCAATTCTGAAACCTAATCAGTGGTATGATGTGCGTCTTCCGTGGCTCAATGGTTTGCAAGGTTGTATTACGAGTCCATTTACTACCATCGTTATTCCGATCCCCAAGGGTGCTCTACTACCATGGCCTTATGCGAGATTCAACTCAATGTCTTGTAAATATCTAGGGTGCCTCTGCGTGGGATAATAGTTTAATCTATCTGCCTGTTACTATCAGTTATAAGTCCGCCCTTATGTAAGACTCCTATGATTGGATTTCCTTGTAATGACTGCATGAACCATGAATCAATATTGTTACACATGCATGAAGCCTGGTTTGCTCAAATCTTGAAATCAACACTGACTGTTCAGAAGTACACATATCCTTATGCTCAAAATCGTTTCCTTGATGTGAACAAAGAAATAGCGATCGAGCTGATCTTTTGTCGCCTACGAGCAAAAACAAACGTGAATCCTTGTTACTGACCCCATCTCTACAAGTACATTTTATTTGGAATATGAGGCTGTGGGAATGCACGGTCCGTGGCCATATAGCACACACGAGGAATAAACTCACTATCAATGACTTTAAAGCTTGTGGTGCATCAAAATACACTCTGCTGATCGCTTTGAGAGCTAAATGGATAGGCTTCTACGTGCACTGACATCAATGAAATCGGGATTTTCGATTTCAATCGCTGTGTCTTTGTCCCTAACATGTTTGTTGTACATAGCATTTGTTTTGATGAAGTTCATTAGGAGGTCAACTTTCTAGTTTGCTTTAATTAGTTCGTATAATAGCAAATCTGAGGTTACCAAGGTATTTCCCGTCTATCCTGATTCCTTTGTGTTCCTAGTCTACGTTTCGAAAGATCATTTCAACGCAGTCTGTGAAGAGTTGGGATGAGCTGGTATCATCTTATCTCACTCCTTTTCTTTTAGTTCAAAGGGCTCAGAGTCTTTACGTAGACTGATGAAGGAACTGCTGCGTCGGTGGATATATTGCATTACTCTAATATATACTGGGTCTGCACCTTGTATTATTGCGTCAATGGCTTCGGGGATTTCTACGGAATTGAAAGCATTTTCAAAGTCAACAAATGCTACAGCCAGCGGTCTTCTATATTCTGCTACTTTCTCTTTTAGTTTGTTTACTGAATGAAGATGGTCGATGGATGAGAAGCTTTTTGGAAGCAAGCTTATTCCCATGGTTTGTATTCGTCTAGCGTTTTAGTGTTCCAGTTAGTGATTACTTTGATGAAGAGTTTATACTTGTAGTTGAGTATGCTTATTGGTATGTAGTCGTTGAGATCTTTCGGTTTTATTTTTTTGTATAACAGTATTTTTATTGTAGCGTCCCACTCTCCTAGAACTTTATTTTGCCTGAGGCACACATCAACCCAAGAAAGCGAGTCTCCATGAAATCATAAAAAAAGAAGAAATATTGTGAAGAATTACACTGGGTTGGCCAGTTCCCGGTAGAGCAAGCTCGACTTTCAAGATCAAAAAAAAAACTCACTTGTCCTAAAAAGAAGGGCATACAACCAATGTATCCTACCGATGATCACTCCTGGAGATGAAACATGGAACCTAACGACAAGATGGTAGGATCATAAGACAGCACAGTATATCAGAGAAAAGACATCATAAAACTGTTAAAAAACCTAAATAGCAAGAAGTTGGGACAACCGCTGGACATCATGTCTCACAACATGGATCTGCTGAGATCAGGAACGAGGCTTTGGACAACAGAAAATAAGACGAGCTAGATTATTTCAGAAAAAAACTGGCTCCTCGATGCCTGTGATAGAAAGCTCTGGTAAATCTTGGGAAAGGTCTGTGTCCGACTACGGACGCTTACAGACTGATGATGATGACGATGATATGTACCATAAAGTAATTTGGTACCGCTTGTGTTGACAAATAAAATCAAAGGAAAGTAGGAGAATGTATCGGCTGGAACGTTGTGATTTTAAATGATGAAGTTTAATATTTCTGTGCAAATGATATGTGGAATGATGTTGAATCTTCTTTTGGGAACGTTGGACGATAGAAGAAAGGCTGGAGAACGCATCCACCGAAATCTGATGCTTGAAACGATAAATATGTGGATAATCGTCCTAATAATCAATTGAATTCCTTTCTGAATTTTACACAAGACTTATAGACTCGGGTATCATGGATTTTTGAAACTATACTAATATCATTACCATTTGTTTTTCCAGTGCAACATGTGCCTTAGAGTTTGCATGTCCGTTTGCGACCTCCAATGTTAGTTTAATTCCAATATGATTATTTCTTGAATTCATCTAAGACCTTTGAAAATTAAAAAGTCTGTTTCTCTTTATCGCTACACGCGATCGGCGCCAAATATATAATAGATAAATGAAGAGGTGATTGAATTTTTATTACATCAGTTAAAAACCATTGTTTTCTCATAGCTTCGGAAATGACGTCCATTCTCTTTGATTCTCGGGCTCCAAGTCAACATTTACTATCTTTAGATTGATATGACTCCAGGCGAAAACACGAGGCGCCAAACATGGAACGAATTCACTTCAGTTGAAAATGGTCCGTAAGGTGATCTCTCTAACCTCTAATCCATTGATGTTAACGAAGTTTAGCTTAGTACGACACAAGACTACAAGTATTGGCCACTTGATAAGGATTGAACTCAATTCAGTAAATGAAGGTTTTCCGGACGAGTGGGTCAGTCGTCGCTTCAAAGTGTAAAATGTGATATATTCAGGGTTGATACACTTGGATTAAGAAAGAACGAAAGGCAAAGTGGAAGGACAAAAATTGAAGAGGAAATAATTAAGAAGGAATAAATTTGAAAACAAGAACCATGAGTTCATCGTCGTGTTCACCATAGGCGGTAGTAGTGGCTTGAAGAGAAAAGAAGAAGACAAAGGTGGAGGCGAATATGAAAATGGTTCATCCAGATGTCTGGACCAAGTTCCATATCAATCACACATGATACGACTGAGAAAATTGATATCGGCATTACCACTTGTGGTGGTAGTAGGAGGCAGAGGAGGGGAAGGATAAGGGGAAGGGGAAAAAAGTAACGATGGATACGAAGTTTGGTACAGAGCTAACGTAATACGGCTGGGAAAATTTAGCATATTAGGGATTGACCAACCGACCTAAGAGTGTTTTATAGAGATGTACTGACGTATGTAAAAAAAAAAATGTGTGCGTAACAGGAGCCAGCAAACATTTCAAAGTTGAAGGAAAAAATAAATGGAATGAGAATGAAAGAATAGAAGAAGAGAAAAACGAACGCTCAGAATCAATCAATTGAATCGCCCAATGGTGTTGTTGGCAAGGACCCTAGGCCTGTGTTATTGCTCCGAACTGCTTCGCGTTGGATTGACATCTTACAATTCATCCCATCATCATCATCATCATCATCATCATCATCACTAGTCTTTTAACGTCCGTCATTGGACATAAACCTTCCCCAGGATTTGCCACACTTTTGTATCATAGGTGTCGCAGAGCCAGTACTTCCTGAACTTGTTTAGCTCTTCTCTCCATCTAATATTCTCCCGGCCTCGGTCACGCATGTGATCTCTGGGGATCCATGTCATGAGTCGTGATGTCCATCAGTTGTCTACCATTCTTGCAACATGGCCAGCCCACCGTGATTTGAGATTTTTAATGGATTCTATGATGTCCCGAACTCTTGTCTTTTCTCGGATGTACTGTGCTGTCTTGTGGTCTCTCAATGTGAGGCCCAGCATAATTCTTTCATGTCCTTTAATTCCAGTTACTAAGATTCACCGACACATATGCATATATTCACGCATGCTTTGAATAGGGCAGTCAATCTGATGCCTTGATCGATAGCTAATAATCACATCTATCAATCAATCTATCCATCTATCTATCTGTCAATCTGTTCATTGAAAACATGAATTTGTGGATACTGTTTCATCAGGCTGTGCTTATTACATTCGTAGCGTATCGAAAAATGAAATTTATCTCACCTACACGCCTGAATATTTTAATAGCTCTATTCATTCATGGGCAGATTCAACTCTAACCCCACTCCGTCTCACTCTCTCTCTTTTCTCTCTCACACACTCTGTCTCACTCTCTCTCTCTCCCACACACACTCTTTTCATACATATATATGTGTGTGTGTTTATATGTGCGTGTGTATTAGAGGGAAAGGAAGTGAAAGGAGTGATATTTACATGCATATAAAAATATATGCATTTATATACATGTAAATCTCACTCACACGTAGTCACACAAACTTATTCTATATATTTATACAAAGAGAGGACATATATATATATATATATATATATACATGTGAGTGTGTGCGTGAATAATATGAATTTATATTCATGATATGTATCTCCCTTCCCCTCCGATACACACACCTACACACACATCTCATATGCATATATATATATATATATATATATATATATATAGAAAGAGAGAGAGAGAACATATATATACTTGTACATATTTATATATACGCATGCATTTATGATTTTTATCTCCCTTTCCCTCTAATACACACACACCTATACATACACAAAGATAAATTACATGTATATATGTATATGTATACATTTACAATCTCCCTCTCCCTCCCCCACAAGAATACATACATGTGTGTGTGTGTGTGTGTGCGTTTGTGAGTAAATCTAACCCCTTCTCTCCCATGTCTATTTTAATCTTCAATCTTTAGAGTTTCCCTTCCCTATATCTCACTTTTTCTATATTCTTTCGATATATATATATATATATATGTATATATATATATATATATGTATGTTGTTTCAAAGCAGTATATTGATAGATATGTTATTTCGTTGTTTTTTGAATATATGTTACATTCATATTGTATGTACGCACAAGCATGAGTGGATGTCAGTTGTGCAGCATATCTTGAAAGGAATCTGACCCTAAGCCGACAATAAAACATTTTTTCTTCCAGGAAAAGCAGCAACCCTACCCGTAGCCCCAACCCCTTGCCAAACCCGGCACTAAAACATGGGCTGTATTCAGATCCGATGGTCTGCTTTGATATGCAAAGTACTAACGCCAAAAGTGAGTGCGAGAATGGACACTTTCGAGAAAAAATATTTTTAAGGATTTAGGAAGGGCTAAGAAGGCGCACAATGGCCTCTGCAAGTCTCTCCAAGAGTGTGTGCTGGCCAAATCAAAGGGCACATCCGTGCTCACTCACCAGCTTTTTTTTAATTTTATGATAAAATATCATTGTTTCCCTGTGCCAAAAGAGAGCAATTAAATTCTAACAATACATTTTTTTTTCACTGATGAAAATGGCTGGTTGCGTTGCACTCGGTCTGCGGAATCGTTCGGGTAATAATACCATACATTGAACAAAGACATGTGTTCTTTCCTTTGTAAACAAGAAAAAACCTCCCTAAGCAGTTAAAACGGTATTCCTTGTCTGACATATTCGACCAGACACGTACTGATCAAAGATTCCTGCATGAATACACTCTTTATTTATATATATATTATATATATATATATATATATATATATATATATATATATATATATATATATATATATGCACACAAACTTGCATGCACACACGGATCCTGCAGATACAGCTTCATTTTTTGCCTCCATATCTTAGTTTATCTTTCGTTCTCTCCTTACCTTTCTTTTCATCTCTTTAGTCTTTTTTGCCTTTTTTTGTAAACTTTGCTTATTCTGTCACGAAGCGAGAGTCAGGGGACGCTCAGTGAGGATACAACTCACTGTGCAGTAGTAATGGTTTGGTAGACCAACTGGCTGACCATTGCACTTCGGTAAGGCGATTTTTATCAAATTTTTTTTTTGGGGGGGGGGGAATTGCAACGTACTTTCCTAAAACTCGTCCGTGAATCATGTTGCACCCTGTTTAGCTCCGTACATAGGTAGATTAATTGATTGAGTGATATCTGTCTGTACATATCAAGAACTCTGTCTGTCTGTCTCTGTCTCTCTCTGTCTCTCTCTCTCTCTCCCTCTCACTCACTCACTCACTCACTCACTCTGTTTCTCTCACCCTCTCCGTCTCTCTCTCTCTCTCTCTATATATATATATATATATATATATATATATATATGTATTTATATTGATATATCAATAGATGAAAGGAGAGATAGGAAGCCCTTTTAAATCAAACACCTATACACACTTCAGCATATACACACGTATAAGTCCGTTCATATCCACAGATAGTCATGAACAGACTGAGAGACAGAGAGGGGGGGGGAGAAAGAAAGAAAAACAGAGAGATTAGATTATTGATAGACCGATAGTGTTATCTCTCTCTCTCTCTCTCTCTCTCTCTCTCTCTCTCTCTCTCTCTCAATGTCTTAGTAGTTCGTATTCCCCATTAAGCTTATGTCTGTATCTATTTCCCTCTCTATCTTCATTTCCACGACTTGGGTTATTTATATTGGTGCTGACTTATCTATCTGCATTACTGTTTACCATTTCATCTTTCAGGCATCCATTTTACATTGTTCCATTCATCCATGAGATAATCTGAGCGCTTTCTCCCGCTCTCTTTATCGGCGTCTATTCCTAGATCCCATTACACCCTTTTAACCCCACGAAAATCTATTTATGCTCAGAAGACGATACATTTCCGCACCATGTCCATACTTCCCGATCGAGAGAAACTCCATATTCGGCACAGGCTATTCCGGTAGATATGTGAATATGCCGTTACATGCTAGCAAATTTATATGACGTGGCCTGATTTTAACAGTATCTGGTGTATGTCTAAATGGAGCAATCACATAATACAGTCTCAAAACCATTCGGCAACCAGACTAATTGTTGGTGAATTTTGGGCTGATTGCAACTACACTGCCGGAAAATAAAATTGCATCATTTTGAATATGGTTTAGTCCACTCATGATTAAACGTACCGGTAATAGAATATTTTTTCTATATAAACAGATCAATACATGCATTGGTTCAAAATGAAGGATGTATCGACAGTGCTCAAAGCTTATATTTATACACTATATATCTCTATATCAATACACTGTATATATCTATATCAATACACTGTATATCTCTATATCAATACACTGTATATCTCTATATCAATACACTGTATATCTCTATATCAATACACTGTACATATCTATATCAATACACTATATATCTCTATATCAATACACTGTATATATCTATATCAATACACTGTACATATCTATATCAATACACTATATATCTCTATATCAATACACTGTATATATCTATATCAATACACTGTATATTTCCCTTTAATTTATGGTGAATTTTAAAGGACATACAGTGTACTGTGGTGTCTGGATTACGTTGATCCACTTCTTATTTTCGAACATCTGCACGTATTGATCAATATATATATATATATATATATATATATATATATATATATATATATATATATATATATATATATATATATATATATATATATATATATATATATATATATATATATATATATATATATATATATATATATATGGGATGCGCGCGTGTGTGTGTGTGTGTATTTATGTATATTTATGAGATCACACTTTAATGCAGCTTTATCAACTGTAAATTTAATTTTGGGTAAATTGAACACATATCAATCACGATCAGGCTTTCAACATCCGTCGTTGGACATAAACCTCCCCCCAGGATTTGCCACAATCCTCTATCATGGGCGTCACAGAGCCAGTATTTCCTGAATTTGTCATGTCCATCCCTCCATCTTGTGCTCTCTTGGCCTCGGTTTCTCATGTGATCTATGGGGATCCATGTTGTGAGCCGTGATGTCCATCGCTTGTCTTTCATTCTTGCAACAGGGCCTGCCCATATCCATTTGAGTTTTTTAATAGTTTTTATGATGTCTCAGACTCCTGTTTTCTTTTTTATGTACTGTGCTGTCCTGTGATTTCTCCATGAAAGGTTTGGTCAGAGTATATCAAGCAATATCATCTAAAGTACGGGAGATTTGAAAACCAGTTAGTCGTAAAACCTATTTTTAAAGTTCATGGTAACCAACTTTTAGTCTCCTTTTGTTTACAATTTTTCATTGTTTTTTGTCAAGCTCCTAGAGAATTGACTTTACCATCGCAATTACACAGACGTATGAGAAAGTGATCAATAAATAGAAAGAGTGTTTCTTTAACGTGTCAATTTCTGTTTTAAAGTTTGTTTTGTTTTGATAAATATTGAATTTCTTTCAAGAAGAATGTCATGTTCATATATTTTCAAATGTATATATATATACATTATATCTATTTTTCATTTTTGATGGAAATTACCCTCCTACTGGGGATATCATTAAAACGGTTAATATAATAATAAAACCTTTAAACAATATAAAAAACATAGGAACTTTGAAAAAGCAGTAAATATGTGTCCGTAATCTTGAAGTATTCATCCGACTGTGTTATTCATAATCACAAATAGATTACGGATTTCAACAGTGTTTCCATGGTTCAGTGGTCGAGGGTGTTCTCCTAGACCATCAGTAAATTTAGTGATCGAATCCAGCCGTGTGCAAAGCATTTTCTTTGCTGTTGACGTCAGTATGAAGCAAGGGAATTTGATGTTAAGTGTGCTCTTATTGTCTCTCTTTCTTTCTTCACCTAACATTACATGACTCTTTAGTCTTTTTCCCTCTTTCTCATCAAAGATTTCTTTATTTGCCTTTTCCTTTACTTTCTTCTTCCTTCCTCTTTTTTCTCCTTTATTTTCTTCGGTATATCTAAATCTCAATTTTCGACTACTTTTGACACTCGTGAGACATGTTTCGTCGATAGATATATGTTAATCATACGCCTATATAAATTGAACTAAATGTCGAGCGCCCGGTTCGAACAAACTTGTGTTTATCTGGTTACAGACAGTTCTTATAATTACAAGAGGTTTTAGTCTAATACGAACCCACAAAACAATTGATTTTATATCCAATATTTTCGAAAGAAAATAAATCGAGATTTATTTTTAGGAATATATATATATCGTTTTTCAAGTCCATGTATTTGTTTCTCTTCCAGCTTACTACAGTATTTGAAGATTACGAAGAGAAGAAGAATAAGGCAACGAATTTCTAAAATCGAAATTTAAGGTTTCCCTAGCGTTGTAAATTGAGCAGAACTATTAAAACTTTTACTCTGGTAAAGTAGACTGGTATCACGTTTATCATGAAACTTAGCTATACGCTGAAACGTTTTCTATTCGGATGCTAAGAGAGTCACATGGTCTTGACACGTGTCTTGGTTCTCAGTGCATCGAGCCGTTTTCTTTTTCTTCTCTTTTTTTTTCTTGAATTATGGATTTCTGGTATGCACGTTTTGGGGGCCTCGTTTCAAAACCAAATGAGGCAAAAGAAAAGCAGTAACAAAATACCGCACAAAATCAGTAAAAAAAATGACAATAATTTTTCAGATGAACGGTATTAAATTATATTTTTCAAACTAACGATTACCGATTTTTACTTCAACAGGTGCATGCATTAATACACATGTTTGAGTGCATAAATAATAAGGTTTGCACATTCATTAATTTGTGCATTACTACTTGCATGGGTAGTGGGGAAAAATTGGAAGAGACAGGTAATATTCAAACTACTTGAGATTCACCGATGACGTTACCAGAAACATTGGGGGAATCACAAAAGACGTTGACTCATCCAAACAGAGAGAGAGAGAGAGTAAAAAGGTATCCTTACAGATGAACAGAATAGAAACAAAAAGTAATCTTCAATGATAAATTCCTCAAAAGAAGGTTAGGTTCTCGAAAAGGTGGATGGATACGTCTAACTGGGACTGACACGAGTGAAGAATATTGAACAAAGTATTAAGGAACAACAATTTAGATGAAGTGGATAAAAGAAAGAATTACAAAAGATAGGGTACCCATGGGGCAGTAAATGCAGGGTGAAAAGACCAAACACAAGATAGAGAGGTGAGATGGAAAAGTTCGCCGGTTGGACAATAGCAGAGACTAGCACGATCGCAGTCATCATAGAAAGAGATAAGCTGATACATATATATATATATATATATATATATATATATATATATATATATATATATATATTCACGCAACTTTTGTGAATGTTTTACATTATTTGAAACTTTGTATAATAATGGGAGATCATCTCAACATTGAGTTTCAAACAATATAACACACACACACACAGACAGACAGACACACACACACACACACACACATATATATATATATATATATATATATATATATATATATATATATATCCTCTGCGTCTGTTGGTAATATATCTTTCTATCTATCTGTTCATATCTATCAATATATCTTTCAATTTTTCTCAGTCTTTTCATATTTATTTATTCATCTATCCGTCGTAGTCTCTTCATACCAATCAATCTATTCATCTATCTATCAATCTATCTATCTATATATATATATATATATATATATATATATATATATATATATATATATATATATATATATATATATATATATATATATATATATATATATATATATAAATATATATTCTTTAATCTATCTACTTTTTTGCATATATATATATCTTCAAAACAGAATATTCTTTATTCTTATCTTGAGCCAATCTGAATGGGGAACTTTGAAAGTCTTCCCTACAGAAAGAAAGATTGATAGAATTTTTTTTTTTTGTTTCCTCATGTTGTGATTTCCAGAGGTGTGTGAGATTCCCGACGGAACACTGGGAATGCTGTGTAATTTTGCAGATAATCAGATTGATCAGTGAGTTCATTTTCCCCGAAGGTTTTGTTAACACTTCGCTAACTAATCAACATAAATGAGCATTCACGAGTCTCCCACCCTCTGCCTGTTTTGGTAATCAGGCTAGACGAGGTGATAAGCTCTACTTGTTGCAGAGCCTAATGATGAAACAAGCAGTTATATTCATCATCATTCTTTCAACGTCCGTCGTTGGACATATACCTTCCCCAGGATTCGCCACTATTCACTATCATGGGCATCGCAGAGCCAGTATTTCCTGAATTTGTCTTGTTTATCTCTCTATCTTGTATTCTGTTGGCCTTGCTTTCGCATGTGGTCTCTAGGGATCCATGTTGTGAGTCGTGATGTCCATTGGTTGTCTTTCATTCTTGCAACAGGGCCTGCCCATTGCCATTTCTATGATGTCACAAACACCCGTTTCCTTCCTGATATACTGAGCTTTTTTATGATCTCTCCATGTGAGGTTGAACATGATTCTCTCATACGCGCATTGCATGTTTCATTAGTTTGTAGGTTTATCTCTTGGTTCCATGTTTCAGCTCCATGAGTGACTATTGGGAGAATACATTGGTTGTATACTCTTCTTTTTAGGATTATAGGGATCGTCTGATTTCTGAAAGTCGAGCTTACTCTGCCGAAGGCTTGACATCCTAGAGTGATTCTTCGCTTGATTCCCTCCTCTTTTGAGGATCTCATGGAGATTTGCCATCCTAGGTAGATGTAGTGGTGTACCTTGCCGAGTTTTGCATCTTCTATCTTATTTTCAACATAATCTTCTTACTCAATGCACTCAATTTCGTAGTGAATATTGATCACGCGAAACTCTGGTGTATGAGTTCGATTAGGCAGGTATCTCCCCAAAATATCTTGTTTGAAGCAATATGACACAGAAAGTTTTTGTGTGTGCAGTTTTTTTTTTAATTCGTTATTTCATTACCATTTTCTGGTAGTAAAGGCAATAGCGGAATTGGAAGCTCACGATATTGAGTCGTTCGTTCTTTTGCAAAGGCGGCCAGTCGCCATCCTACTTAACACACATTTGTAATATAAACCGGGAAATGGGAGTCTCCAGTTGCTTTGAGCAGAAAACCCGGAGCCACTAGCGGCAGTCATGACAAATTCAGCAAACAGCTCACGTGAGATTTGACAAGTGAAGGAGCATCGATCTCGTCAAAATCTCGTCTGCTTTTCTTTTTTTCCTTCGTCCCCTAATACTCTGGAGCAGATATAGCAATAGTGACATTCTTTTTGACTGACAAGAAAAGATAAAAAAAAGTTTATAACATTACAAATGCAACGTAAAGCGTTCTTCATCTCTTGGTTTGAAAGCATGATCAATGTTTCTTATTCTCTGAAATAATTTTAACCTGTTTTATGGCAAACTAAAAAAAAAAACTCAAAGATTTGTAAAATAGGTTACAAGGATATAACGAATATAGTTTCGTTCGATCTTTGCAAGCTGTTCCAAAAATGTTTCTTTGCATAAAAGCTGGCTTAGTCTAACGGAGACAACGATTCCCCGTTCGTTTGTTTTGTTTTTTGCGGGGGAAGGAGTGCCATACATATGCATGCATTTAGCTTAGTTGAAAGTGTGAACACTATCTGGTCCAGTACATATATATATATATATATATATATATATATATATATATATATATATATATATATATATATATACATATATATATATATATATATATATATATATATATATAATATATATACATATATACATATATATATATATATATATATATATATATATATATATATATATATATATATATATATATATATTCAGACGAATATCCATCAAAAGAACTTCTGAATATATTTTGCAACGTGCAATTCATTGTTTCCTGCGCAAGCCAAGATTTACTTGAATGAATAAAGACATTCATGATTTTTCAAGTATTCAAACACATCCACAAACTCCATCGTAGTATTAGAACGTGAGCTTCTTGGTCATTAAATGTTAGTAATTTTGAATGACCCCGACTTTATTTCATGAGAGACAACAATTGTTCTTTTTATCTGTATTATTCAATATTTGCTGTGTGAATGAGTGTACACGTTATATGTGTTGTTGTTTGAAAGGCGTTGTCTTGTAAAAACCTACTATTGGAGAGCATCGATCTGCGAGATGACCTGTCAAACAAGCACACCATGTAGATGCTTTCTTATTATTTAGCTTCGTACAGCACTAAACCACATGTGTTGGCACCCAACGGAGAAATTGCACACCACAAAAGAGATATAGCCAGCAACTCTCATGCTACCTTAGCACTATCTTTAAGCTTAGCTTGATGTCGACTGTTCTGGTCGGCAATTTCTAACACCGAATAATCAGCTATTATTAATTTTGGCTAGATTCCCTTTCATCGGTTCAGTTGCTTAATATCATAATTTGACTCGGACCGTAAACCTACGGCAACGATTAAATAGCGTAATCGGAAAATAAAGAGCTAGCCCACGGTTAGAATCGAACTCACATCCTCTAGCCAGTAGAATGGTTAAAAGCAGAGGGGGTGTATACTGCTTATAATCATTCTGCCGCAGGGGACTTCACAGTTGAACCAAACCTGATTTTACACCTTAAATTTTACTCCCTACAACTGATATTCAACGCCCATGGATATAAAATTTAAGATGGAATAGTCTTTAATACAAAAAAACAAACGGAAAGAAGGTGAGAAGCAATCCAAATTAATGATAATGCTACAATACTTCATCCAATTCGTTGGAAAGAAGGATGAAGCTAAGAATTAGTCAAAACTGATAATTATGCTGAAATATTTCCTCCAATAATTTGAAAAAATTGAAAAGAAAAATATTACAAGTGAATATCCGTAAAATTTTTGTGAATAAATTTCCAAAAACATCTATGAACTTATCTCTAAGACAGAAACGTTGAAACACTTTAAGGGAGTTATTTCGTGACTTTTCCATCGTCTCTTTGATATTGGGGAATGAATGGAGACATTTGCTGACGCATGATTTATTAAACTATTGAACCATATTCACAAACCACGACTTGCTTCTCTCTCCCTGACCTATTTCTTAACTACCCCTCTTCTGTACATTCTCCCCATCTATCATGACACCCCCATTATTAGACAGCAATATAAGGTCACAAATAAGGGGCCTTTGGTGAATATAGGGGGTATGTACGAGCAAATTGGTCGATAAGGAGATTTTCTTAACAAAGGTAAGTTCTTATGTTGGATTACGCTAGGATAAATATCTTAGTTTAGTCCGACATAAGGACATATTTTTTATCAAAAACATCAGATGCTCTTTTTAGTGCAAGACCACAATATCAGGATACCCAGTGAAGCTCGAACTCATACGGGGAGACGGGGCTATATTAATAAATGAATAGTGGATTAGACATTATTTGTGTATGAGAATAAACATCTTCAACTGTTTAGTGTCTCAGTACTCAAGTGTTGGAGATGTTTATACTCAAGTATAAATAATACCTTATTCACTATCTATTTATTGATATAGCCCCGTCTCTCCGTGTATATCTATATGCATCTAATTCAGCCATTCAGTAGGTAGATCTATTTACTAAAGATACATTAGTAATCACCACGGTATATATATATATATATATATATATATATATATATATATATATATATATATATATATACTGTGGTGATGTTTAACAAGCTCGTCTCATGAGACCATTCGTTCAATGTTAGGCATTATTCATGGTTCTATGCAAAATTACGGCAACTTTGTGATATATATTAGTGTATTTTTATACAAAGAGCGACAGAGGGGGAGAAAAAGAGGGAAGAGACAGATATAGATAGATAGTTTCGTTATATCACGACTAGCATCATAAGAAAAGTCACTTTTCTGATGATGTTGGTTGTGAATTAACGAAGCAGCAAATGAAATAAAGAAACTCCATACGGCTTAACGAATTGTCATTCTTATACCGTCGGATGAACTGTAACCCACATCCATTCACACCGATAGATAGATAGATAGATAGATAGATAGATAGATAGATAGATAGATAGATCAATACTGGGTTGTTACTATTTGCTCCTGTGTGTAAAAGATCTCTCACACTAATGCACCGAAGCAGCCAAAGCTGAAAGATCGTCTGACTACTTTCAGTATTGCTTTCAATTCCTCTTGCAAAATTTCCCGCCTTCTAAGCCGAGGGCATGCGTCATTCTATTGCCGTATACATTTCAACAATACCACTTCTTGCTTAATGACAATTACGTTGCGTAATTACTTGCCTTAATTACATTTTTACTCCGATCAGCCCTTCCAGGCACAAACCGTGCATGAAATTATAACAAATGATACGGGAACGCTCTCCGAATGTGGACTTTATCAAGTGTCACACATTACACTCCGCTGGAGGTGGATACGTGACGTGCCATTTTGGATATGCGAGGGGATAGACATGAAGGTAATCAAGAACAAATGTTGATATCAAACTGCGTCTCAATGCCCCCATGTGGAGATGTGTGCGCACGTGCGCGTGTGTGTGCGTGTGTGTGCAAAAGTCTATGAAAAGTGAAAATATTGAATGAATGGATCCGACGTGACTCAATAGAAAATAGGAAACTGTCTTGTTTTGTCTAATGCTAATTGCAGTTGAGTTTGCGATAGAAAAATAAATTTGCATTGAAAAATAATGCCTTTACTGGAATCGTATTTTTATACTTTCATTAGAAGAATATATGAATATAAGAATTAATTGCATACTTGTGCTTTCATTAAAAAAAATACATGAATATAAGAATTAATATGATACAATCATTGGAAACTATCCCCCTTTATTCAAATCTGAACAACTGTGTTGATCAACGTCTCGATCCATCTTGGTACGGACATGGAAATTAGGGGAAATATCTGCAGACATAAACAAACGTTGCTTCACCCTATTCCCAAAGGGAGATAACTGTACTGTAGTGAACGCTGCTTCAAGCAATTTTGCGAACTATAAAATTGATCTACATATTCTTACCTCTTTATCAGTACTACGGTGGTTAGACATCGGAATGCTGTACAGATGAAACGGCATTTAGAATTGAGGTATAAACTGTTATCGGTTTACTGGTACTATGGAGATTAGTCAGAGAGCTGCACGGGTTCAACGGCTTGATATCTACGTACCTTCAATTTACTTTGATTGACAAAGACAATTCTGAGGAAGTGTGTTTTTAATTTGCCTTGGTGCATGAATGGTATTAATTGTTTGTTTACTTTTTCCTCTAACGTATTAAACACGTGATTGAGGTTGAAAATGGATAACCCAAAATGGATTTTACTCTCTTAACTCCATGGAAATTACAAATCGGCTATTTTGTCTGTCTGTCTGCCCCAAACTCCTCCTCTCTCTCTCTCCCTCTCTCTCTGTATATATATATGTATATATATATATATATATATATATGTATATATATATATATATATATATATATGTATATATATATATATATATATATATATATATATATATATATATATATATATATATATATATATATTAATGCAGTGTATTGTTAAAAGCGTAGTGAACTTAGTGAGGATCGAACTCATTTCATTTTAAATTGCCAGCAATACAAGCTTGCTAAATATTGCTCTACAATGAGTTGCTTATGCATTTATGATATTTTTTTAACTTCATCCTTGTACGGAACATGGTCACAAGTGTTAGGCACAAAGAGGGGAGAAAAACTCACTAAAATGGTATTGACTCTCGAAAATAGGTATCTAACGGCGAGAGACTCGTCTAATTCTCATCATTATAACTGGAATAATTTTGGAAAATTTGTCTGTACGTAATTGATAATAAATATTGATATTAACAGTAAAAAATCGATGGAATTGTTAACTTATATCATTTATTATAATAGAGAGTTAATGAAAGTTCTAAAAAAGCACTCATGAAATAAATAGGAAAGGTAGCAATCAATCAATAAAGACAGTATTTCAAACGATGTTATTAAAGACAGAATTAATAAGCGATTTCATCTTATTAAACACATTTAATTACATTGATAGATGTGTGCATGAGAAAAAGTTCCCTGAATTCTTCTTTTTTTTTTTTCTCACAAAGCAAAAGTGAGACTCCAACGAGAGACGAAATGTGAAAGAAATAGAGAGGAAAACACATAAGAAAAAAAGAGGAAGGAAGGGAAGTGAAAGTGGAGAAACCGAAGAAGCAGACGAGAGAGGGAAACGATAAGAAGCTTTAAACAAAGAGAGATGGAGGAAAAAAAAAAGAAGAAAAAATTAGCAGAGGAATATAAGACGAGTGAAATAGATACTAACACGTCGGATATAAAGAAAATGTAGATAGATAAGAGAGAGAAAGAAGCAAAGAAAGTGGGAATAAAAGTGCTGAGGGAGAGAGAGAGAGAGAGAGAGAGAGAGAGAGAGAGAGAGAAAAGCCTGGCCGCAGCAGGATCCCCACCATTACTTCTATTCTGACTGAAGATGATTACTGCAAATTTTGTATACATAGTGATTAAAATATCATAAAAGTGTATATTTTTAAGTATATTGCTTTAGTGAGACTGTTGTATGAATCAACATTCTACAAACTGACAGTATGCTAAAAAAAAACACACTTTGTCGAGTATTGAGGCTGGTTGATTCTGACCAAATATTTCTTGTTTCATGTTATGTCACAGCGGAGAGAGGCGGATGCTACGAGTAATCTTTTGGATTAAAAGTTACATTTTTTTTTTAGTTCAATAAACATTAACGGGAATGGAGTTTGTCAACCGCTTCATGAACGATACCTGTAATCCAGCACTTAATACTACCAGATAAACCTCTGAATTTTAGTAAAGAGATTAAAAAACATGTAAATAAATAAAGATTTGTTACTTAACTTTGACATAATCTGAAATAATGTATTTATTTATTAGAATGAAATAAACCCTTGTGTTTGTTTAGGATTAGCTTTGTAGATATTCAAGAATTGTGAGTTTAGTTCAGTTGCTAAGACGCCAGCCTAACAATCAGTTTGTCATGATTTCAGGGTTGGGAAATGTTAATTCTATAGATGTATCTCTTAGAATGAGAGAAGCTTTTGCATACTTCTAACATAAATTTCGGTATATATGTAAGACATCTCAATCTTAGCTCTGTCGAAAAGACTCGGCTACCAATCAGTTGTTCGCGATTTCGAATCATGATAGGGGAATGTTAGAGTTTTATCCCCCCCCCCCCGAAAAAAAAATTAGCGAGGGTTATTCTTGTTCCAAGTCAACTCCGGGTTTCGATTGGGGGTTTGATAGAAGAGATACGAAAGAAACAGAAATCGAGGAAAGACTGAGAAAATGTAAACTCAGTCCAACAACGGGCGTTAAAGTGCTGCATCTTCTGTTGCTGCTTCTGTTGTTGCTGCTGCTGCTGATGATGATGATGATTATGATGATGATGCTGATGATGATGAAGATGAAGAATAAGCAGTATGTGCATACGTTTCTCTGTTTTGACAACTGCATTACGATGCGTGATATCCCATTTCAGTGATGTGCAGTGGAGCCTTTGCATCTGCTTCCGTGTTCGGGATTCATTATCAGGGTGTTTCTATTACTAAGTGATTGAGCATTTCTACGAGTTGTAGACTGGTATCGCGACAACCTTTAAATTTCTATAGAAGTGGAATGAGCATCGTTCAAAGCTCTTAGACAACGGAGAAGGAGGGAAGGTTGCGAAAACATGGAGGAAAAGACGTGGGTGAAAAACTTGAAAGAAGGTGAAAGAAGTCTATGGACTGAATTAAAAAGTGATTGGAAAAGATAGACTCAAAAAAAAACTTATGATATAAGTGAAAAGGAGAGATGACGACTGAAATCCAAAGGGAGGGAAAATTCGGAGTGAGAGAGTTTAGATCTATAGCAGGGAGGAGAATTACCTCTTTATTAGAGAATTAATATAACTTATGAATATCAGTTCTTCCTATAGTGATGGGCGAGGTAGGAAGTGTATCCCACCAAGCTACAAACTTTGGATCAGGTGAAGAAGCGCACTTGACATGTCATGGCCAACATAACACTGGACATCCTGCAAAAGGACTATATCGAAACGGTCACAGAAATTGGCAAACTACATCATATCTTACGACAGCAAGTGAATTCTACAATTGTATGGCCCAGAGTACATCTAGTTCAACTATAATCAACCAATGAATAATGAAATCATAACCAAAACGGGGTTCTTTTCTTAACGTATACAAAAAGGTAAACGTGGATACACAAGTGGAAAGTGAATCAAGAGAAAAGAAAACTTGAAATAAAAGATAGACAAAAAGGAGAGTAACAAATTGACGGAAGGAGGGGAGAAATAAAATAATCGATGAATAGAGAGATTTGAAGATAAAAGAAAAGGACGAAGATAGAATAACATAGATAGATAGATAGATAGATAGATAGATAGATAGATAGATGGAGAGATACATACATACATACATACATACATACATACATACATACATACATACATACATAGATTACTGAAAAGGAGATAAGGCAGAAGGCAGAAAGAGAGGGGGAAAGAAAGAAAGAAAGAAAGAAAGAAAGAAAGAAAGAAAGAAAGAAAGAAAGATAATTGATGGAGATAAAATAATAGAGATACTTGAATGATTCGATTAGATTACCAAAGAAAGAAAAAAGTAAAAGGCAAGAAGACAGGGAGAAATAAGGAAGAGAATTAGAAAGAGATTAGCATAAAGAGAGAGAAAATAAAAAAAATAGAGAGAAAAAGAGAGATTGACGATTATACAAGGCAGACACACAGATAGAGATGGACGGAGATACATAGCAATATTCAAATAAAGAGGGAATCAATGGAAATATAGAGACAGAAAAAAGACAGAGAAAGAGAAATAGAAAAGGTAGATAGTAGTACAGAGAGAGAAAGAGAAAGAGAGGAATGCTGACAAATAGAGAGAAAAAGAAACAGAGACAGCACTACATCAACAGATACGTTATGGAAGAGATAGACAGGAAGACGTAATGGAAAAAAGAGGAGCAGATAAAAGGAAATACAAATGTTTTTTTTTAATTACCCACCACAGCGACCGTTAAATGAATCACGTAATATGTCCGGTAGCATTGACACAATCATGTATGAGTTTGAGACCACCCTAAACACTTTTTCTGCGAAATCAGGGCATTTTTCCAAAAATCCCAAAACACCAATATTCTCCCTAAAAAAGATAATTAAATATTTCTGCAACTCCAAAAACGGTTCCTGTGACCCCCGGCAGTATCTTATCCCGACTTTAAGAAACCCTGGTTTACAGTCATCCATCAAATGAAAAATTAATTACTGCCATCTTTTTACCTCATTTTGCCTGATGGAAATTGGAAATTGATCTATATGTGTGTGAACGTATGTCTCTGCAACTGTTTCATCAGAAAACGCCTGAAATTTCTTCTTTTTTTTTTTTCGCCAATCAAAAAATATTTCAGACTTTGTCAACAAGACGGACTCATAAGCATTTCCAAAGATCTTAGCCAAATGGTGCCGATTTAAAATTTTCACAAATTTCCTCAAAAAAACAACTGAAAAAGGCAGAAGAAATTTTCAAGAATCAAAAAAATGTGTACAAAAATGTTCATGGAAGTTTGCAAGGTTTTAGTCAAAATAGTGTGACAAGTAGCACTGGCACAAGATTAAAAGAGTTCATAAAACTTCAAAATTCTTGAAACGTTTTTACAGAATGGGTAATGAATTACATCAGCGATTTTGTAAGGTTCTACGCTAAATGGAGTGTCCGGTAGTGCTGACACAATAAAAATAACCGAGTGAGAAAAGGAGGCATACTTAGCCAATTGACTGATTTCTCGGTCTCAATACATTGAGAAAACAGAGAAATAGAAATGGACTGTGAGAGAGAAGAAGGAAGCGAGAGGGGAATATATGAAGAGAGATGAAATAAGATACAAGGAGATTGAACAGAGAAAAACAGAGGAAATAGAAAAGAAAAGGCAAAAATATATAAAGGGAGACAAAGATATGAACACACATATAGAGAGAGGTGGGGGAGAGAGAGAAAAGGAGAAATCGAATCACAGACGAATAATAAAATGGCGTCTGCATGAAAATTGGAAAGTGTCTGATGCCCCACACGCGATGATGAGGAGGCCAATGGAAATATAAAAACACTAACAAGCTGCTAAATCTCTAATTTTGGAAACGTATTGATGTTTCATTCCTGATGGACACAAAAACGGATAATGAAAAGAAAAATAGAAATAATTTCGCAAATCTAGCATAACGCCATTACCAAATTCATCAGTCAGGCAAAGGCACCTGTTGATCTGCACTGTATTGAAGAATTCTGGTCAACTCAAGTATTCCAATGCTTGTTCCCAGTATGAAAATTTGAATTCATCCCTGAACCGGGGGTAATTAGTGACAAAGGACGACAAGAAGAAAAAGAAGAGAAAACAAAAAGAAAAAGAAGGAAAAAAGAGGAAAAGCGCAGTTAGGAAGACAAAGATAGAAAAGAAATCGAAGAAGAAAGACAGAAAGGGGAGACATGAATGAAAAAGATAGAGAGAAGGAAAGGAAAATAGAAAAAGAGAATATGCAGTCAAAAAAGGAAATAAGACTGGCTACATCAGGCTCAACCTCCACTGCAAATGCAACTACTTGAGCCACTAAGCCGAATTTTTCGAAAGGATAAAAGAATTCGCCTCACTCATTGAGGAGAATGTGTGTAAATTATTTAAATAATGGACATTTCGGGTTGAGAGTAGTAGAGAAGAGAGAAAAGCTGCTATAGCAATGATTCAGAAAAAAAAGAATGGAAATTGACAAAATTCTAATAAAAAGAATATGTTTAGCGACACCAGATTATTCAAGCTAATATCCTTACTTTTTAATTTCTTCAATATTTCGCTATTTTCCTCTTTCTTTCTTTCTTTCCTTTGTCCTCTTCCTTTTTCTTTTTCTTTCCTTTATTTTTTCTTAATCTCGCTTTCCCCCTATTTCTTTTTGTCTTTCTTTCTTTCTCTCTCTCTTTCTTTCCCTCTTTTTCTCCTTTCCGTTGATTTATGACGTACAAATAGAATCTGTCTCTCTGGTTTCCCTTCTCTTTTCATCCACCGTTTAAATTTTGTAGGTTTTGAGTTTTTTGGGGGGATGGGCTAGACTCAGCTTGACGTCTTAACTTGTCAGTGCTGTGGGGTAATGGAAATAAAGTCAACAGTAAAAGCAGGGTTCTGAAAGAAGAAAGAAGAAAGAAAGAAAGAGAAGAAAGTAAGGTAAGAAAGAAGGGAAGGAACTTTTTTTGAGTCGCAGAAGACGAAAGAGGGTTGTAGAAGTAGAATGTGGGGAAGAGTAGGAGGAAAAGGCAGGAAATATGTAAGAGATGGTGAAAACAAGGAGATTGAAGAGTGGGAAAAATTGTGAGAAGTGATTGTTGAAAAAACGAGATGGGTAAGGGTGGGGAGATTTTAAAAAAACAAAGGAAAAGAAGCAAGAAGAGGAGCTGGCTTGAAAATGTGTGTAGGGAAATGTCAAGGGAAACAAAGAAAAAGTAGTTTTCATTGTATAATGTTCGAGCAGTCTGATTACTATTCACCACTTTGAGTTGAGTGCATTGACAAATGAGGAGAATTCGTTGAAAAATAGATATTGGTCGTGTGAAAAAATACTTTTTCCATCATTAGACTATGGACCTAATCATATACAAACACACACACACACACACACACTCACAATTATATATATATATATATATATATATATATATATATATATATATATATATATATATATATATATATATATATGAGACATAGATAAGTATGATTCGGCATAATCATTATAAATTACGTTATACTATACAGAGACTTATTTGAAATGATCTCCCGTCATTACACGGTTAATGTATCACTTAGCATAGACAACGAAAATAGAATAAACAACTGAAGAAAGAGATTGTAGGAACACGTTGTCTATGCTTAGTGATATATCAATTGTTCGATGACGGGACATCATTTCAAATGAGTTTCTAATAAGTTTATAATATCATGCAATTTATAGTCATTCTGTCGGATCATATACATTTATTTCTTAATACATAACTATCGCGTTGAGAAGAAACGAACAGAAGAGATATGATGTAAGTTTTATGTGAAAACAGTTATTTAGACCTTTGCATTACCAATGGATTAATAGTAAGGGCATCGCAACTATCAATCGGCTACCCTATCGGTCGTAGGCTCGATTGCCGTAGCAGCCCCATTTTCTTTAATTGTTTCTTCTATTTATATTATATATGATGCATTACATTGATCGTGTGATGACACGAGATCATTACAAACAAGTTTCTATATGATATAACGCAATTTATATATATATATATATATATATATATATATATATATATATATATATATAGAGAGAGAGAGAGAGAGAGAGAGAGAGAGGGGGGGAGACAGACGGACCAACTGAGTGAGAGGAAATACATAAAGACTGTGAACGGCAGAAATAACCAGAGAAAACTTACATTGAAAGGATAATGAGTCTACAAAAATGACATATTTGATAAAATACAGTAAAAAAAGAAAGACAGAAAAATTATAAAATACACGAGGAAGTAACGAAAGGAAAGCTCAGAGAAAAAAAATACAGTTTGATGACAATTCTGAAAAAACAGCATCTCTAAAATAGTTTGGCAAATTTTTTCGTGGTTTTTTTCCCTTGCTTCTTTCTTTAAGCTAATGTAATCCTATATCCATAAAACCAAGTTGTGACAATATTGGGGTAATTTTTACGGAAGGATGCTGGCAAATAAATCTTCGCACGCAACCTTTCAATGCTACTAAGTAAAAATGGATTTTCACTTTCTATATGATCTAGATATATGATATTTATGTTAAAATCCCGCGTGCCATTGTACAATGTTATGGAAATCTTAAAAGTGTCTTTGAATATATTTAGTTCTCAATGGCCTGTTCGATGAGCCTACTGTAGTCAGCTGTTTACCAGTCTTAGCAAAAAGTCTGAATCTAGAAAATTGTATTCCACATGACTTTATAGGAAGGAATGTCGGTCAGTGTTTAAACATGTGATTTTCTAATCATTCTCGACACATGATCAAATTATTTTTTGAAAGGACAGTCAATGGATTAACTCCTATATTTCAAACGAATGAAAGTGTGAGAAAGTCAAGGATAGACCCTAACATATCAAAAAATTAATCTACTGTAGAAAATGTTCCAAAGGGATTTTTTAAAAGGGATTCTTTATCACAACTTTCTGGCACCCTGGTTAATTCCTACTGTGCAACGTTATAGTATATACTTTTCTCATTTGTGTGGCCTATTGGAATAATCTTTCCGAATAGAAAGGGCCCCTTTTTTTCTCAGCAAGAAAAACCGACCGGTGATTTTTCTGCATGATAACTCTTGTTATCGCGTTGGCAATCCAACCCAGCGAACGATCATCGAACTTGGATAGAAAGTTCTCCCACACGTGAATATTTCCCAGGCCTTCAGGCAATGACTTCTTTCGCTCTGTACTACACTCTTTGTCTAGTCAGGGCTTTCAAGAAGTTCAAGATACGGAAACCAAAGCCTCAAAGAATCCATCGAATCAAAACCAGATTCGTTCTTTGATCGAGGAAAGAAATTTGATTGGAAGCATGGGTGTCCGCTAGGAATGGGGCTGCAAATTGGTATCTCCCCCTCATCCCTGAAATCCGACCTCACCACAGAGGGTAAGTGGGTTGGAACCTTATAATCAGTGAAGAATACTGATGCATTACAATTGTTTTATGTCATCATCATCATTAGTCTTTTTTTTAAATGTAAGCCTAACCTAATGTGGCCATATAGAAATACTGAAAACAAGTGTTGCCTCTAAATTCTAAATTTATTCTTTTTGCCGTCGCCGGGGTATATCTTCCAGTGGATGCCAATGGCTGAAAGGGGACACAGGAAAGAAAGCCAAAGAACAAAACTTTGATGTCTAAATAACAATATTATGAACAAGTATGATTGAAAGATTTTGTCAAAAATGGTCAGAAACTTTTGCATGAGCTTATACTAAAATGTATCATGCGTTTTACATTAATTCTTCTCGTTTTGACGCAGTCTGTGTGCACCTGCTGTAGAGCAATGAGTTAGTTCTACACTAGATGCTCAAATATTTTCATCCTGCGCCGGACTGAGCCTATTTTGTGGTTGAGTTAACTTGCGTACATCTGACCAGCCGAATTGAAAGATAGGATTTCGAGACAAGTAGGCGTGAGCGATATAGAATAGCCACAAAACACGATATTCCAACCCTTTCATTTCTGTGTCGACTAAGCCAACAATATTTGTACCCAATTTTTACATAAACATACATGCACACATACACGTACACACACAAGAACACAAACACAAACACACACACACACATACATGCACACATGTACGTATATTAATATTCACGCACACACACACATAGACATTTATTCACTCACTATAATCAAACGGCCAATACGAAGACCGGTAATCGAATTACGTCAGTTATAGAGAGGAAATCGCGGGCTATTTGTCAATTTTAATGGCGAAAATTCCCGTTCCGACGTTTTTCGCAGCCCACGTGACTGCTTTCCCTCTTATCTCGACCCCAGGGTCAGCGTTCCGCAAAAATAATTGTCAATAATGCACATCATCCTTATGATCGGACAACTTGCGCCGGACCCAATCCCAGCACCGGTTCGCAACAAAACCTTTAACCCATTTAGAATGAACAACGAAGAGGACGGTAGTGGAGGTTGTGTGAATATATCATGGAGGAGTAAGACCCGATGATGGTGGGGAAATGAGATGGATCCATGCGCATAGGAAATACTATTAGCAATATTTTGGGCGATATTTTAACCAACTAATAATAAGATATCAGCAGCACACATACTGTGTATGGAAGGTGAAAATTAGACAATGTGGGAAAATGAGAAAATTTGAGAGAAATGCAAGTGTCACACCCAGAAAGAAAAATTATCTCAAGGATAGGCTTGATGCATTTCGTAAGTTTACATCATTTTTATTTTCAAACGTACACGCAGCTATGCAGAATGTATGTATGTATGTATGTATGTAGTTGCATGTATGGATATACATGCAAGTTAATGATACTATTTAATGGGAGTCTTCAAGTATTCGAAAAAGAACAACAATTACATAGAGTATCGCCCATAAATGCGTATTCCCTTCTCACTTTTTTATAGAACACTAATTTTCTCCTAAACCAAATATAGCAGGACTATCTTTCTTGTGGAACATTTCTCAATCAAAACAGATATAATAGGGTATCATTTATCGATTGAATGCATTGAAACTCTGTTATCGAATGTATGAATATATTACCGTCCAAAAATGAGTACGCCACTACTCATTTCTGTTTTTTCAAATGAGGTAGGGGTGTATCAATCTATGGACGACATGGTATATACTTATCATTTACTTTGCATTCCTATGAGATATTCAGAAAAGAAAATGCCGGGCGCATTCCTGTGGAAGAGTCCTTTGTTTCGAACGGTGGATAGGATGTATTGTTATCAACAGAATTCTCACTTTTAAGTAGGAGAGTCCAATAAAACAAACAGATAAAATTACACTATCCATTATTATTGGATATATATATATATATATATATATATATATATATATATATATATATATATATATATATATCTAAACCTGTCCCATATGAAATGGCCGTTTATAGGAGGAAAAATAAATCATTAGTTTAAAAATGTTTAGAAGCCTGGTTTATTAATCAAATAAGCTCCGATTTCTTCTCTAACTTTTCCCATCAGGCTTTATAGAAATTAGAATCTTTTGAGGCTAAAAATTGTTCAAATGCTGTCATTGTTATTTCTTTATTTGGCATACTCTTCACTGCAAAGAAAAAGTTATAGATCCCAGAATAGATGGTGAACTAATGGAAATAAATCTGGTGAATATGGAAGATGATCTAAGATTTAATAATTGAGTTGCTTCAATCTGGCATTGTCATGCAACAAAAAAAAGGCTGATGTCTCTCTTACTGATGTCTCCTGACTAATTTTGAATGTATTTCATCAGTGTTATCGAAATTTAATAGTTCCTTCAGTTTGTCAAAATCGAAAGAGGACGATTCATCCACGATACCACCAAACAGCCGCTATAACTTTTAGGGGTGTCTGCTGGTTTTGAAACATATTTTGGTTTTTCGTCGCATCAAGCCATTCTGAAGATCCATCACTATCATTGTACAGGATCCATTATCCATTGCAGGTGGCAAGTCATTTTTTTAAATGGTTCCCTTGCGTTCGATGCTTCAAGCGAAGAAAAAAAATTGTTGAAGAACACGTTGTTGTAGAAACAATAGTCTGGTTTCCCGAGGAAAGCATTTGGAAGAGCGACAGTTCCTTTTATCAAAACTGATGTGATCAATATCAATGTCGAAAATATAAAAGGAAGCTAATATCGGATAATCAGTTGCATCCATCTAACTCTTTTTTCTCTTTCAGAATTCGTCGGAAACTAAGTTATGTAAGCAAATGCAAAATAAACGGCCATTTTGTGTTTGATAACCTAATAAAATTTCTGGCTAATATGAGGATGTTTACATTTTAAGTCACTTCTGGATAAAAAAAAAAGGTGATCGTATGGTCAAATATGGCAACGAGTAAGATGAACATGGATAATTCGTTTGAACTAATAAAGCCAGCCTGTTTGTTGTTTTTTAACTAGTATTTCTCCTATCACGTCTGCCAGCAAAGTTGGGTAGGTACATGTATGCGGTTATGTCTGTCTTTTCCTATGTATCTACGTCTCTGTCTCCAGACATGATATTATCTTTGGAAGCACTGAATGAACTTCAATGAAAATATGTCAAATGTTTTTCAATGGGGTCGAATTCTTGGGGCGGATCAAGAAGATTATTTTTGATTGAGTGATATTTTTCCGTTTTTTTTGGAGGGGGGATATATATATATATATACATATATATATATATATATATATATATACATATATATATATATATATATCGCAGGGTTATGTGCTCTCTGAGATCTTTCACGTTTTTTGTTGTTGTTTTTTTTTGCTATATATTACATTTATCACAACCCTATTGATAAACTTAGTAGGGGTTGCAGAATTTGCTTGACGTTTACCACCAGCTGAAGAAGTGTGTATACACTTTGTGCGAAAACCTTTAGGATAGATATGAATCCCCTCTGTCAATAGGTTACGTCAGAGATTAATTATTCCTGTTGGTACCATCTAGCTCTATACAACCCGTCACATATCACGTGGAAAAGAAATGGGCACCTCCATGTAACCTCGATTGCCCGAGAAATGTCAAAAAGAAACCAGTGTGGTATCCCGACGATCTACTACACAATGGGAAATTTGAGGGGAAACCTACAGGGTGGCGCACATGTACGAAAATCGAACACAGCAAATCAATTTCGAACTCCACCGGAGGCTGATTATGCTCGCTCCACAGTAAGGTATTTGGAAAAGGCATGAATCATCAATCAATATCTCCCTACTCTCTGTCTCATCGCAAGGTATAACTACCTCACCGGTCAAGGCTGTAGCAACAAAAGCCATTTCTCCAACAGTCAACCATGACAGGGGCTCAATCTCCAGCTTGCCTAGATAGAGTGGAAAATATATTCCTGTCACGTCGTGTTTGCTCCAAAGACATTACCTGCTGTTCAACATTTTAAATGCATTACGTTCTCTTTCGTATTTAGCAGACATAACTGTCCCTTTTAGTGATGAGAGCATGAATGTTTGTATGATAAGTATCCCGTCCTCTGGGTGTAACATACTTGGATATGGGGCAAAGCAAAATTCACCATTGGAGTCAACCTACCACATTCACCTATTATGTTGTTCATGAGTCCAATCTCGTTCACCATAAAGACATTTACTATTTTTATGTCTTTGTCTGTTTCTACTTCGATGTAGCTGGTTTTTGATGTTTTTATTTCGGTTTGCAATGATATTCAGTTTATGTTCTTTGTTGTCTCCTGCATAACCATGATCATAATGTTTCGGTTGTGAGAGTTTCCACCTGTTTCAGATTTCTTTATGGAGGTTTTTTTTCTTTTCACATTTTTTTTCTTTTTTGTGGTGTTCCTCTTCCCTCCACCCCGTCTTTATCGTCTGCTCGTCAATTGTTTTACTGTTATGAGTGGCTGTCCCAATTCTTTGTCTATTCTTTCGTGCATATTTTGCAAGTCCCATTATAATCGAACTGAACGCCGTCTTCCATACGGAAAAGACTTCTCCCTTCATCACTGGGGTGTGAAGCCTTGTGCACAGTCATTAATTTCCCGGTTCGATGCTCTTGTCCGGTGACTCACAATTAATTTTGACCATCTGGGCAATCCTTTTATTTCGTCGTCGTTGTTAGCCTACCGTCGAAGTCAAGGATGATGGTCTATTTTTTGTTATGGAATATCAGATGTGTCCAATCTTGACTTTGAGAGTCCTTCAGTATCCAGGAAGGTAGTTCCAGATGGCAGATCAGGTTTTGGTTGTTATTGTAACCCTTTCAGTTTTCTTTTATTTCTCTTACTAATTCTGTGCATCTGTTGGCTTCAGAATTTGCAACTTGTTCTCTGGTGTAATTCATCAGAGTTCCATGCCCATAGGATTGTTTTCCCAATTGTTGATGTTATATCACTTCATGTTGTTCCTCAACGTGTATTTGAATCTCTACTCTTTTCAGTCTGAATGTTTGCTAGACGGCACTCTTACCAGCTGAGTCGAACTGACAACGGATCACAAGGATAAACTGCATCCTATGATCCGATAAAATCGTCTCTTGACTGTCCGTGGAGTTTTCGAAGATGTAGGAATCTGTAAAAGCCAGGAAACGATATCAACGGATCACAGAATGAAGTTTCTCAATGTAATCGTCGTTTGTTGACTTGAAAAGAATAAACTGTAAAAATACATCAAAGTCGAAATTATCGCACGACCAAGTAGAATTGGTCAACAAGGCTGAAAGGAATTCCTCTGGCAACAGTGATTTGTCAAAAGTGATAAACTCCTCTCCAAGTAACATGTAACAGATTGATTCGATGAAATGACATCAGAAACAGAGAGTAAGCCTTTATCTGCTGTATCGGTAGAGAAGGACTTATAACTTTCCCAAAGTTATTAGAGACGTAAAAGATTGTAGTGGTACTAAACTTGATCTTTTGTGATATTACTAGAAGCAAGAGACCTTATTTGGCAGTACTCAGCTTCTCTCTCTCAAACTGCTTGTGATAGATGATACTGGATGACTATCATTTTACTATTATCAGGGAGATATTCCCGGTGCTGCCATCAAGTGGAAGGTTTGAAGCTAGCCACCTAAACCATTCCAAATGGGCGTTCTCATCACAAGATATAACAGTAGTAAATGTATCCTTTAGTAAATGTTTCATGTATATATTTCAATTTAGTACATACATTGAGCATTTTCTTCAGAGCGGTGGTTATGAAGCTGGTTTAAGATACCAATGAGTGTATAGTTGATTCGACCCCTGCTCAGCGCTAAGCTCAATAGATATCTATATAATAAAGAAGTAATGTATGTTTGTTCTCTCAGGTCAAAAATCTCACATCACAGGGGAAATTGAGACATATTTGAATTCTGCAAGTTCAATTCACCATCAGCACACGTTTTAAGTCGAATTTAGCGGAAGATACCGTCGATTTCCATTTTCCGAGAAAAAATATACATATAAATGTTTTTGTTATGTTTTTCTTTTTATTTGCACCCAGGATTTTCTCAAAAACAAATCACGTTTGACTCCATAAAACTATACGCATGTTTTTATTTTCATCAAAACCACTTGGAAAGGTTTTTTTATATCATTTATGTAAACCTACACACATGTAGAGGGGTCTAACATTCTTTTCAAATTTCTTCTTGCGAACTAATTCGAAAGATTGTATGTAGTTGGAGATCCATTCATTCATTCAAAAACATGGCAGTTGTTTCAGGCATTGATAATTCAAGAGGTTGAGTACATACTGCGACGAAGAAAGTTAATTTTTTTCTTCAAATCTCACGTACTTCAAGTCTATTTGACGTTTGAATCTTGCAGACATGTGTCAGTTTTGAGAAAAAAAACGTTCTGAAGTTTTGGAGAGTGGTTCTATTTACGATGTTGCTATAATGCCAAACATCCATAATTTTCATTCATCATAAGTAACCTCGGTTGTGAATTTCTCTTTACCTAGGAGTTCATGCCAGTCGAGTATTGCACATCCCATAGGAGAAAATAAAGACATATATCATTACGTCTCAATATACCAACGGCACTCATTTTTCGGTATGATTTTTTTTTTCAATCAGGATATCATGAAAACACGTGGATGTAAACTTCTCTATTTCCCGGTCTTTATGCCAGTTTGGAAGTATTTTTTTATGAAATTGAACCCTGACCTGATAATGAAACATCTATCCAGAGCAAAACCTCTAACATTACCTAATTTCAAGCTAAACACTAAAATAAATTATTGGCACAATCCAATTGTCCGCTTTGACAAGTAAACTACTAATGCAAAAAGTGAGCACATGAATTCTCAGTTTTAAGAAAGATTCGTTTTTAAGGTTTATCAGGTTTTCGCAGGGAATACAGAAATTGTCCGATGATGTATGCTGGCCAGAACAGACCTGCCAGGGTGTGCGTATGTGCCCACAACCCCTCGTGAAATCTGTATAAAATATCAGTTTCTTTCCAGTGTTGTTACATTTGTAGTTTTTCTTATTTACTAAGTTTATAAAAGATTTTTTGACGATTCTTCAACCAAACAATAATGAATAATAGGTAAGGGATAATTCTGTTTTGAAACATTCATTTATTAGCTCTACAAATGAAAGAATATGAAATAAAATAAAACGTAATAGAAAAAAAAAGAAGTTAATTGTTCAATTCACTTTCCTCATTATTTTCTGTTCAATGATAAAACCTCGACATAACAGGAGACGAATTAGTGTTTTCAATACGAAATATGAAACTTGAAAAAGCTCCAGGCAACAATGGCATAACTATAGATCTTCTACACGATGCAGGAGAGATCTTTCACAAAGATTAGCCCTGCTATTCCCACCGAGCAGGCAAGGAATCTCAGGACTTCTGTCTGCGAATAGTGACCCTACTCCACATGAAAAGACATAAATGCGACCTCGGCAACTATCACCCGATTAAATAAGTACTGAACATATATAAACTATTCAAAAACATACTTTCAATCAGATTAAAAGGCACTGTGGATGAAAATCAACCATGCTAACAGGCAGGCTACAAAAGTGGCTATTCAACAATGGACTACCTACGTACAATAAATCAACTGATTATAAAGTCATTAGAATAAAACAAACCATTTTGCCTTTGTATTTAGGTCAGTAGAACATATAGTCTTCAAGGAAATGCCAGTGTTAACTAAAATTACATACAAGTCATTCAGAACATATACAAAAAGGACATTGCAATAATCAGACTACATAGAGATAAGAAATAGAAAAATGATTACAACAAGGGGATGCAATACTACTCAAACTATTTACAACGCTCCCTGAAACTTTCTTTCCCTCAAAGTGACAGGGAAGGAATGGGAAAGAACATATACAGAAAAAATGTAAACAATCTCAGATTCACCGATGACGTTTTCATGACATCAGAAGCACAAGGAGCATTGCAAAACATGTTGACTGATATTAATAGTGAAAGTAAAAAAAGTCAGACATGAAGACGAACAGAACAAAACAAAAAGTAATCATCAATAGTCCTACAAAAGAGCGTACGTATAGAGGGCAAAAGTTTACTTAGGGAAATTATTAAAGTTATCAGAGGATCATGAGAGCGGAATGGGACAAAGTATGATGAGAGCATTCCAATGTACTCTAGGATGACAAGCCTTCGGCAGAGCATGCGCAAACTTCAAAATTAAGAAAATCCCATCAGTCCTAAAAAGAAGGGTATACAACCAATTCATCCTCCTGATAGTCACTTATGGAGCTGAAACGTGGAACTTATCCAAGGGACTGACCTGCAAACTGAGGAGCATGCAACTGGCATAGGAGAGAACAGTGCTCAACCACACATGGATAGATCACAAGACAGCACAATATATCATGAAGAAAACAGGAGTCTGGGATATCATAGAATTCATTTGAAAACTCGAATGGCAATGAGTAGGTCATGTTGCAAGAATAGCGGACAACTGATGGACATCACAACTCACATCCTAACAGATCACATGCGAAACCGAAGCCGGCAGAATAGTAGACGGAGAGACGAACTATACTAATTCAGAGAGTATAGACTCCGTGACGCCTACGATAGACAGGTATGGCGATTCTAGGGAAGTTAACACTGGTGATGATGATGATGATGATGATGATGATAACTTTGCCTACGTGTTTGACGCAGAAGGTATATAATGAATGCATAATACCAGCTATGGCTCACTAATGACAACATGGAAATCAATAAAACGAACTGAAAACAGACTTAAAATCGCATGAAGAGCTATGGAAAGAACAATGCAAGGCATAATTAATAGGAAAAGATGGACATGGATCCGAAGGGAGACCAGGGTCGATGATATGATACAAATAATTAAGCAACAAAGATGGAGATAAGCTGGACATTTTGCTGGAGGAGATGACAACAAATGGAGTTAAAAGCTAACTGTCAGGACAGTAAACAGAGTAGGAAAAGATCAGATACAAGATAGAGGGATGGGAAAGGTTTGCCGGTAAGACCTGGCAGAGGTTAGTGCAGTCTTGTTCTTCATGGGAGGAGATAGGGAAAGCCTCTGTCCAGCAGTTGACATATTTGTGGATGATATATATATATATGACTACATAATAATATTGTCGGATTATATATTTGTTTCACCATATATATATATATATATATATATATATATATATATATATAAAGAGAGAGAGAGAAAGAGAGAGAGAGGAAGAGAGAGAGAGAAGAGGGAGTCATTGAAATTAGTTTATATATATATATCATTCAATACGATCACCAGGTGCCGTGACCAACTTGGCAATGTACCCCCTATTTATCTATTCAATCAAACGTATTCAACACTCCTTTCTTTATGGAGCCTTTAGCACGGTTGAGAAAAGGGAACCTGGACACGACTCTTATCCCATACTAAGTTCAGAGTCAAAGCAGCTAAAAACGTTTCACCCATGTGTGTATGCATGTGCATTATTGAGCTGTAAGCTATTATATATCTCTTTACATTATACACACAAACGAATTCATATATATAGAGAGAGAGAAAGAAAGAGAGAGAGAGAGATTTATATATGTATGTATGTATGTATGTATGTATGTATCTGCGTGTATACCAATATATGTGCTTGTTCATGATCACTAACACACACACACACACACACACACACACATATATATATATATATATATATATATATATATATATATATATAATTGTTTATTCTATTCATACTGTCTAGGCCGAGCGACTAATTCCCCGTATTATTACGGGAGGTCATTTCAAATAGTTCCAAATGATATAACGCATTCATACATATATATATATTAAGAGAAGTGGGGAGAGAGAGGGTCCTTCTGTACAAGTTCATAGATGCGCGTGCTTGTGTCCGTGTGTATTATGTAGGAGGTTTTGTCTTACAGCATAAGCAAATTACATCTCTACTAAGACGTGCTTATACATTCAAACCATAAGCGTGAATTCACTCCTCGTTGTAGAAGAGAGAAAGAATTAATTTGGCCTCAGACCTATGTTAATCATGTTTCTATCAAAGCAATTATTAACCAATCAATGCAGGTTCCTCGTCATGCTGCTATGGTGAGCTGGCTAGTCTCGCAGACCATTACTACTGTGTAACCAGTTCAATGTTCAATGAATGCCCACACATGTCCTTCGTGCCAAGGCAAAGCCTATTTAGAAGAGGCTTTCTGACATTTGGTAATGGGTAGTGAACAGACCAGTATTACTGTGTGGCGAGTTCGATGCATCACTGAGTGTCCCACACTTGGGCTTAGGCAAAGCCTAGTAGTAAGAGTCTCCTTGATTTCTAATAATGGCTATCGAGTTAATACTCGTCGACTATTACAACTTTGGGTATCTCACATATGATGGGTCCTTGTGCCAAGCTTGAGTTTTATATGAAAGCCCAGGTAATGAGTAGAAAACAGACCATTACTATTGTTTAACAAGTTCAATCCTCAACATGACCCACACTTATGTCTATGTGCCAAGGTAAAGCCAAGTAATAAGAGAATCCTTAACATGAGAAAATGGCTAGCAAATAGAACATTCCTACGATGTATTGAATCCGATGCTCACAGGGTGCTCCACACATCGGTCCTAGTGCTAACGTAAGCTTAGTACTAAAACGCTCCTTGGGGTGGGATATTGACAAGCAAACAGACCATTACAACTGAGTAGCTTTTCCACACTGTGTGGTCTGCATTTGAGTCTTTGTGCCGCGGCAAAGCTGAGTAATGAGAGGCTCAGTATTGGGTTATGATTGTGTATTGAGTTCACCTCACTGCATCCTACAATCGGGTTCTTATGCCAAGGCTAAGCCACGAAATAACCGACGCCTCGCCGTTGAGTAATAGTTAGCGAGATAGTTCACTATATCACTACTACTGCGTAGAGAGTTCTATTCTCAGAAGACTTCCCACACTTGTGGCCTTATGCCAGATTGAGCCACAGTTTTTGTAAATGACCGTTATACCGAATCAATTTCTGATTGCAACCTGCAGCCCAGAAGGTAGGGTGGTAGCGTGGATTAAATGGCTTTACTACATCTACATCTACTCGTGGGTGGCTGGAACCGACACGAGAAGAAGCAGACACACGAACACACGCAGAGAGATTCCGTTTACTGCCCCCCGAAATCAACCGAATGGCGGAAAGATGAGCCGATTTGCGAGTTGCTTACGCACTCATTCAGTTACACGGAGAAAGAGACAATACACGAATACAAACGTATACACGAAACACGGAAAGAGGGAGAGAGAGAGGGGGAAAGAGAGAGGCAGACAAAGACAGAGAAAGAGAAAGAGAAAGAGACCCTGCATGTACACACGCGTCCACACACGTACACACGGGCATACACAGAGATCTATACATTCTCTAGCTTGTTCATTCAATCATTTCTTTCTTTCTTTCATTCTTTCTTTCTTTCAGCTCCTCCGTTCATTCAGTTGCTAAGAATCACATGATTCTATGCGGAGGGAATGGTGTGAGATGTTTGGGTGTCTGTCGGAGGAAAGGAAAAGACGATTCAACATATAAATTACCAAAGGGGGCTTGAAGGGCGTGCGCGCGCAGAGAAATGGCCAAAATGGAAAACTAAGACAAAGATTCACCACATACACTCATTGATCGACTGAGTGAGAATGGGTAAAAATATGAAGATTTGAAACAGGGATGCGAGAGATAAGGCCGGCGAGTTAATAGGCTTGCCGTTGAGTTCGGATGCCGTGCTTTCGTAGCTACTTCGACCTCGAACTATTTGAAGTGCGCGGGAGCGGACCCAGACAAAAAAAAAGAAAAAAGAAACATGTTGCAAAGCTCAAGAACCGGTTAGAAGACGGTGGGGTCAATCATATCCAGGGCTGCGTATTTGAAGGTCAACCGATCAAACATAGTGGTATCGTGAGGTACTGCTGGAGCTCCTGAGGTTAGTGGCAATCACGTGCACAGGGAGTGCTTGAGGTGCCCTAGCCCACGTGAATTTTTCTCCTTCATATCAAATGTGACCTTTTTGTGAAAATTCAAAAATATATTATTATAGAATACACGTTACGTGGTTTTCAGCTACAGGTCCCGTCACTAGAGCGTGATTCTTCAATAATTTATGATAGTTGTAATAGGAGTAGTCGTAGTAAGCTATTGTATCGTAAGCTTTTGAAAGGCCTGCCAACAGACTCACAGTAAAAAAAATAAACTCCGTGGGTCCTCAAGGCTCTGCAGGCTCCAGGTTAGGAACTGTTTTACTAAATATTAGAGTGCCTCCCTTCCACATGGGCTCCCTGTCCTCCTGATCTCCTCCCCTTCCGAAGGTCTGTGCACGACACTAGTGAATGGTAATTGTGTTTCACTACCGACACCATTCGTGACCCTTTCCGAGGGACCACTTATGCAGAAGCATTTCAAAAGAGTATGCCTGGATTTATGTGCTTGGTAGTGTAAAGGTCATCATGGACAATGAAGTTGGCAAACTGAGTTCGAATTCTGACTGTGTCTGTTTATGTCCATTTCGCACTAACATTGGATTATCTTCAAGCTACTTTCTGTTCCATCGCCGGATATCTTGACAAAATGTCTCTTCAGTGACACATCATGATAGTTAATGAGAAGAGAGTAGGTGATAGAGCACTCCGGAAAACCTTCTTCCTATAACTTACTTACCAGCAAAATTAGTAGCATATATACATATATATATATATATATATATATAGAGAGAGAGAGAGAGAGAGAGAGAGGGGGGGGGGAGAAATAGAGAGAGTGAGTGAGTGAGTGAGAAGAGTAGGAAGAAAGAGAGAAAAAAGAGGGCAACAGCGACTGACAATAATAGAAAGGGTAATTTAGTGACAAGTGTATACAAACAGCCTGGGCGCCTGGCCAATCACGCAAAATCACCGGTTTCAGTGAGAGATATGATCTGTACTAAAATGGGTGACCGTACTCGAAAACCCCAACCGTGCAACTTGAGAAAAGCTTTTAACTCTCCCTCCAAATACGGATCACTCAATAAATGCAAAGTTTTACTGAGCTTTTATGTATAATTTTACATGGTTCATTCAATGGGAAAAACTGAATTCCTTTTTTTCCCAATGCAGTTTCGAAGATTGAAATTACATTTCAGGAAAAATTATTTGGAAATGTTTATGGTTCATTTGAAGTCAATTTACTGAGCTTTGGAAGATGGTTATGCAAAATATTCCTGAAAGATATAATCATTTCCAGAACATTTAGTCGATTATATTTCATCTGGTTGTTCCTCAAGATTGCAAAAAGCAACAGTATCATATATATATATATATATATATATATATATATATATATATATATATATATGCACAGTGTATGTTCCTGGGAGAGAAAGAAAACACACACACACACACATATATATATATGTGTGTGTGTGTGTGTGTGTGTATATATATATATGTGTGTGTGTATATATATATATATATATATGTATACATATATATATATATATGTATGTATGTATATATATGTTATACATGTATATGCATAGTGTATGTTCGTGAGAGAGAGAGAAACATATGCATATATATATATATATATATATATATATATATATGCACAGTGTACGTTCGTGAGAGAGAGAGAGAAATATATATATATATATATATATATATATATATATATATATATATATATATATTGTATATTCGTGTGAGAGAGAGAGAGAAGCAATTGGTCTCTTATTGGGAGCATAATCATAGACTCCAATTTCCATGACTAATCTAGTAATCACCTCAGAGATATTTTGATTTTAGATTGAAACAAGTGCAAAACCTTCTCAGTCAGTATAAAATGGACGTCGGGATAGAATAAGAATTGGAAATAACGTAACAGAAAGGAATGAGAAAAAGCGGACCATCAGCAGCGAGATATTGAGAAAACTAGTAAGAGGAAAATAGGTAAAGGAAGAGGGTTTAGACCAGCCTTCTTCAAATATTACGGGCACTGCTATTATTTCATACATGCGTAACACGTATTATCGTCCATTCTTCAAATGAATGGCAGCATTTCCATTAATCAATAATGCATAGAAAACTAAATTTTTCTTCGTAAGAGACCAGTTATCTGATAGTTTTGTTACACTGATGCCTTCTAAGCTCTTGTATTTCTAAATAAGCATATGAAATTTATTAAAAATATCAATAAAAGCTAAGCTAATCTTATCAATATCTTTTTTATCAAGAAAACTAACTTCGATTTTCTATTTTTACGTATTCGATGTCATTCGAGTTATAAGTATATTGAAAAAATGAGCAAATATGTACAAAAAATGTTTTCCTGTGCAGTCTAGAATACTAATCATCATTAACAGCAGCAGTAGTCTTTTAACATCTACTGTTGGACATAGACAATCCCCTGAAATATTTGGAACTCCTCGATCATGGGCGTCGTGGAGCCAACACTTTCTGAAATTGTCCGGTTTGATTTGCCATCTTGTATACTGCCGACCGTGGTCTTCACTTGTGATCTCTGGAGATCAACGTTATGAGTTTTGATGTCCAGCGGATGTCTTACTCTCTTGCAACATGACCAGCTCATTGCCATTTGCGTTTTCGAATGGATTCTTTATTTCGGACTCCTGTTTTTTTTCTCTTATGTTCTTTACTGTTATGTGATCTCACTATCTGATGTTGAGCATGAATCTTTCATGTGCACGGTGTATGATTCTCGGTTTGAGGTTCAGTCTCTTGGCTACGTCGTATGTTTAAGCTCCATCGTTGACAATTGGGAGGATGCATCTGTTAGATACCCTTATTTTTAGGAGAAATAGGAATTTCTTGTTCTTGAAAATTGAACTTGCTCAAGCGGAAGATTGCCATCCTAGAGTGGTTCTTCACTTGATTTCTTCTTTTTTGAGAATTTCATTGAGATTCTTTGTCCTAGGCAGATGTTACGGTCCGCCTTCTTCATGTGTTATTGTTGTTTTTTTATAGTTGTTGTTGTTGTTGTTGTTTGTTTGTTTTTTTCACTTTCAACGTTGGGTCCTTGTTTTTCACATTTTTGTTATACCTGACATTTGTTTTACTGGACTTTATGTGCACAAACTTTCTTGCTTTCTTCATTCAATTCGTTTAGCATTAGTTAGAGGTCATGAAGGTTCTCATCAAGAAGGGCTATGTCGTCAGTAAATCTGAGGTTGTCTAGACCCGAGTCTTCCGTTCGTCCATGCTATTTTTCACGCTAGAACTAATAAACTTATTGACCAAATATTTGGCAGGAAGGCTCGTGAAACATCAACTTGAGATACGAGCTATGTGATGCTGACCTCAGAGATCATTCGTTCAATGGAAGTCATTTCTAACAAATTCCCAGTTTCGAAAATTCGAGGCAAGTAATTTTGATACCAGAATTTTGGGTGCTTTTTTTCACAAATTGCTTCATCAGAGTCCAAACAGTAGCTGTTGTGAAAAATTGTCTAATTATCTTTGTTTCACCTTTTAACCTTCTCCCTTTTCTTTTTCTTCTAATTTAGGCATTTTATCTTCAAAATGAGGCTGCAATTTTCTTTATTAGATGAGGTATTGCTAACATTTCTAATTAATATATACCAATCTAAGTAGAAAACAATTTATTTTATGTTTCACAAAAACAATGGGTTTTTAAAGAATCATTTTCACAGAATAACATTAGATTTTCAGTAAAATCTAACCTTTTTGACACGAGCGTATAAGAGTCTCTGTAATCTCTAAGGGATTTAATTGAATAATTCTTATTTAAACTTTGTTAAATTTGCTACTTGAATAAAGTGGAATTTTAACGAAAAAAAAAATTAATCACGTTTAAGATTTTCAAATTTTGTTTTGAAACACAGAAAATAAATTTCCTATTTCTTTCCTGGAGGATTTGAAATATCGATACTAAAAATATCAGAAAAAAACGATTGAGATTTGGATAAGGAGAAAAACCCGAGAAACGTGTTAAAAGGTTTATTCAGAAAAATTTCTAAAAGCTTTCAATCTTCAAGACCATTGTTACATTTGGGAAAGTGTCAGGTTCAGGATGTAACTATAATGCTGAACTGGACCCTTACTTTCTACCTATAGTAAGACGACTTAAATCGTTTTTGTAAAATACAAAAATCCATCTAACCATATTCAAAAATGAAAAAAGTTCCCCCCTGATATTTCTTCACAATGGAAGTAACCGAAATACTTGCGCTGAGGACGATAATACGACGGACAGAGAATGAGGTTTCAGTTCCGCATAGCTACTTGGGATATACATCCTCCATCCTGGTGAAACCTTTTTAAAAATATTTTTGCAAAGTTACACATTCCAAAAAGTAACAAAGGTCTTATTGATTGAAAGCACAAAAAAATTCTTTGGAAAAAAATTCAATACGGTTTCCGGCTTTTACCTGTAAAACGAATCTTTAATATTTTTTTTTTATTATTTATTTCACAACTTAACTCAGACTGTCAATTCATGACATTGAATAAACATCACAGATCAGAAGTAAAGAATTAGCTCTTGGAAGTAAATTATCTTTTTTTTTTCCAATTATTATGTTTCGTAAGAAGAAATATATCGAAGGGCATATTTTTACTGTTCTCAATCTTTAGTTTTTCTCTTCCCTGGACACCGCCGGGTAGCCCTGCTAGTTACTTTCTTGATGAAAATACATATACGTCTCTGAACACACGGATGTGTCGTTAGCTATACGTATAATATTTTTATGTAGGGGGTTCCATTGAATATGAAAGCTATTTCAAGCAATTCTCCAATATAAAAAGTTCGAGGACTGGTCTAGTCATGGAAAAATACTTTGGAGAGAAGGGCGATATCTCCAAAAGAGATTGACAGTTATGGAAAAAAAAGAGATATGAATAGAAAAGAAAAGACCGCGATTGAACGAGGAATACCAGCGGGAAAGGAGGCCGATAAAGTATACAACGACTGACACAGTGAAATAAGAGGGAAGAAATAAACTAAAACAGAAATTATACCGTCGGAAGGAGATTGGAAAATGAGAGAGGAGAATATACGGTGGGGCAAGAGAAGAGAGAAATTAAATGAAAAGAGAAACAAGATTATATAAGAAACAAGCCTGGCTGCTGCTGAGTCAAAGAGACACCTCGCAATCACTTGGCTGTGAGTTCAAATCATAGCAGGAAAATATTAATTTTGTATATATATATATATATATATATATATATATATATATATATATATATATATATATAGCAGAATGTGGATTCGCTACACAAACTAGCTCATGTTTCTACCCTATTTGGGCCTCATCAGAGGTGGCTTTATATTATCTATATTATGTTATACTGTAAGCCTGATTTGTACCACATATATATATATATATATATATATATATATGTGTGTGTGTGTGTGTGTGTGTGTGTGTGTGTATCGGTTCAATTCAACGTATCGGGACAGACGAACAGTGAAGGGTTTACTCCCCCTAATCAGACGAGGATTGTTCTTGTTCTTCGTCTGGGACTTGGTGACACCTGAACAGCTGAAATAAAAGACAGTTGTGTACCTCGTATGGTTCGGGAAAATGAATTTATAAGAAGATGAATGTGTAAACCGTCAGATACCGAACCAAACGAGTTGCCGTAGATTTGCACTTGAAATATAGACTTCCCGTCCATAGCCTAAGACGTGTAGGAACCATGTTTATCTAAGAGTAATCATCAATGTGTTTACACACTGGGCCACAACATGTCGATCAAGACAGCATTGTAGCAGTAAAGATTAAACATAACATTGAGAACACAGTTCTGTTTTAAAATAATAGTATTCCAAGAGAAATTGTGCTTCCCCGGCAACCCCTGCATAGATCTTTATACCAGGTAAATTAAGCAATCGTGATGAAAGAATTGAGTTACCTTGATGAAAATGCTACCAGTATGCTTTCAACTATAACTTCTTGATCTAAAAAGAAATGCTTAATCTCTCAACATAAACTGCAACGTTATCAATGTTATTAATCGACATGTCGTGTTGGGGTGATCAATTAAGAAAAGAAAGAAGTGATCAGTAAATTATATCTCTCAGTGCAGTGACCATTAAAACGCCTGAATATGAAAAAAACATAAAATTTTAAATTTAAAAAAAATAAGTCTCAACGTTGCCTGACACAAAATAAGAGATTAATTTAGCGAAAAACTCATATTGAAAACTGAACCCCAACAGAGAATCAATTTAGGAGTGAATTTTCAATAAGGAGCGTACGTGTACTTTGAACGTTTAAGGTGGGGAGAAATCCGTATAAGTAGATATGAATACGTTTAAATACCAGAATATATGAATAACTTAAACCCAGAAACATTGTTTAAACCTGTCTGTTGTGGGAATCGATGATTAACAAAGAAAAGGAAGGAAACACTCATCGAAGGGGAAAATTGACAAAAGTAAAACTGAAAAACGTGGGCGCGTACCCACAGGATGGGAGTATCGGGAGACAATGTTGTATCGGGTTGCTACGTATGATGCCCCGTTTTTGTTTTCGTTTTTTTCTTAATAATAATATAAGGATGATTAATACAACAAAAATGTAAACATCCAATCAAAATATGACCCATTTGAAGCAATAACCCTTTTCCATTAATCCTTTAATGATAATATGCCATCATAAAATTCGTTATGTTTAGTGGTCACTAATTCAACCAAAGCCCCAATTATGGCTTCCCTTCAATCGAACCTTTTTATCAATAAAAAGGCAGAAATGCTTGAAAATATGATAATTTGAAGAAAAGTGAAGTGAATGTAAAGGATACTGTAAGACTTCATATCCCAATTTTCTTAGCTAACACACATTCAGCCGTGAATTATGGAGTCCTGGCACTGTCATGAAACATTTCATTCAGTTTGTGAGGGTTCCTTTTTCGCTGCTTCGTAACCTTTCTTATTGTATTGAGATGACCTAAAATGATCGCTGCTGAAGTCGTAAAGTTCCAAAAAGTCTTGAACCATTGCTCGTGGGTTGGTAGCCACTGCTGTCGATAACTGTTCATCATGAAGAGTAGGACGGGACTCCGTCTAGGTTTGTTATTGATATCTATATTTGTAGACTTAAACCTATTGAACCAATTCAGAAGAATTCGCATTGTAGTAGTGTTCACTGCAAATGCTTTGTTGACATTATTAATAACTTTCACTGCATTACGTCCCAATTTTCTAAACGTACTTGAAAATAGGTCCAATTTCTTCAGTGCTTACCGTCACTTTTAAGGGCTCAAAAACCTCTATCTTTATTTTTTTTTACTGGATCTGGAAAAAAATGCAATTATCCTAGTAAATCTTATACGTTTAGTTCCATTCTTTATCGTGTAAAAAAAAAATGGAAAAAAAGTCAGACAAGGCGGCAAATCGTTGGACAAACGAACAAAAGATGACAGATGAATTGGTCGGGAGCTGGGAACAGAATGAATGACGGACAAGCGGACAGACGAGGATGAACAATTAACTCCGACAAACAGATAGACGGATAAGGAATCTGGGAAAACAGACCGATAACCGAGACAGATAAAAAGAAATACAGACAAGTAATTGAAGGAGAAGACTAACAGAAGGATACAAATTCGGAGACTGCAATGGTTAGATAAGCGTACAGTCCGACAGCTTGACGGCAACGAAAGTAAACTAGAGTAGACAATGAGGCAAATAGTTTAAAGGTCGAATAAGAAATACGCATCAAAATGAGAGTAGGCTTGATAGTTAAACAGACGGACATGTGAGTAGACCGACAGTCAGAAACAAAGTAAAATGGTTGGATAGATAGATAGGTAGGTAGATATGCAAACAGACGGAAAAATATGAATGGGAAGTGGTACAGACAGAGAAACGAACATGGAATGTGTATGAACGGACAAAGAGACGAACTGGTGGTTGGACAGACGGACAGACAACCGAACTGGAAGTTAGACAGATGTACTGTCTACCAAAACAAAAAAGAATTTACGGACAGACAAACCAGCGGGGGGTCAGACGGACGAACAGGCAAATGAACAAGGAGTTAGACTGGGGAACCTTTAGACAAACGAACGGTGGGTTAAACATGTAAACAGACAGAAAACTGGAAGGGGAGGATTGAGACAGACAACCGGACAGACAGACAGACAAATGTACGAAGGGTTTGAACTGACAGAAAGACGATCAGAAAGCTTGACAGGCAGGCAGACAGATTAGCGAATAGGGTTTGGACGGACCAACAAACGGACGGAAGGAAATTCGGACGGACGACAGACAAACGGAAAATGGAGCTGGGGGGAGGAGCATAGAGGAGGGGCATGGTGCACTGGCGAATAGGCCCGAACGGATCAACGGTTGGATTGAACATAACGACATGCATTTAGACGTATGGACAAAGAGACACAGAGAGTGAATTTCAACTTACTCGTCATCGTCGTCTCCTGGGCGGTCAAGCCATCCGTTGTGGTTCATTTCTCTATTTGGTAGGGAAAGGTGGGGGGATGGGTGTTGCGAATACAGTAGGTAGGTAGGTAGGTAAATAGATAGGATAGGATAGGTAGATAGAAGGTAGATAGGTGAGTAAGCAGGCAGCGTTTTTTTTTCTTTTTGGTTGTTTTTTTTCTTTTTTTTTTTTTTAACAAATCTTTTTGCACTAGTATTCCGGTGGAACAAAAATTGCAGGTCGTGAAAGAGAAAGAGAAAGTAGAAAAAAATCAGGGTCTTCCCATTTTACGTTCCAAAACCCCAACAACAACGACAACACTAAAAGAACGATATCAGTGTCACGCAAAGAGGACTATCAAGGAATTTTTTTTTTTTTTACAATAAAGCTAAAACAACGTTATCAGTATCACTCGAAGAAGACTATCACTATCTTTGCAAGTCGGGGTGCTATCAAAAATCAACAATGAAATCAAACTGACATACTATTTATTTATTCATAGAAGATAGATGCATCTATACCTAGGAGTTACTTTATTTCTACATCAGAGCGACCAGAGAATTTGCCTATTTTTATTTCTTTTACTTATTCAGTAAAGGAGAAATAGTATTACTACTCTGACAGGATGAGTTAATACTTCTCTGTTTTCGTAAGTAGGAATTTATCTAATTATCCCGAACTTGTTAAGGTGCAGTCGTTAAAAACTAAACATTCACCCTGTATTTAAATTATATAAACGAATAGCTTTATATTAGAATATAGTGTGAGCGTATCTGGATAGGAATGTATATTCATTTGTAAGTTTCAGTTTTCAAAATCTAAAACACATATTCAGACATATGTAAATACATGTGTATTTATCCCGATGATTTCAAGTATACACCCTAATTAGGTGAATGAATAATCATGCAAACATTGCCGTTACAGTTATACATGTATATTAAATCTAAATACTACAGGGACTTTTACACGTGTACCTGTACTCTATGCTTATTTATTGTCTACGGTTTCACGTTCTCTCACTCTTTTTCTCTTCATATGGACGTTGTGTAATTATGTGCATCTACATGGGTTTGTACGAAGTGAGGGGTGGGGGTTGCTGGATTCCAGTAGATTGCTTCATCTTTTTCTTTTTTCTTTTTTCTAGCGTGTCTGGGTTCTTTGTTTCTTTCTTTTTCCTTTTTCTTCTCTTCGTCTTTTGTGACGTACTCATGAGAAGAAATCTGGTCGGCTTCCGTCACAAGCCGGACAACAGCCGGGGTAGATCTGCCGGGGTGCTTTACGGCACGTGCTAAGACAAGCATGTGGCAGACGAACGAAAAATCCGAACGACGGACCCCTTCGGAAATGGCAGCACATTCGCTAGCATTATTATTATTATTATTATTATTATTATTATTATTATTATTATTATTATTATTATTATTATTATTATTATTATTATTATTATTATTATTATTGATGGTATCTAAGGTAGGGCTTCGAACGATGTATCTTTTCTTTGTACTTAATGATTGCAAATACTATACACTATGTGGGGCAAACGTACCTTACTGTGCGGAAATTCTAACTATTAAACCTTTTTTTTTCTTCCTGGAAGTGTGCTGGCGATAGAGGTAATTAAATCTATATGTGTATCCACCCATATATATGTATATATACATATATCTGCATGTATACATGTATAAGGTTAAGGAGTTAAATAACGTGCATATGCACACTACCAGTTAAGAGTTATGAAATATAATTCTAAATAAATATTTGGTTTGTCTGTTGCGAACGTGATCACGTATTGTCAGAAATGTTGGGAAGAGAAATGTCCGGGTTCATGTGTGATTGCATTTGAGTGTAAGTATATATTTCTGTACACCTTGTATTCGTCGGTGGCCAGTCTTTGCAAATATATATGTAGGAATATCTCCTGGTATATTTAAAAATCACAACTTCACGTTTTTTGTTCACCCTCCTCCCTCTCTTCACGCGACATCTCTACGGCCGGCACCAGACCTTTTGGTTTTATAGTTCAAGTATTTTGATGAGAATAATAAAAAAGAATGATAGATAATTACGATTATTATCAATGATAATGATATTAATTGCCCCTATGTTTCTCTTAGTAAGTAATTCTTACTTGATTCGTCTGCTTTTGAAACCTGTCGACCACTTCTTAACTTATGCATCTCGACGTTGTCGTTGTTGTTGTGGCTTGCACATAAAGGGTTTCTTTTCTTTTCTTTTTTTACGGCTTATACATATAAATATCTTTTTAACTTTTCATATACGTTATTTTTCATGTTTTTTTTAAATATATATGCATATATATATTTCCTTTGCCCACACTCCTTCTTCAAAGAAAAATCCTCCTTAGGTATTTCGATGTTGGAAACGGTAAATACTCCTCCCTGTGTCCTACGTGTGCGTGTGTTTGCGAATAGTGTTGCTGCTGCCGTAATGTGCAGTAATAGTAGTAGTGGTACTGGTTGCAGTAGTTGCAGTAGTCGTGGTACCAGCAGTGACAATAGTAGACGAAATAGTATTGGTAATAGTTATCGTTTTTTTTTAGTAGCAGTAGTAGTAGTAGTAGTTGGTGTAGTAATAGCAGTTACCACACAAGTCGCAGTGAGAGAATTGGTGTAAATTGTAATCGTTGAATGATCCTAAAGTGTTGTGTTTTATTTTTGTGAAGAATACGTAGGGAAGGTGTAATAAAAACGTGATTCTAGGCACAATGATTTGGAGGAAGGGGTTGAGTAGAAGGTAACAATGAAGAATGAGTGTAAAAAAAAATGAATTCGAAGGAAAAACGGAGAGCGGAGTGGGAGAAAAACTTGAATGAGAAGAAGAAGAAGAAGAAGAAGAAGAAGAAGAAGAAGAAGAAGAAGAAGAAGAAGAAGAAGAAGAAGAAGAAGAAAAAGATGAAGAAGAAGAAGAAGAAGAAGAAGAAGATGATGATGATGATGATGATGATGATGATGATGATGATGATGATGATAATGATGAAAGGAGGAGAAGGAGAGTGGGGGAGAAGTAGAATGTATTTAAAAAATAAGGGGATATATCTTGAATTTAAAAACATCTTAAATCTTGCAAAAATATTAAAATAAGAGACTAGAAAGAGAAAGTGAGGGGGAAGAAGAAGGAAATGAAAGAAATATTCGAGAATGGTAAGAATGAGGCAGAGTTTACAAAGAAAAATCGGAAAGAGACAGGACAATAAAAACCAGCATTTTTTTTTTCTTTTTTATTTGAGGCGTATTACGGAACAGGGAAGGAGAAAAGATCAGAGTGAATATGACGAAGAGAGAAACAAAAAAACCCAAAAAAACAGATGATATTCAGGCAAGAAAAAAAAATCTAGATACCGATAATAAATTATACCCAAAATATCAAAAAAAGATTTTCTCCCCAACAATCGAAAAAATACTTATAGAAAGGGTCTAGAAGAGTACAGATGCCAACTTTCAAGTCTCTCGACAAAACAATACGGCCAGGATCGCTGGCATACACAAAAACAGAAGCGTAAATAAACTCATATGTGCATGCAAAAGGGGCATAGCCTTTCACCATCTTTGATGGCTACGGTTGTTCAATGGGGGATGACTGAAATAGTAAAACATCTAGAGAAATGGAAGAAAATATCAGAAAGAAGGAATGTAAAGACTTGAAGGAGAGGATTACAGCTCAGGGAAGGCGGCAAGACAAAAGAATTAAGCCAGTAAGATATATTAAATCGTATGATAGGGGCTTTCAACGACTATTTTTAAATGTATATTCATTTCTTGGTATATATATATATATATATATATATATATATATATATATATAATTTTGTCGTTAAACATTAGCTTCTCGTAACCGCCCCATTTTCCCATTTTTTTTGCTTTTCAATTTTTTAAGCTGTCTAGTTCAAATGATGCATTCACCCAGTAATAAAAGGAGATCATTTCTAACGGAGATCTGAAGTAACAAATCAGTTTCTCCTAGCTGGACAAGAGGAAAGAATGTCCGTTGAGTACAAAGGCTGCATAAAACTCACTAGTAACAACACAACTTTAAATATCTATCTATGTATTTATACAACAT
>OY735214.1:32658235-32660735 GCA_963457665.1 Thysanoteuthis rhombus
CTTTAAGCCCCCCCCCCCACTTCACTCGAATAGTTTGTTTTTTATCTAGGGGAATTGAACTTTTTATTTAATTATTTGAAATCGTAATAAAATATCATTTGCTTTTACGTGTTGTTAAATTTGAAGTTTGGTTACCGGGTAACACGGGGTACCCCGGCAAGGCAAATAATGTATTCATTAACCTAGCGCTTTACTGCTTGAATATTGTGTGAAATTAACTTGGACATACTAATTTAAGAGTTCGTGCACTTGTTTGTTTTTATTGCCTGTAATTATTCAAATTAGTCACTTATACTTTTTTTTTTGCTTTCTTTTCAAACGATATTGCTTCTCATTTATTAAATACTTTTAAAACAACAAAAACTGAATTTAAGATTTTCTTTGACTTTATCTTCATCTTTAATTTCTTTAAAAGGACAGTCATCTATTTTGTTAGTTTTTGTTCATCTCATTGTATTATATTGTTTTTGTAATTGGGAATTAAATTCATGGTGAACATTAAATAGAATGCAGTAACATTTTTACAGACGGTGAGTAGAATATTAAGTTGACAACAGGAAAATCTTTATATGCGTGGTATGTGTGTTTGTTGTAGTTGTTGTGTGTGTGTACGTGTGTGTGTGTATGTGTGTTTGTTGTAGTTGTTGTGTGTGTGTACGTGTATGTGTGTGTGTATGTGTGTGTGCTTGTGTGTGTGTATGTGTGTGTGTGCGTGTGTGTGTGTGTGTGTGTGTATGTAAGAGAGAGACTTCAGTTTTAGGACATATACACTTTGCAGATTACGACCATACAACTGCGCTCTTTCTTTTTCTCTCATTCTCTTCCAATACAGAGAGATAGATATATAAGTCACACACCCACTCTCTCTCTCCCTCTCTCTCTCTCTCTCTCATATATATATATATATATATATATATATATAGTATTGTAGAGCACCTCACTGATATGATTGGAGCGTAAAGAATACAATGAATGCATAATAACAGCTATAACTAACTGGGAGTGATTCTAAGACATAAAAAAAGATCTACATGATTTTTGGGGGGGTGGGGTCACAACGGTGAGGGATATGATGTGAATAATTAGGCAACAAAAAATGAGATTGATAACAACCAATGAGGCAAAAGACCAACCGATTGGTGTCCAAACGTAGTAGGAAAAGACCAGATATAAGATGGAGGGCTGAGATAAAAATGTTTGCCGGTAAGATATGGCAGTGGTTAGCACAGTCGTGGTCGACATGAAATGAGATGAAAAAGGCTTTAGTCAAGCAGTGGACTCATTATAGATAATAATGGTGATATACATGAATAGGTATTAACTCTCATCAATTTGATTACTACAGATTTTTAGAAGGTGAAGTAAGCCCTAAAGATCCAATAATATATACATATAAATATATATATATGTGTGTGTGTGTGTGTGTGTGTGTGTGTGTGCGCATATGTGTGTATGAGTACATGTGTGCGTGTGTGTGTACTAGAATGTTTCAAAAAACTAGAATATTATGAAAAAAAAGGATATCTGTCAAGTTTAGAATGTGTTGGTCTCACTGTTTTATTCCTAGTATTGTGTTGGTGTAGTCGATCAACAATGGTTTCCAACAGGGAATTGGTAAAAAAAAATCTACTATATCAAAATATTACGATATGATTTTTGAGCAAACAAACTTTATCGTTACATTAGAACACGTACACTATAATTTGAAAGAATGTCCCTCAGTACATTGTTAGATATCCATTGGCGCCAATGGCCGTCTGAATACCTCGTGCCATTGATGAAACCAGCCTGTGTCTCTGCCATCGAGAATGATCGGGGCCTATGCAGACTCCGTATCAGTCTGGGCTCAGCCTGATTTTTAGCATGCAAGCAGGCCATTCTCTCAACTATACCTAATAAATACTCAATCAGGTTCAAGTTTCTCGGCCTAAGAAGCATATTGATGTGATGATCAGCAAATCAAGCGATGGTTGATTTTGCTTTATGTGCAGGAGTCGGATCCAGTTCGAAAGTACATTTCGCATTCCCAAATAACTTTCCCCCTGACTGAGCTCATGAAGTACGCCAAAATCTCCGAATTGATTGCTGCGAAGACTGTGACCCTGAGAGAACGCGTCGGATATACACCTGCAGATGACATGACACGACTAACTGCACAAACTTGATGCTGAACTTCAAACAACTGGGGGGTTGTGTGTATATATCTATCTATCTATCTATCTATCTATCTATCTATATATATATATATATATATATATATATATATATATATATATGACACAATAATAATGGTCCTCTATTCAGGTTTGAGCACTCTTCAAGTGAGGTAACTCGTTCATTGTAAGCATTATGCAGTGCTCTTCCATAGGAATAGAGCACACAGATGGATGGGGGATTTAAGCAAAAATAGAATATATCGCTTAAATTCAGCTTTACTGACCGTCCAGTTCTGTGGCTCAGCGGTAGGATACCGTCCTCCAGGTCTGAAGCAAAGGTTTCA